>AP025052.1:32165946-32430340 GCA_036186865.1 Eustoma russellianum
ACTTTCTGTAAAAAAAATTTTCCACGGCTCGAACTCGTGACATCAACATTACAAAGCAGCAACCTTATTCTTGATTGTGGTACAAATTTGGACGAACATTACAATTTTATGTTTGATTTCGATAGATGCAATTTTTTAAGTTTGATTGAAGTAATGTATAATATAGTTGGTCATGTTTACTAATATATTCTCAATGTTTTTTTTCCCATCAAGTTCTCAGTTTTAGTTTTCCTTAAGGGAATTGAGTCATCATCGATCATCATCCAGACTAGTATATCCCAACGACAGCAAAAGCTATCGTTACATAAAAAAAAGGTAAAAGATTTTGGTACGTGTTAAGAAGTTCAGACCGTTGTCTATCTTCGGAAATGAGAAAGTATGAAAGAGGGTGAAAGAAGTAAGAAGTTGAAAGGAAAGAGAAAACCGGTTGACATCTCGAAAGCGTAAAGTTGAAGTAAAATATGAGGTTTCCAACTATACATTGTCACATATAAATAACAATTTTTTAAGGAAGGTGGTGTTGCATTTTTTTTTAAAAAAAAGTTTAATCAGGATAACCAAAATGGTCTTAATGGTCTAATAATAAACGTTAGTGTAATTATGTGAGAATCAAAATTTAAATTTTATCTATCCTAGATACGGATGTGTGTGTCTATATATATATATAAAGAATAAGGTCATAATCAACACAACCTAATTAAAGATTTATTATTATTATTATTATTATTATTATTATTATTATTATTATTATTATTATTTCTTAGATACAAAAAGTCATACCCTAATTCCGAGGACTTCACCATCTTAGTTTCAAAGAGACTCGTGAAAGATGTAAATCTCAGTCATCGGCCATTTAGGTGAGATGTCCAAGACTTGGAGGCCACAAATTGTCTTAACTCAAACCTGCTCTGATATAAAAAAATTGACGGAATAATCCAAATACATAATTTACAGCTATTAAAATTTGAACTATCAATCTTAACTATAATCTATTATCCCAAGATTAGCCTAGCTACGAATTTATTATTACTCTTTCTGTGCATACCAAATCTTGACAGAAGCCATCCCAAACGACCTACTACCAATCCGACCAATTATCGTGGACAGGATCTCTACCAAGATTCTTTCTAGTGCCAAACGTATTGGAGTGAGGTAAATCAGTTATCTAACGGTCCGCTAACAGGAGCTTGGTCATTTACACACTAGTCTGCATAAGGAGACCTCAGCACTGCAGGCAATCCTACATGCCAAGAAGCTCCCCACTATGCACTTGCTGGGAAGGGGCTTTCTTGCTTTTGGCAAGAATTGAACATCTGACCTCCCTTTCGAGAACCTCTGTCTAGAACCAGTTGGGCTATGTCTTGGGGACTTGAAATTCGTATTCTATGTGAAGTAGAATAGCACAAAACTTTAACACGAGTCCGCTGACAAGATTCCAAACACTATGCAAAAAATTGTTAAAAGAATACATTTTGGGTTTGAGCATTGTTGGAATTGTGTCAAAAGACGAAGAGAAATGCAGTCATATAATAATTTTTATTGGTATGTGCACTTGGGGATGTGGATTAGACTTTGGAGCATAGCACGTGGGGGTTCTCAGAACAGGCATAAAGTGAGTAAAAATATGAGACCTCCAATCACGTACTGCCACGTATACAAGCAACTCTCTTTTAAAAACAAAAAAATTAAATCTCTTTCCTTTTTGTACACGTGACAGTGCGTGATTGAAGCCTCATATTCTGTCTCATTTTCTGTCTCTCCTAATATGAACTTGGCATGTGGTATGTATGAGGGATACATGATAATATGAATTCATGGATTGGATAAGAAGAAAGAGGATGTGGTCATCATGTGTCTAGTAGGTAATGGGAGATGTTCAGACCTTTCATTTTGACAAGTCAAAATTCATATACATTTGAATATGAAATAGAATGAAATTGACACATTGAAGTTGTCAACCTTCCATGTTCATTGTTTTGATCCCCCCATATTTAATGTGCTTTTATGATATATGTATTGGAAATTCAATCATGTAAAATCTTATTTCTTACTATGAAGGCAGAACAATTTGTCATTCAATAGTTTTTTCAAGATCAAGTAAATAATAATGAAACAACTAAAATTAACTCATGATCTAAGAAAAAATGTCAATCAAGGAATGATGGTATGAAACAATCTATAAAGCGTTTGGTTTGACCTTTTGATATCAGTATCGGAATCGCAATGATAGATGATGGAATAAAAATGACTTTGAGCTTTAAATCCATATATGTTTTGTACAGAAGCTGGAATAAGTATCATTACTATACATGATGTTTAGAATACATATGAAAGAGAATGAGAATTAAAATACGCGCGCGCACAAGATGGTGGTGTGTTGGTGGCGCGGTGGTGACATACGATAGGGCATGGTGGTGGGGAGTGGTCGTAGGGTGGTGGTAGGATGGTGCATAGTGGCTATGCTGTGGCGACGGTAACGTGGTGGTGGAAAGATGGTGGTGTGGTGGCAGGATGGTGGAGCGGTGGTGGCGAGGTAGTGGCAGCGTAGTGGTGGCACACGGTGACAGTGGCTGGATGGTGCGTGGTGGCTAGGCGGTGGCGACGGTAACGTGGTGGTGGCAAGACGATGGTGGTGTGCTGGCAAGATGGTGGCGCGGTGGTGGCACACGATGATGGTGGAGCGATGGTGGCACAAGATGGCACGGTAATGACACGAGATGACACAGTGGTAGTATGTTGTGGCGCGCTGAAATGGAAGAATGACTTTTGATACCCGATTGAAACCACATTTGGGTATCAATCTATGGGTTTAGAGGAGTTATGATACACACAGATTGATTTTCATACCATTCAAACAAACACAAAGAATAAATATCGTTTCCTTGATACTCATTTTTTGATTACGAAACTTACCAACCACTTTATAAACTGATGATGAAGGAATGATGATTTTTATTTTAAAGCATCTGTATATTTTGTGGGTTGATTAAGAAATAATTAATACTACTTGTTTCAATAACTACAAATTTTACCATTAATAACTTGAGATGAGATTTAGTAAGTATTTTCTTCACAATTTTGGAAAGTGATATAGACATAGCAAAATTGATTTAGGCAAAGCAATTTCAAGTTTTTAAAGCTAAAATGACATTGTTGCCCTTCAGTAATGATTTTTTCTTTTTTCAATTCCATAATCAAAGACCTTCCTTCAATAAACTCAGGAAAATCATAAGTAATAATTTAATCATATTTATTATTGTAAACATGGTAATATCAAAACAGGAAAACTTAGGAATATAAATTTATGTAATAATGTGAATATAAGGAAAGCAAGAGAACAATTACAATTTATAAATTCTGTTAAATCCTTAGAAAGGTTATCACTTTTATTCAAAATTAAAGAAGACGTAATGACAGAAAAGAAATTATGTAGTTGTTTAAAATAAAGAAAATCATTAGACATGCTTAAGAATTAGCAGTTATTTTAGTGAAAAAGAGACTAAATAAAATTACGAAGAAAATAGAAAGTTTGGCAATATGTAAAAGAAAAATGCTGTTACAGTCGGTTTGTTTTGATGATTATTTGTCTACCCCTTTCGCAGTTGATATATTAATTTTTTCCATAATACCAAAAAGTGTTATTGTCTCTCTTATATTATTTCATCTATTTAATAATTTTTATTTATTTCAACTAACAATATTCATTGACTTCCCATTTCTTCACTTGATTCTTAAATATTTGCTAACCTTTACCATGGTTGCATAATCATATAAAATATAAAATGGGAGCCTTTCCAATTTTTAACAACATTTTATACTCATAATCCAAGTGAATAACATTAGCTTGTATTAAAGAGATTATTAAGATATCCTAAAGGTACAATGAACTTAAGACTTGTATATAGTGGATTTCAATTAGTTTGGGAAGGATATTGTGATTCTAATTAGGTGACTGATAATGATAAAATAAACTCGACCAACAATCATGTGTTTACATTGGGTGGTGGTACTATTTCATAGAAATATTCAGAACAAACGTGTAAAGCAGAGTCTACTATGTAATCTGAATTTATTGTGTTAGAACTTGCTAGTGCATAAGATGAATGATTAAGAAATTTACTTTTTGATATTCCTTTATGGTCTAAATCAATGTCTCTATTTCTATGCGTTGTGATTCGCTGACAGCGATCGGTCGAGCGAAGGATAAGCTTTATAATGGGAAGGGCCGATATATCCGTTTGAAACATAATATTATGCGTGAGTTGATTAGTTATCGAGTAGTTAACTTAGAGTTTGTAAAATCCTAGTTTAACTTGGCTCGCTCATTAACTAAAAGACTAAAGAAGAAATTAGTCCATGGAACATCGAGTGGGATTGTAGGGATGAGTTTGGAATAACTCCTAGATCTCTTATGAAAACCTGGGACTGGTGCATGACGATTTTGCACCACACGCGAACTTGCAAGAAGTAGATAATGATATGTCTTTTGGTTGTTCATATAAAGAGCAGTGGAATATGATTCAAGGCTCTATTTCATTTTATTTCTGTTTATATAATTCCATTTGTACTACCGGCAATTTAAGATACATGCTATCATATCCGTTATATGTCATTATATTTGATTAATATCAGAGAGGTTAGTTTATAATGATTGTGCGTGCTCTTGTATAAATTTGGATCATATGAGGGATTGTTGAAAAAAAGCATGCATAAGTGCTTTAAATAGTGCTCTAAATCTATATAAAACATGTTAAAAGATTGAATTTGGAGAATAGAGTGAAACATGTATTAGACAGAATTCATCGAACCTTGAAATTGGAAGTCACCGGATGTTCGGTGAGTTTCACCGAAAGTTTGTTGAAGAGATCAAAGTTCGGTCTGAGAATCTGAGGCTCAACAAATGCTTGTCCGAAAGTTCTGTGGAAGCATTCAGTAACCTCCACGGTGGTGTAATTTATGAGTTGATGCAATTTTTGCATCTTAGTAAACCTTATTTCAATCTACAACGGTCATAAACTGACTTTGGAAGTTGAATTCGGTAGAGAAGTCTTGAATTAACATCTTCTTTTCTATGATATTAAATCTTCTTATACAGAAGTTAAAACTTCTTTTCGTAAATCAAGCACCCAGTATGATATTATATACTAGAAAGCATTTGTTAGTATTTTACCTTGCGATAGAAGCAAAATTTCTTTAAACACGACATAACTTTTGAATTACGTCTAGACTCTTTTTTCATAGCTTTTGTACTTGTTTACTGTATCTAATCATACTTTTCAACATAATAATCAAAAATCAAGAAAGAGGTTTTAAAAGTCAGTTGTGTCAGAATGGCGTGCTTAGCACCGTAGAAGAGAGAGTAGAGTGGCAAAAGCGGAAACTTGAGGGGTCCTCCAACTTCTTATCCCTCTTCATCAAAAAGCTAAGAGAGGAGAGAACACCCACTTCTCAGTTTCAGCTCAAAAACTACACCCACAACTCGAAAGTCACAGCTCCACATGCCATCTTTCCTTTTGGCTACTCTACTTTTAGGTACTATTTTTCTATTTTTTTTATCTTGGAGTTTAATCAAAAGGAAAAAAGATGGTGGTGCTGAAATAGATACAGACGAGACCCTCAGGACATTCCTGAGCTTGGATTTTAGCCAGAACATTGTGTTGTGGTGGTGGCTGACAAAGATTAGGGACGACTCATCTTTTTAATGGGTGGTGTTTTTTATACGTTAGTTATGCTTTTTCTTGAATCTTGATTCTTCTCTTACCTAAGTGGCATTCACTAGTGGTGCCCGTTTTGTCCCTGTCCTTTAGAGTTTTTTAGTGCTCCATTACTGTGTGTTCCAGAAATTGAATCGTCCTTTTGCCACTCTTTTTGCCACCACTTCAATTTTTTTCGGTGCTCTTTAGTAGTCCTCTTCAAATTAGTGAATCAGCACGCCTGTGAAGCTCAATAGTTCTCTAAAGGTTAGTTCTTGAATTCACTGTTGTAAAGAAATGCTGAGTTTTAATGAATAGGCTTTTTCATTTTGAAGCTTGGATATTTACGATCTTATCCAACTTGATGCAGCTGGGTTTTGTATAGTTTTCTGTGTTAGTTGTCTGTATATATTTGTTTGAGGTTTTGTAGAAGTGGGTTTTAGTGCATTGGTTTTGGTGGTATTGTTTGCTCTATTTTCGGAGTGGCTTGGGATAGATGCATTTGGTTCCACCAATTTGGAACACTTCTATTGGTTCTAGTGTTTCCATGTTCATATGTTTTCGAGTTCTTGAGTACTTTTTGTCTTGAAACTGTAATGCTGATTAACTTGATGACCTCATGATGTCTTTTTTTTTTCTTGCAGGTTGTAAAACAGAGGATTCTGGGGTTGTTAACCCTATTTGTACTTAAGCAGACAGGGAGAAGAGATTAAAAAACAAGGAGAGGGTGTGGTGTCAGGGGGTGAGCAATTGGAACTTTTGTCTCTCTTTCTCAGAGTCCAGTATTTTTAGCCTTCTAGTTGAGTGAGGGTTAGAAGGCTGGTGGCCTTTGGGCTCTGCTAGCAAACAAGGAAGCAAACTGTTCTTGCAATTAAACTTTGGTTCTTGGGAAGTATTTGGTGAAGCTGGAGTACATATCCAGAGTTGCATCTCTTGGTTTTTTTCTCTCCCAGTTTTGGGATTTCTGAAGCATTTAACTTTGCGGTGAGATTGAAGAAGTAAATTGACTGGCAAGATGAAGTTTATGAAACTTGGGTCAAAACCTGACCAGTTTCAGACTGAAGAAGATAATATCAGGTTAGTTTATATCCTTCCTCCTGTGTTTCCTCTCTTTCTTTCTATTGTTTTTAAAGTATAACTCATTCCTTTCACTTGTTTTATTGGCTGTTGCTTCCCTTTCTACTGCATGTTCTTCTTGCTGGATTTGATTGCTGCCCATAGATCTGGTCTCCTTGTTCTTAAATTACATGGGGCCTTTCTTTCTTTGTACTATGTTTGCTTCTCTTTGAGTCCACTTTCACCTTGTCTGATTTCGGTTTTCATATAAATTGAGACATGAGGTGAAAATTAGCATATGTAAGCATAGTTAACTGAAAGATTTTTTTCCCCTCCAGGTATGTGGCTACTGAGTTAGCAACTGATATGGTGATTGCTGTTGGGGATGTGAAATTTTACCTCCACAAGGTGAATGTTTTTGCTTATTTAACTAAATTTATGCATTTGTATTCCAAATAAAGAGCAAGCTGGTTCATTGTGGTTAAAAAATTATTGATTATTCAAGTGCACAAAACATTTGTTTTTATAGAAATGGTTTTCTGTCCACTTTCAATGGTTTGATTTCGTATCAGACCACAAATTAAGTAATTTATGCTGTCAAGTGCAGCAGAATTTGAATCTGCACTCCTCTCTTTATAGGTTTTATGAAAGATTATATGGTTTTCATAAATTACTTGTATATCTCAAGTTGATGTTACCTCCAGGAGCACAGTTTAAAGCTATGATGCCAAAGAGGGTGTTGCCAGTTTTCTTTACCAATGTCTCTTTCTTGTTCTTTTCTTTTTCCGTATTTTCTTTTTATGGTAATGGTGGTGTGTGGATCGCTTGACATCATTGTGATGTGGGAGGGAATGCAATTAAGCAGCTGACTAATGTCATGCCACCTTAATAGATTGGGGGGTATTGTTTTCTTTTCATCACAAGTTGATAGTAAGTCTCTTCCGATATATCCGGGTTCATACCATAATGAGTCTGAAGTAGTCATACAAAAGTGAAGATGATACTCAACTGCATTTTCTGCTTTAACCCTATCCTTAGTGCTTTAAAATACTGTGCTTGTTTGGAACTATATTGCAGTTCCCTCTTCTGTCCAAGAGTGCTCGCCTACAGAAGCTCGTTACTAAGACAAATGATGAGAACATTGATGAAGTACACATACATGATATACCTGGTGGACCTGTGGCTTTTGAAATTTGTGCTAAGTTCTGTTATGGTATGGTTGTAACCCTCAATGCTTACAATGTGGTTGCTGCTCGGTGTGCAGCCGAATATCTAGAAATGTATGAAACTGTTGAGAAAGGAAACCTCGTGTACAAGGTCGAAGTATTTTTAACTTCTAGCATTTTCAGGAGCTGGAAAGACTCGATCATTGTGCTTCAAACAACAAAGTCTTTTCAACCATGGTCAGAGGAACTGAAAATAGTCAACCAATGCGTAGAGTCCATGGCATCTAAAGCTTCTTTTGACCCTTCGAAGGTGGATTGGTCATACACCTATAATCAGAAAAAACTCTCATCCGAAAAAGGAAATGATCCACACTGGAATGGTGTGAGAAAACTACAAGAAGTTCCGAAGGACTGGTGGGTGGAGGACCTTTGTGAGCTTCAACCTGATATGTTTAAGAAGGTAATCAGTGCCATAAGAACAAGAGGCACAGTGTCTGGAAATGTGATTGGTGAAGCATTGAAAGCATATATTTATAGAAGGCTGCCTGGATTCAGCAAGGGGACCATTGAAGGAGGTGACTTAGTGAAGTACCGGTACATTGTTGATACAATTACTTGGTTATTACCAGCAGAGAAGTACTCCGTCTCATGTAATTTTTTGCTGAAACTCTTGCAAGTATCGAACTCTCTGGATTGTGGCGAGATTGGAAGGCAAGAATTAGTTAAGAAGATTGGACGGCAACTTGAGGAGGCTACAATATCCGATCTTATGATTCAAGGTCCGCCTGGTGTTACAGCTATCTACAATGTTGAAGTAGTCCAGGACCTAGTAGAACAGTTTATTGCTCAGGAAGAGGATGTTATTTTTGAGTGTTCTGCTGGTAATGACTTAACGGAGACATGCCCCAAATCGGTTATATCAGATGCATCTAAGACGAAGGTGGCTCATTTGGTTGATGTCTACCTTGCTGAAGCTGCAAAAGATCCTAGTTTGACTGTGGTGAGATTTTTTGGGCTGGCAGAGAAGGTGCTGGGCTTCCCAAGGCCATTGCATGATGGAATATACCGCGCTATCGACATGTACCTCAAGGTTTGCTTCACAATTTCCTACCATGTTCCTCATTTGCCTTGATATGCATCACATTTATCCTATAATAAAGACCACACCTTTAAGTGTGAGTTGCATGTATAGTTATAGATGGTAGTTGAAACCATAGTTTATGGAAATACGCCAATTGACTGGCACTTCAAGGCACTTAGGCACCATAAGCAATGTGCTTCACCTTTAATATAACTAAAGGCTAGACTTTTATATAGTAAAAGAAAAGGCATAAATGGTGGGTTATTAGATAAGGTGCTATACAAGAAAGCCTGTTTTTTCTGTAAATGATTGATGAACTAAGACTTTG
The DNA here is from genome assembly GCA_036186865.1 of Eustoma russellianum. Classification (NCBI taxonomy): domain Eukaryota; kingdom Viridiplantae; phylum Streptophyta; class Magnoliopsida; order Gentianales; family Gentianaceae; genus Eustoma; species Eustoma russellianum. The sequence goes on from AP025052.1 coordinate 32,175,271, forward strand.
GATATGATGGAATAAAGCAAAATGACTCAATAAATTTGCTACGCTTCTTATATTGTGAAGTAGCAGTTGATCGAGATAGCTTGACGCATCATTATGGGTCATCGGAAAACAACTGCTGTGTGTTTTTAACACATGAGTATGGTTGCGTGCATCTGACCCCCGTATCCCGCCATAGACGGAAGCCTCTAAGGCAATTGAGTAATGCTGTTGTTGTTGATTGATGAACTAAGAAAAGGGCAGTTAAAGTTGGAGGAGTCATCTGCACCATCATGAAAGTGTGACAATTTAGCGTGTAGTAGTATTTGATCATAAGCCCAAAGTTACTGTCTTGAATGTATTCTCTCTTCCGTTTAGAGAATTGCTGGTTTATGACATTGACTTAAACTTGTGCAGGAACATCCTGAGATCACAAAAAGCGAAAAAAAGAGAATCTGCCGACTGATGGACTGCCGTAAGCTGTCAGTTGAGGCATGTACACATGCAGTGCAAAATGAGAGACTTCCTTTGCGGGTAGTTGTGCAGGTGCTATTCTTCGAGCAGGTTAGGTCCGCGGCGTCATCAGGTGGTGGAAGCCCTTCTGATCTATCAGGGTCCCTTAGAGCGGTACTTCCAAGCGGATCTCATGGAAGCTCAAGATCAGCAACAACAAATACAGAAGACGAGTGGGATACCATGCCGATGGCAGAAGAGATCAAGGCTTTAAAAGGGGAGCTAGCAACTTTAAAGCTCAAGGAAGGGGTGGAACATGGAAATGGCAGCAGAGCAAGTTATGGCAGAACAGAAGCTGAAAAAATGGCCGCCGGAAAAATGAAAGGGTTGGCTATGTCAAGTAAGATTTTCTCGAAACTTTGGTCAAGTAAAGATAGACGCGGTGAGAACAGCAGCTCCGATACATCTGATAGTCCTCCATCGTCGAATGCTGAGGAGAATAAGTCCACCCCTTCCAGGAGTAGGAGACAATCTCTGTCTTGATTCCTCTACCTGTAAAATGCTGGGCTCGTATGCAGAGTGTAATTTAGGATGGTTAGAAACCATTTCAGCACTTGCGGGCTGATCGAAAAGGAAGGATGAGAAAAGGGAGAACTATGTTTTCAGCCTTTCTTTGTTATGTGTTCCTTTTTTGTTTCTTTTTAGAGGAAGAAAGCACTTGTTTGTAGAAAACATAATTAGGCCAGGACTTGATATGTTAAGCTAGATGTGTTTATTTATGGCATAATTTGTCAGTAAATTAAGCCTGGAAAGAAGCAACTTCTGATTGCAAAAATCATACCGATCTGGGGGCCTACCGTGCCACCCCTGAGGAGGTTCGTGGGGATGTAAATCAGGTTTTCAACGGTTTTTTAGATAGGTAAAGTTTTTCACCAGACAATCCACGCAAGTTGTCCACTGTAAAATGAATCATCAACTTTTTAACATAATTAAGTCGGATACTATGACTTAAACTATTACTGGTTCCAACAACAATATTGTATCTACGCTGCACGTATCTTGGTTCGAACATACGTCTTTTTAGTTGTAATCTTTAATTTGAATAACAAATGAAATATGTCATGGAGGCCCGAAAAGAAGTCTGGTGATCAGGCCGGTAATACAGTTAACAGTCAGATCCTACTTTATGTAGGGCGAGCATGCAAGGAGCAGGAATAGATATAGATATAAAATTTTGATATAATTTTACACGTGTAGATTCTAGTGTGTAGAATATATCTAAAATAAATTCTTATAACTTATAAGTTTCTAGTCAGAAGCTGTCTCTCCTTAATTGAACTATGGCGTACCTAAAATAATTTCACCTTAGTCCAATGACAGCGAGAAAAAACTGTGGACTGTTATAAACTCAAGCAAGCATAGTAAAGAGAAAAGAGAAACAAGAGAAATTTGTATCTTTTCTTTCATATATGATATGTGGTCCTATTTATAGGACTCAATGGAGTGAAGATAAACTTGGACAAACCCTTTTGAATATCTACATCTGATCTGATATACAAAAGAGATACGTAAGACTTTGGATATCCACATCTACTATAATGTCTATCTCTACAATGTATATCAACATCATGTTTATCCTTGATATTCCAGTATATCCATAACATTCCCCCTTGGATATCCAAACTTTATAGAATATGCCTCGTTAAAACCTTACCAAGAAAAACCCAGTGGGATAAAAACTTGGTCGAAGGAAAAAGAGTACATATTCATAGTAATTGGTAAGTGTGATACACTGCCTCGTTAAAACCTTGCCAAGAAAAACCCTGTGCGATAAAAAACTTGGACGAAGGAAAAAGAGTACAGTGTGCATATAGTAATCACACTCCCCCTGATGCTGGCAAGAGATCTTTGAGTCGACGCATTCCAATGTTGTAGACCATCTCTTTAAATGTAGTGCTTTCGAGAACAAGTCCGCAACCTTCTGATTTGATTGTATCTGCTGGATATTAATATCATCATCCTTCTCGACGTCATAAGTGTAGAGGAACTTTAGTGATATATGCTTTGTTCTTCTTTGATGTAGCCATTTTCAACTTGAACAATACATCTAGCATTATCCTCAAACAATGTTGTCGGTGCCTTCGATATGCTGAATCATTGACCTCAACCAAATGTATTCACAACGTGCTTCATGCCATGTCGAAATCTTATAATGATGAAGAGATGGTTGTTATTGTCTGTTTGACTCATCTGCGTAATATGACCGCACCAAAACATATCCATTATGTGGTCTTTCCTTATGCGAGTCAGATAGATAGCCAGCATCAGCATAATCCACTAATTGTGGTGCTATCTTCCTTGAGTAGTATAAACACCCCTATGGGGTTCCAAGAAGATAAAAAAAAATGTGTTCAACATCATTTCAATGTCTTCGTATTGGTGTTGAACTATAATTTCTCAATAAATTCACTGAAAATGCTATATATGGTACCGAGATTCGCAAGATAATACCAACAACACTAAGATATGGTACTTCAGGACCTAATAATTCTTCATTATCTTCTGGTGGTCGAAATGAGTCATTCGATTGTACCACGCTATGACTACTCAAAGCTCGATCTGCAGGCCGAGAGAACATTTGATTTTCTCAAAGTTTTTCATCTTAAACTCTTTCATGATACAACTAGAGGTTTTAGTAAGCTCTTCAGGAGTTCCAACAAGATTTAGATCATCAACATGTATATCCTGCCAGATTATTTTAATCCATACAATGATTTCTATAATTTGATTATGTATAGTTCATTCATTCTTTGATTACATGCTGCAGGCAATTTAAATCCTTCTGGGATTTTATATAAATATCATTATCTAATGATCCATATAAGTATGAGCATGTCCATTAACCACATATCAAGGTTTTTAGTTACTTCTAGGCTGATTAGACATCGTAATGTTATGGCATCAATAACCGGAGAATATGTTTTACCATAATCAAGCCTAGGTATTTGGGAAAAACCTTGCGCAACAAGACGTGCTTTGTATCATACAACCTCATTTTTCTTGTTGCATTTTCGTACAAAAACCCAAGTTTGAACTGCAGGTCAAAATAATTTATGAATGCGACTTTCCCTTCAGGGGTTTGGATTGCATCTTTCTGTTTTGGCCAATAACTTCTGTGTCGACACTTTTCAGTTAACATTGGTTCAGGATCCTGATTCATAATTTCATATGCAATCCCTTAATCAAAACATGATCAATAATGATCATTTGTCTATCCCAATTTTCTCTTATAATTCAAAGAGATCTTTTCAAAATTGTGTTCACTTGCTTCTTCGGGAGCAACTTGTTTATTGATTTTTAGACTGATCAGTTCTTATTTCTATAGCGCTTTTAAGTTGTGAACATATAATCTCTTGTTGAGTATTCTCTTCTGGAGTATTATTTGTACCTCTCTTTCGAGGGCTTTTATCTTTTACACCAACTGGGCATCCACGTTTTAGATTTGTTTTTGGTATACCATTATCATGCCCTTCAGGGACATCAAGTTGAATCGGCGTATTCATCGCCAAAACGTGAGATTTTGTTATCATTTTACTTCTTGCTCGCATTGATTTGTTCGTGTGTTAAGGTGAGATAATGAAGGAACGTTCTATGTAATTTCACGCCGTTCTTCAGGAACCGACACTTTCTCTCCCCCTAACGGCGGGAAAACTAGCTCACCAAATCAATGCTGATGCATGTCCCCAAGCTCAGGTGGTAAATTGTACCTTAAAATCAAACGTCTAGCAATCAGTTGTAAACGTTTAATAAATGACACTGCTGGGCCATTTTAAGTGTGCACACTTGCAACTGAATGCTCAACGCCAATATCAAGACATACAATAATCATTGAAAGCTTGGGATATAAAATCACATGTATTATCAATACTTAATAAATTTAATCAGATAATCATATAATCTGAGCAAGAAGCTTGGCAAAAGCTAATAGTCTTTTCGAAAGTAAACTCACATGAACAAGCAACACACACAAAATCATGAGATAATGTAATCTTTTCGTTCATAAAAGAGTTTCTAGAATCTTCTGGTTCTTTAAAGAGTACACATGTGAGTGTTGTACAATTGTACGTATCATTATTCTATCTGGGTGACCAAGTCGATTATGTCATAAGTAACATTTATTATCGAACTTCTGGTTCATCACAATATCACATTCGAATGGATGTATAGTCGCATAATACAATCCAGATGAGAAAATTGGGAGTTTTTCTTTAACAAGCTTCTGGTTTGAATAAGTGTCTATAAAAATTTCATATTCCCCTCATTCATGGTTCAATATGAATGACATTAAGACGTATATCTTTTAAACTCAATAGTTTCCTTTCGACTTGGTGGGAAATGATGCCATATTAACCGATACATGTATCACCCGTTAATAAAATGATTGCTCTTCTGGAGCCCTTAATCGATGTCGTAGTACTCGAATTGGTACTAATATTTTTTTTGCCAATTAGAACTCTTCTGGAGCCCTCAGTCAATGTTGTGTGTGTCGTTCCACTTTCAACTAGACATATACCCATATCACTTTGGATATTATGCTAATATCAAAATTAATTTTGGAACATCAACTCAAAAAATAGTCAATGGTATTTCTTCAGAAAACTAATAATAATAGGCAAAGGTTATAGCATATTTGTCACGTTCCGAAACCATTTACTCGAATGGACCGGCCATGACACTTAAGTCCAAAAACTTAAGGATCACAACACCCTGCTAAATATACTATGCATTTCTAAAAATATTCATTTATTTCATAATAGACCATAGTAAAATACTATATATCAAATACATCCATGAAATGGCTACCATCAGGTCTCATGATTTATTTTGAAAGCATGACTTATTTTCAAAACCAATAATCGAAGCTCTTGATAATTAAGCTCATCGTCATGAAATTTATGTATATATATGTGTGTGTATATATATAAAGATAACAAAGAGTGACACCATTTTCTATAGACTTGGCATTTTCTTGAGGTCTTTCCTTGTTTTACCACTTCAGGTGGTAAAATTTCTACAACGACCACGACCACGACCACGTAAATTATTATAATTACTTTCATTCGCTTCAGGGAATAGTGGTAATCCGGTCTGGTGATAATAGTGGTTTTTCATCGAAATTTCATATATGAAAATACATTTCAAACTTTCTTTTCTGATATTGCTACTGCGGGAGCATATTGGATACGTAGAAAGTGGGAAACTTATGTATTTATTTTTTAACATATACAAGCAAAATATTTGATAAAACAAGATATTCACTCAAAACTATAGGTTTGAGTTAAATGTTATATGCTTCAGACATGAGATGCTTCATGCATAATAAATAGATCATAATAAATCGCACTAACAAAATTTAATAAAAAAACTGTATATATGACATCAAACTAAATAAATAAATAAATCATACTTATGTACATAGGCATAATCCGGGCAGCCTCTTTTTTTTATTATATATATACACATACACATAAATATTTACATCCCAGCACAGTCCAGATGTGGACACGGTGCCGTTTCCTGTTACAACGTGGGATGCGGGATGCAAAATTACCCTTCTCCATACTTTATTGAGGCGGTTCATTATGTCCCTCCTAATTCTACAACATCAGGAGCATAATCGTTTTAGTATATTTCAAGGAATCGAGGGCTCCAAAGGCCAGTAATTGAAGGGGGTAAAGTCTGTTAAGGAGCAAAAGTGGAAGGTGATTATTAGAGGCCTATTCAACAGTTAACAATAAGAGATGGCAGATTATCACTTTGTTTACAAGGATGTGGAAGGTGCTTCCACACAATGGGATGATATTCAAAGGAAACAGGGGAAGCTCCCTGCAAAACCCCCTGCATTCAAGCCCCCTCCATTTGCCCCTGCAGAAGACCTATAGTCTAAGCCAAAAGACAAGGCCTGGATCGATGAAAAGACTGAGGAAGAGCTTGAGGATCTTGAAGATGATTTCAGTCTTGATGATGATCATTTCCTTCAAGAATACAGGAAGAAGAGATTGGAGGAGATTAAAGAGGCAGCAAAGGTTGCAAGATTGGATCCGTTCTGTATTCCTCACTATCCTGATCGCAATCTTCCTACGCTTTTGGTCTACAATAATGGTGCTGTGAAGGCAAATTACGTGGGACTTCAAAGCTTTGGTAGGAGATGCACGCCTGAAGTAGTCGCTCCTATGTGATATTTTTCCTCCTATGCACGCCTGAAGTAGCCATCTTTTACCTATGTGATATTTTTCCTCCTTCTGTTGAATGATCTGATACCTTGGTGTTTATATTCAGTGATGGTAATGAAATCGATAGTGTTACTATCTCTTGCTATATTAAAAAAAAATTTACATCCCAGCACATGTATAGACATCGGCGCCACCAATTTTACTATAAAATACAAACACATAAGTATGTTAGAAAGGGTTATTTGAGGAGTAATTTGGATGGTTCCGCCCCCAGATACTGGTATGAGTTGGCCATTAGCTGTTTCAATGGATCCCTTTTGTGGCGGAGTAAAGGTTGTGAAATCTGCTAGATCGAATGTCATAGTATCTGTTGCACCACAATCAAAAATCCATTGGGGAGATTTTAAGGGGGACTTATTAGCAATATATGCAGAAGATTGAGGGGTAATATATGTTTTTGAATTATGCGGGTGTACGGTGGGTAAAAGGGGTAAGTTGGGGGCCTGATCCGAAATTACTGATACTCTGGGGGTTTCTTTAATAATATTATGAAAAAGCGAGGGGGTATTGGGTAATTTTTCCGTATAAAAGTGGGAAAGGGGTTTAGGGCTTACGCCCACCCCCTTTCTACCTCCTGATTGTTCGCAGTTTTCTGGATGCTTCTGGGGGTTTCTGCCTTCTTCTCCTCCTTTGTAGCCACCATCTCCTCCGTCTTCTCCGATGGTCCTGGTGATGGCTGCTTTCCCTCTATCTTGTAACTTCATTGCAGCCTTATGAGTTTCCCACCAATCTGGAAACCCATGAAGCTTAAAACACTGATCAACGGTGTGTCTGCGTTGTCCACAGTGAGTGCAGAGTAGTTGATTCTTGTCCTCTCGGGATGATGGGTTTCCTGACGGAGAGGTTCCTCTGCCCTCTGAAACTTTTCGTCCCTCTGTTTTTCCCCGGCCTTGAGGGGGTTTGGAGTCACTCTGTCCCTTGCCTCGTCCCGCTGGTCCTCTGAGGGCTAATCCGAAGCCTATTCCGTCTCCCTGTGATGTAATAACTGAGGGAGGTCTTTCCATCAATACTCCATCTCTCACATCTGACCTACGAATTTCATTGTAGGCTATTTCGGCAGAGGGAAGTGGATCCCTCTTCAAAAGGTCTCGTTTTAAAGATGCATACTTGTCACTTACCGCAGTAAGTAACTGGTACAATCTATGTTCTTGTACTCTTTTGTTAAACACTGTGATATCTTTTTCGCATTCCATGGGATTTGGTTCCTTGATGTCGATAAGCATCCAAAGGTCCTGCAGTTTTCGCCAGCACTCATCAAGTGTTTGGTCCCCTTGTCGGATAGAATTGGCCTGGCGGTGAAGGTCAAAGATCTGAATGTTATCGCTGCCGGATCCATATGTAACAGCCAGACCGTCCCATAGCGCTTTAGCCGTCGGGTATCTTGATGCGTTGCTCACCAGACTGTCCTCTATGTTGTCGATTAACCATGTGAACACAAGCTGATCCTCCTGTTCCCATTTGGGATATGCAGGATCTGTAGGTAGAGGGATTTGAGATACCCCTGTGATGTGGGCACTCATCCCTCTACCAAGAAGTGCACGTTTCATGAGATTGCACCAGAGTGGGTAATTGTTGCTGTTTAATTTCACCTTTATCACGAGATTGTCCATATTTGTTACTGGCGGGTTTGGACTCATTCTACTTTGTAGGAAGAGTGCGAATTGTTCATTGAGGTCAAAGCCTTCGGGCAAGGTAACTGTAGGTTTGGGTTGTTCTGAGATAGAGCCTGCACTTGTTGACATGGTGCGTTTTGTTTTGCAGATTGTGGCTGATAGGAACAAGATACTGTGATACGGGTTTTTGGTACACTTGCGTTAAGGTACTGGGACAGGTATATGGCTATGATGTTTATCTGAGCCAAAAGAACAGATACTGTTTGGTAAGTCAATGGTTGAGGAAGGTACGTACGTATTTTGGCAATGATGAGAGTATTTCTGAGCCAAGAATTACAGAACAACTGGTTTACTGGATCAGTGGCTCTGATACCATGTTACTTTCCACAGAGCAATTTTACTTTACGGAAAATTCTTTCTTGTATTGCTTTGATACAATTAGCCCCTATTATATACAATTACAATGCTGTATTTACAAGGAAATAAATCACCTATACAATCACCTAATCAATGAGAAATCAACTATTCAACCTCCTACCAAATATACATTATATGCGAGATCCCTACATTGGGGTAACGTAAATCAATCACCGTAAATCACTCTCCACATTTAAGGTAACTTTCTAACAAAGTACACGGAAGGTACACCTCTTTTAGCAATTTCATATACTTAGAATTAGAATCTAATTCTATACCAGAGAATTGAGGCCAAGATTCCTAATGAATATACCTCACTTTCGGCCCCCCCCCTTTTTTTTCAAATTATTAATTATATATATACGCAAAAATATATGTATTCTTACTTCATGAAATTATATAGAAAATATATATATATAAGTCACCGCTGCAACACCACAAATATCAAACTTTGGCCCATATTTTTCTTTTGCAATTCAAATGTATAAATTCTTTCTTAAAACCCCCACATCCACTTGTGAAATGAAGTTTAACAAATTGAGTGTAGATCTCAGTAATCAATATGCACTGTTTTTTTTTTTTTTAAAGTTTGTATGCTTCGGGCACACCAATAATTCATGCTTCGGGCATGTCGGTTATTTAGTCATGTCATGCTGCAGGCATGATAATCATTCATAACAACGATTTATGCTTCGAGCATAATAAAACGATTCATGCTTTAGGCATGATAACAATCAATGGTTTAGGCATGTTAACAATTCATGCTTCGAGCATGATAAAACGATTCATGCTTCAGGCATGATCATAATTAATGCTTCAGGCATGATAAAACGATTCATGCTTTAGCCATGATAACAATTATTGGTTTAGACATGTTAACAATTCATGTTTCGGACATGATAATACGATTCATGCTTCGGGCATGATAACAATTCATGCTTCCGGCATGTTGGTTATTTATACTTCAGGTATTTCAAATATAAATAGTGGCATTGATATATTTCAGGTATATCAAATATTTGTACGTAAATAGCTGTAATGATATACTCCAGGTATATATATATACACAAACCAAATAAATGTACTTCTCATTATAATGATATAGTATGTTTTAACATGTTATAATAAAGCTGTTCATATATGTATATGACAAAAAGAAAGAAAGACGAGACATGCTGTATATAAAAAAAAGGACATATCTGGAGATGCCAGTTTTACATGGGCGGGTGAATAAGGCAACGTTCCAGCCCCTGGTTGACAGGGTCAGACAAAAGCTTAGCGCATGGAAAGCACAGAACCTTTCTAAGGCTTCTAGGCTTGTCCTAATTCAATCAGTGTTATCTACAATCCCTCGATATTACATGCAAATTGCTAGACTGCCGGAAAGTACTATCCAGGCGCTGGATCGTATAAATAGGGACTTTCTTTGGGGTGACACTGGGGGGGCCCGTAAGATGCACCTTATCGCGTGGGATGCAATCTGCCAACCGAAGGAGGCAGGGGGCTTAGGTTTGCAGAAGTTATCCAAAATTAACCAAGCCCTGCTGGTTAAGTTGGGCTGGAGAGTGATTAAGGAAAAAGACAAGTTATGGGCGCGGGTGTTACTGTCCAAGTATGGGAACCCCCTTAATGAGACCAGATGCAAACAGAGGGTCTCCCATATATGGAGAAGCATCAGACACGGAATGAATATCTTGAAGCAAGGATGGAGCAATGAAAATCGCGCAGAGGACAGTTCATCACAGAACGGGGGAACAAGGGATGGGAACATGCAAACAATCTAAAGTTAAAAGATATACATGCAATGCAATTGCCACTGCCAGAACTACGGGAAAGGGCAGAGTGGCACCGTATGTGGAGGATCCCAGTCCCCATAGGCAGGAATCTTCTCCTTTGGCAGGCAAGGCACAACAAGCTTGTAGCGCCCCGCTCCCGAGCCCTAACATCGGGAACTGTGCACCCGCCGTATCTCACTAAGGAGAATACAAAGCGTCAAACTCAAAACAGATACACGTCAGCGAAAGTCAAAATTTAAAACCTCGAAATAATCATCATCATAAATATCAATGTCTAGGCAAACCTAAATCCGTTACAAATGTCAAATGTAGATATAACTAAATGTCTAAAGTACATAAACCTCGAGTATCGAGAATCATTATCTCAACTAAGCCCTCGAAAGTCTCATTAGAATGTCATCGACCTCAATATCTCCACTCTTGGTCATCCTCGGTATGCTAACTCAATCATCTGTCTATCTGCAAAATATGTTAAAGCGTGGTTTGAGCGACAAGTCGCTCAGCAAGTAATCCCACTATACTTACCATGGGATCATACACGGAGAAGCAAGTGTGATAACGATATATAGCAACATAAAATAATATCATACTTCTCTTCGCAAGTAAATTTACAACTCTGCCCCTAACATCCAAAAGCAAATAGAGCAAATAAACCCAACAAAGTACGAAACAAAGTACAATTAAGTACGCAACAAAGTCAACGAATAGACCGATGACCAAGTCAAACCAAACGACAGCCAAGCAAAGGTTAGTCCAAGCTAAAACGTGATGCAATTTTTCAAAACAATGCAACGCCAAATGTTCTCCTTATCTCAAAGCTAATGTTTCCAATATCAATGTCCAATGTCCAAATCCAATGTCCATATCCGATTAAACCGATCCAAAAATCCAAATAACCAAATCCGATTTAATCGGTCCAAAGTCCAAAATCAAATGCAATGGCTATAGCACTTTCCCTACAAGTGACTTATACCGTAAGACTTATGAATTGATTCCCCCAAAACCAAATATACTATAGACACCCTATCCCAGACTAGGTCGTTACGTCTATAACACCAAATATATGCCTTTGCACCCTGTCCCGGACTAGGTGGTTACGCCCAGGCCCAATATATGCATACAGAAGCCCTGTCCCTGACGAGGTAGTTATATCTGCAGCAATCCAATTAGGCATGCAGAAACCCTGTCTCTGACGAGGTAGTTATATCTGCAGCAATCCAAATAGGCATGCAGAAACCCTGTCCCTGACGAGGTAGTTACATCTGCAACACTCGAATACGAAATAGGAATCAACCTGGCTTACCGATATATTTCAACTGTAGGGGTGAATTTCCAAAAAAATATGCAAATGCAACTTTTCGAAATCATTTCCAAGTGCCGAAGTTAGTTCCAATTACCAAAATGAGACAAACTGTCAAATTTGTCAAAATTACCAAATTGTCCTCCAAATACCAAATAATTCCAAACAATTAATCCAAACAGGGCAAAATTATCCCAAATACCAAAACCATCACAGTCTCAGCCATGTATGTATACACATATATATGCCCACGTCCATACATGCACATGTACACGTATATACGTATACGTAACTCCCTCGGTCCATTTTTTCCTTCAAAATCAATATCATTTCCAAATCAATTTTTACATAAAATCACAACTTACACCATATGCTATAAATCACATACTTATCAATTTTTTTTTATCGCCTACTCCATTTGGCCCTTTACATTAATATATCACACACAATATCCTATTCATGCCCATATATAAGTGTATATAATCTTTTTATCTATATAAAAGGTAGGGGTGTACATGGTCCGGTTCGGCCGGTTTTTGGACATGTCACACACCAAACTGTTTGAAACGGTTTTGAAATTGTAAAACCAAAACTGGATCGGGACTGGTCAACAAACTGTTTGACCAGTCCAGTTTGGTTCGGCTTGGTTCCAGTTTTTACCGGTTTGCAAAATTTCCTCAACACAATGTACACAAGCGCATCTAAGCTGGCAACCGTATGTCGACACCTAAACGATAAGCATCACATGCCTCTTTAATGGCCACGGGTATGCAGCAAACTTTATAGCAATAACGATTCTATCTTAAGCATTCTTCTTACCTAAAAGGCGCAGAAAGCAGGGTATGGAGCATGTGTCTTCTCATAAGAAATCTGACATTTACTCAAGAAGGGGGGAAGAAAAATTTATACAATTCTCCATCGTCAATCTCTAACTAAAATAGCTAAAACTTAAACTAATTGTTGAAGCATAATCTACCGGAGAGGCAAGTAAATGCAACTACATTCAGCTTTAGCAGGTGCAGTGTTTGTTTTATGAGTCAAAATATTTTTCATTCATTTTGTTGGTACACAATCTTTTTATAGTCTTAGCTATCATAACTATGATAAGAAATGAATACAAAAAAATAAATACAATAATTGTGATTGAGTAATTCTGTGTAATCATATTCGACGTAATTATATTTTCGAATTTCACCATTTCCTCCGTCGCCTTCTCAAAGGTGTTTGACCACGATTGAAAGCTCCGCCCTAACCAACCTCCCTTAATCAGCTTGCCTCCTTGAAACGATGAACTTTTGTTCATAGATAAAATTGTATGTGTATATTTAAAAAACCAGAAAGAAAATATTCACATGTTTAGCATGGCACAGCAGACAGAGAACATTGCAAACCAAATTTACCTTTCATTCAAACACAGCTTCTCTTTTAGGCTATAAGCCATTCCTTCTTCCAAAGTTTGGACGCCAAACCTGCATAGCATGGATAACGGCGTCTAACAACAGCAACAACTTATATGAATTTACAAAACAACAACATAGGTTGCAAAACAACAAAAACAAAGTAAGACCAAAAATAGAAAGTGCAAAAACACAAGAGGGAAAGGAAGGTGAAAAGAGATGAAAAACTTCTCCAATATCCCATAGGAAACTGGAACCACTTAACGATGGATGCAGGGCATGTCAATAAACGAAACATAAACACCAAAAATCCACAAATCTAGATACATCAAACCCGTATGAAAAAAAAAACACAGAGCAAAACAGATCTGTCATCTGGGTAAGAAATTTACCAGATCTGGATGTAGATCAAAGCAGTTCTGTAAATAGAAGAAGCAGTGAGGTGATGGTGATGGACTGATGGTGCAACAGCGATTAACGAAGTGGGTAACTAACGATTAATGAAGCAGCAATGTGACGGGCTGATGGTGAAACTGAGGCACTGGAAGTCTGGAGCCTGGAGTGGAGGTGATGGAGTGAAGAAGCGTTCGAAGTTGAAGGGAAGAACAGGAATTTGGCGAGTTGGGGATTGGGGTTGGGGAAGGCAGGAGTGGGAAAGGGGAAATGGGGAATTGAGAAAGTGAAAACTGGGAAGGGGGAATTGGGAAATGGGAAAACGGGAAAGGGAGACCAAGTTTCTAGGTTTATCGGGGAGGGGATGAAAATTAAAAATAATTATAATATATTTATTTAATATATATTACATTAAATAGGCCCGGTCCGGTTTTGCGGTTTAAAATTTCCTAAACCGGAACCAAACTGGAAAAAACGGTCCGGTTTTTTCTTTACATGAAAACCGGCTGTTAAACTGTGGTTCGGTTTTGAACGGTTTGGATCAGCCCGGTTCGGTTTTTTGGTCCGGTTTTTAAAAATTTTGTTCACCCCTAATAAAAGGGTAATTACTACACAGTATAGCATATGCATGTGAAAGGTTTTCATAACCATGCATGAAGCTCACGTCAACCACAGTATGCAATTTCATTTTCGCTACCTTTGTGTACATGCATCCGGCCATTATAAATAAATATATATAAAACATGCATTACTTTGTATTGCTTTCACATAATATATTTATAAATTCCTACTTCAGTAACCAAACTGGCCGAATTTCCCTCAAACCTTTACGACCAAATTGTCGGCCATTTATAAAGAAACATGCACGCTTCGATATCCATATATACACACATATATACACGGCCTTAAACACCGGTATTATCACCAATTTATGCAACCACAATTACTTATGTATGACCCATGTTTTGATATGAAAACAAAAGTATATATTTTACAAATTCATGATAAGCACATGAAGGGTACTTACATACTTAATATACAAGATTTCAACTTTAAATACATACAACCCTTCAAAATCCCACATCACTAAAAGGATCACATTTATAATCAAATCCCCCCTTTTTCCTTTAGAACCCCTGTTACATACTGAATCTCGCTATCTCCAAATCCCTTTTTCATTCTTTGTGCACTGAAATTCCTTATGCATACATACGTCGGCGCACAAACATATAATTGTATACAATCATACTTTCAGCCACCTTACAATATATAGACCACACATACAAATCTTAAGCATAATCATGTACCATTTGCATCATACATATACATATATATATACAAAGAATTCATACAACTACGCACCCAAAAATACTCATGCATGATCCAATTTTATTATAACATAAGTGTATAATTTTCGCAAAACATAGCAAGTATAGGGAGATTACTTACTTATCTCAATATACTATACCGTACAATCGAATCTAGGATGGATGGTTGCACAAAATCATTTCTCTCTTCTCTAAGGTTCTCGGCTGGGGCAAAGATGCAACACTTTTTTTTTCTTTGCTTAGCCTGCTGCTGGCCAAAGGATTACAAGGCAACAAAATATTTGAATTGTTGCTGGATGATGACGCAGGAGTGGAGGATAGCAATCACGGCTGCAATTTTTTTCTACCAGCGGGGGGGGGGGGCAGATGAGGTGCAAGGGGTAGGGTTTGGGTAGTTTAGGTTATTTAAATAGAAGGCTAGTTTAGGTTTTGGTATATATCTTAGTTGTTTAGGATTTCTTCCATTTAATTCGATCTTTAGTTCACCTAATTGTATTAGGTTTAGGACTCATCCTAATTTCAAAATTCTAAATAGACTAGGATTTATCATCTTTGTTTTATTTAAATTTCTTTTTTTTCTTTCCCTCGAAGTCACGGACGTAACAGTCTACTAATAAACTGCTTGCTGAAAGAAAGTGCTTGGATGACCATACCTGTCCCATATGCTGGCAGGAGACGGAATCTGGTCTGCATGCCATCCGTGACTGTAGCTGGGCGAAAGACTTCTGGAGAAAGGTGGTTCCGAGGAAGTGCTGGGGTGTTTTCTTCGGAATAGCTGACCTCCAACAATGGATTGATTCCCAATTAAAGGGACAAAACCATGGCATGCCTCTTCTTAAGTGGAGGTTATGGTTTAGAGAAGGGATTCGGAGCGTTTGGTTATGGAGGAATAGGTGGGTTCACAACCGGTTGGAGGGACACCCTCCAGTGGAGAATAGTTGGGAGAAGTGTAGGGAAGAAGTCAGAGTGTTGATGAGTGTGGAAGATGACGGAGCGTTGGGTGCTATGATGGATGAATTGAATGCAGATGGTTGGACCGTAAATGCATCTAAAGATTTAGATGACACAGCATTAATGGGGGTGCAAGGGGTAGAGGAGGTATTTTGTCCTCTTGGACCGGGTTGATGTTTGGTGTTAGACTTGGTAGATTGCCGCAGGGCTGTTATTATGGGCTATGACCCGATGTTGTTTTGTTTTCTTAATATCAATAAAAAGATCCGATTTTTGCGAAAAAAAGGACGAAAACATGTTAAATGATTTTACCCAGGATTGATGTTGCGCCTTGCTCCTAGAGGATTGACTCGGAACCAAAAAGCATCAGGTTATACTTACAGATCCAAAAAGCGGCAATCTCTGGCAACACTTACACGGACCGTCGGCTAGATTTATATATCGTGCTGATAACGTGTTATAAACTCAAGCAAGTATAGTAAAGAGAAAAGAGAAACAAGAGAAATTTGTATCTCAAAGGTGTGTCTTTCATATATGATATGTGGTCCTATTTATAGGACTCAATGGGGTGAAGATAAACTTGGACAAACCCTTTTGAATATCTACATCTAATCTGATATACAAAAGAGATACATAAGACTTTGATATCCACATCTACTATAATGTCTATCTCTACAATGTATATCAACATCATGTTTATCCTTGATATTCCAGATTTAGTCCTTGATATTCCAGATTTTGGGTAAAATTTAGTCCTCATCTATTTCAATTCACAAATTGTTATCTCGTGCCGACATTTTTGCAACTCATTTAGCAAATTCTTAGGTTACCCCGAGATCTAGATCTGCTTCTCCTGTGAAATCACGAAAGTTGGTGTAGCTTATATTTTCTTTTTATAATTGATATACTTACTTTTTACTACACGGGATTGGTAGAGAAAAAAAGGGGGTTCTTAAATTTCTTGTTGGTGAACATCTTTTTTGAGGTTGATTGTCTTTGCCTACTCTTTTGAAAAGGAAAAGGCCAACTAGTTTGGATATTCCGGTAGGTCCGACGAGTTTTGAGAATATTCCAGTCACACCTTCTGTTTTCATTTGCATTTCTGAGTTCTCGTGCTCCTTTTCTCGGAGGATTACTGCAGCAGAAGTTGCTCTATTGGATCTTGGTATGACACAACAGTCCAATCAGGTGATATAATTTCATTTTTGTCTTATTATCATTGAAGTACTTTTGGTTGTTTACATTTAGTTTCAAATTTCTACATCTGTAGCATACCTTGGATCTGTAGTTTAATTGCAATAATTGATAGTATACGTCATGATTTTTCCGTGAGACCATGTCTAAGGAAGAGGGGTGTAGGTAAGGGGAAGAAAAATGAAGATAGTCTAAGGGTAGCCTCTTGGAATGTAGGAACATTAAGTGGTAAATTGTTTGAGGTTATAGATACACTTAAGAGACGTAAGATAGATATAGCATGCCTCCAAGAAACTAGGTGGAAAGGGAATAAAGGTAAAGAGTGTAATGGGTATAAGTTGTTGTATTCAGGGTCAGATGAGACCAAGGTAAACAGTCTTGGAAGTCCTCTAGCTTTGTTAGATTTGGGATGGATTCCCCTTTGTGTTCATCTACTTTAAGGAATGTGTTGAAGTCTCCTCCAATGATCCATGGTTTTGTTTGTATTTGGCTTTTTCTTTTTAGCTCTTCCCATAGGTCTCTTCTTTCGGTAGTTGTGTGTTTGGCATACACAGCTGTATAGCATATTTCTGTGTTTGTTTCCTTCCATTGAAATGTCATATGCATCGCTTGTTCGGTGTGATGTTCCTCTTTGTATGCAAATTTTGATTCATCCCACATAATCCATACCTTACCTCTGCGTCCTGCTTTTGCTTGGTTAAATCCGAGTTTTATTTGATTTTCCTTCAGTCTATCTTCTGGCTGCTTTGGTTCTATAATGGCCACAATCTGCACTTTGTGCTTCTTTATAAGTTGCTTCAATCTTGTGGTTGAGGTGGTTATCCCTCTTACATTCCATGTCATTGTGATAATCATTTCAAACGTTTTATGTGTGTTCCTTTTGAGAATCGTAGCTTCTGTTTCTTTCTATTTGATCATGTAGCTCCTTCAGCCATTTTTGATGCTCTTCTAGTTTGCATCCACATTGGTGCTGTTGGGTGTTTTGTTGGTGCTGCTCTTCTGGCTATTATTGGCAGCCCTTTTTCTGCTTTGTCCTCTGGCTCTTTTCCTGTGCTTTGTTCTTTTTGGGCTTCTTCCTGTGCCTTGCTTTTTTCTGTTTCTGTCTCTTGAAGTTTTCGGTTCTTTAGTCTCCTTTTTTATTTTTTGTGCTGCTTCAATCCAGTCTGCGATTGTTATGTTTTCCCTTGGCTTTCTTGGGCTGGCTTCAGATTATGAATGATTGACATATTGTTCTTCTTCTTCATTTGTTTGTAGCGGCTCTTCATGCTTCAGATTCAGTCTGGATTGATCTTGTGCATGTGTTATTTTTTGTATCGTTTGCCTTTCTTCTTGAGTCAATTGCACTTTTTCTTTTTTTTTTCCTTCTTCTTTCCTTTTTGTTTGATCTTCCCCCTTGCCTATGTTCTGTACTTTGATATTCCCTTTTTGTCTCCATTGATTAGAGCTATTTCTGGGATTTCTTGCTTTGATCCCATTATCCTTGTCTGGAAGTTTTCCACTTCTTGTGTTCCACTCTTCTTCTTTCTTCCTTGCTGTGTCTATTTTATTTTCTTTCTCTTCACATTTTCCTGTCTTGTGTCCCAACTGTTGACATTCCTTGTAGTATTTTGGGGGATTTTCGTATGACACATTCTGTATGATGTTATTATTTCCGCACCTGATGTGTATCTTTGGTGGTAGCGGTTTTGATACATCTATTTCTATGCAGATCCTTGCCGTTGATGGCCTGTGTAATGTTAGTGTGGCTGTATCCAGTTTCATTGGCTATCCAATCAGTTTGGCTATTGTATACATTGCCCTTTTTTCGTGTAGGTGTACTGGCAGCCCCTCCATTGAAACCCATACAGGTACTATTGGCGAGTCTATTTTCAGGTTGTAATTTGGCGTCCATTTTGTCATCTTGACATCATAACCTGATATTATCCACACGCATCTTGCGAAACATCTTTGATAATCCTCTTCATTCTTGAAAGAGATTAGTATATGTTTTTCATCCAGCAGCCCTATGTCTGGCGTGTTTTTGAATCCTATTCGTTCAAATGCAGTTCTTATTAATGTCATCGTTGGCCTTCCCTGCCAGAACGTTCCAATCAGTGTGTTCTTGAATTTTTCTGATAGGATTCTTTCTTCTTCTTTTGTAAAGGTGACTGATGGCATGCCTTTATACTTGTATACTTCTTCAGTCTGATCTTGTGGATTTATTTCGCCAATGAATTTCTTGGCGATCTCAGCGTATGTTGGCATTTGGCTTGCCATTGCTTTGTGTCAGCTTGGCAGTATTGTAATCTATGATCAGTGTTGTAGCCTTTGTTTCGCAATCCTTTTCTTGTATTCCGTGATCAGTGCTTGCATTCAGTGTTTGTAATCAATGTGCCAGTAATCAGTTCTAGTAATCAATTGTAATCAATGTGAAGCGTTCTTGCTTTTCTTGGAATTCTTGGAGAGTTTTGAGAGAGTGCAACTCCACTTGTATTTACAAATAATATCCAAAAATAATACTAACAATAATGAAACTATGGCTTAAGAATTTTTTTTCTAAGTATTTTAACTAGTGTGCTTATCTATATAGTCTGCTAACTTAACAATGCTATATTTTCTTCTGTATTCGTATTTCAACCTGATGGAATTTCAACTACTATTGACAAACTCTGAAAAATAGATACATTTTAAAATGTTGATGATTTGAAGAGCAATATGTCTATATATTTCTTATATTATTTCACAAATTTTTCGTTTAGCTATGTTTATCAGGTTAAAATAATTTATGTTGTCGACTATTGATATTGCAAGCCTTTTATTTTTGGAATTGTCAACCGCTTGCCATGAAGTTACCTAAATTTTTGCGAAACAAGAAGTAGTTTCAAAACATACATTTTTTTTAGAGAAAGAGATATACTATTTCCAAATTGTTTTATAAAACTTTACGTCGTTGAGTTTCAAATGGTTTTAAGGCGGTCTTACCTGTAACACTTTTTTGAGTAGATTATACCCATATTTTTTTCCTTGTTTGAGACACTCTTGCGAGCAAGTTAGTCGTTCCTTTTATAAGAGGTTACGCGAAACACCACCTGCGAAAACGATTTTATAATACTTTAGCTCTCGTGTTTACAAAAAAAAAATTTAATTAGGGATACTGTATAAATAATTCAAGCTATATTTTAAAGCCATTTAAGCTATATGTTGTTTAAAGAGAAGCATGTCCATACATATATTTCATATACTAGGCTTATGACGGTATCTCTGAGAAATTAAGAGCATGATCATAGAGCTAGTTGGTAAGTATATAAGAACTGCTTTTGAAGACTTAGTTGTGTTAAGGAGGGGTAACGATTACCATCCTGGCATACACAAGGATGTTAGTATGGTTGAGCATCTGAGTGATAAATCATATGTGATAAGTTTATGAATCGGGTATCGTAGGTTGCAATAAGTTGGGTGATACACGTCAAGTGGTGTAAATGGAAGATTGTAAGCTCTCATTATCGAGGACTAAGTAAGGATTGAATCGCATAAGGACTAAATCACCTTGAGAGATGTTAGTATTGACTAAATTAAATCGTACTAGAGTATCTTGTAGGTATACACACTGAATGATTTGAGAACTTAGTCCTGTATCGAGGAAGTGAAATGGGTACCATACTGGAATGCGCAAGGAATACTAATTTCGGTCATGATCTAAGTAAATAAATTGTGAGGGACTATACTAAGTCCATTGATTTCGTACCGCACAAGTTTCGAGGACGAAACTTTTTGTAAGAGGGGTGGAATGTCATGCCCCGCACCCTCCGTAGAATAGTTAAAAGATAAAGAAGGAATTAGATGTGGTTAATAACGGTCAACGGTAATAAATTTCGAATTAAGTAATAGGATTAATGAGAATTAATTGAGAGTTTAAACATTGGAATTAATTAGTATTTAATTTTTGAATTAAATATTAAAGATTTATCCTTTAAGATAAATAAGAAAATAGGATATAATTTAGAAACTCCAAATTTTTCCCCTTTTTATATAAAAATTGACAGAACGTCAGTTTTCTCATTACGCAGAGAAAACCGACGCTCTCATCATCCCTAAGCGACTTTGGCAACCTTTGCAACCCTAGAGAGGAAACTTCAGGATCTTCCATCCAATCTTCGTTTGTTCTTCCTTTCTTCTTCGAGTAATCAAATGCAAGTAATCTACTTATAAGTTCTTACGATTTGTGAAAGAAAAAGGCCTACTTTTGATATTAAAATTGGATCACCATGCAGTAGTTTCTTTCCGTGAATTCTAATTGTGATTTATGTGTTTTGATTTTGATGTTCTGGCCACTATTTGTTGAAGATCGTTTTGTTGTTGTTGATTTCGTGAAATCGTGCAAATCCCTGCCCTTTGAATCCCTTCTTGTTGTGATTTCTTTGTTGTGTGGGTTTGAGGGTAAAAGGTTAGGTCTTGGGATTGATAAGGTTGGAATAATTGGGTTCTAGGCTTGAATCTTTGTTTGGTATATGTATAGCGCTCAATTGGTAGTTTAAGCATGAGATTATAGCAGGGATTAGGCCTGAGATGCTTGGTATGAAGTTTGAGATTGATTGGAAATTACGTTCTGTAGTTTCTGCAGAAATCGCAGAATTTCTTTTCTGGAATCGTAGACATCGATCGATCGATGTGAGGGGATGAAGTACTTCGATCGATCGATGTAGAGGGAGTTGAGAGATCGATGTCCTCTGATGGACATCGATCGGTCGATGTAGAGGGAGTTGAGAGATCGATGTCCCCTGATGGACATCGATCGGTCGATGTAGAGGGAGTTGAGAGATCGATGTCCTCTGATGGACATCGATCGATCGATGTAGGAAGAGTTGAGAGATCGATGTTCTCTGATGGACATCGATCGATCGATATGAGGGTATGAAGTCACATCGATGTAAGGGTATGATGTCCATCAGTTTGGTGGAAAATAAGGGAAGAAAGAGGGGAGCTAGGGGACCTTTTGGGTGACCTTAGAGACTTCTTAGGACCTGATTGAGGTTAGTCTAAGTTTTGGAAACATGACTTAAGATGGTGAACCAAATTTGGAAAATTGAAGGGTATTCGAATTTGATCGCCACGTGGATGACCTAGGAGGGTTAGGAAATGAACGTACGAGGTTTTATAGAGTTCAATGAAGGAAGGTAGGGGTTCTCACATTAGATTGTGAATTTTTAGAATCAGGGTTAAGTGTGACAGCCTAGCTTGAAGCATAAGCATTGATGTGTAAGTGAGGGAAATCTTGTGTGGTTGCTTGATACTGAATGTGAATTGAATATGTGAACATGAATTGAATATGTGAACGAAGAATGTGATTGAAATGAGGAGTCTTGCATCATGGCACTTGCATTTGCATATTGTTTTGAAAAGAGCTGTGCTTCAGCACAGATTTGCGAAAGTGGTCTGTAATGTTAATCGGGATGGAAATATAAGCCGAGGTGCATTACAGGGTATAAAGTTGTTTGTAACGTTAATCGGGATGGAAATATAAGCCGAGGTGCGTTACAGGGTATAAAGTTGTCTGTAATGTTAATCGGGATGGAAATATAAGCCGAGGTTCATTACAGGGTATAAAGTTGTCTGTAACGTTAATCGGGATGGAAATATAAGCCGAGGTGCGTTACAGGGTATAAAGTTATGTGACCGGACATTGTGACATGCATTGCACTGTTTTGAAAAGAAATTGTTCATGCATTTGTGACGGTGTAGTGTAGTGCATATTTTGTCATGCATCACGTGAGTCAGTTTGGGGATGATTGTTTATGACATGATTGATCGTTAATTGCTAATGATTATGGATTACTATTTTTATGTTCTTGTACTGCCAAACCTATACGCTTGAAAGTTTACAAGACATGTGCCCCATCACCCCTGATTATGTATTACTCATGTCTTGCCATGTGTTGATCCCGTATGTCTTATAAACGGGTTACTTGCTAGCATTTTTCGCTAAGGGTACTGCCTTTGTCATTGCAGATGAGCCTAGCTACGATATGATTTTCATAGAAGACGATGGCGAGTGGGCTGAATGGGATACTTAGAGACATATTGGGAGATAGTTGAGGCTGTTGCCATTTGTCCCAGTTTCTTTCCTTCGTTTGAGGATTTAGTTGGTTTTCATGATACTCTTTTGTAACTACTTTATACGTTGAGGTTCAAATTTGATGGTTTAGATTTGTGAGATACGTGTTTCCGCACTTATATCTCTGACGTCATTGATGATGTGTATTCGAGAGATGAGACGTCTTGTAGTCTTCTCAGTAAGCTACGACGGGTGCACCGGTTCGGATTCCGCTGTCCGGGTCGGGACGCTACATTTTTTGTCTCTGCAGATATTCAGATTATAAGGTATGCGAAGGGAGCATTCAAGGTCTGTACTTGAATACGACTGTTGGGGTGTGTATTTTTCTCTCCTCACCTTGGTGTTTGTTTGATAAATTTATTTAGTTCTAGTACTATGTTGAAAATTCTGAAAGGTAGGGGATAAAGTGGTGAAATTTGGTTAATGGGATTGATTTTCTATTGGATCTAATGGCATTTATTCAGTTAAGTCACTGACCCTTTTAGTTTCCAAGATGATTATAAGCAAAAAAAAAAAAAATACATTCAACCAAACACCATCCTATAGTTATGGTAATTTGCTGAAAAGTAATCCGACCGGATACCCAATGGTGCCTCCATTTGTTTATCTTCACTTGGCACATGACTCTGATGCTGATGATTATCTTTTCTTTTGTGATCAAGATCAGGCATTTCTCCAAAATGTTCCATGGTTGATTGTTAAAAGTAATCTGTACTTTGTGCCATTTCTATTCTTCATCCCATCTTTTCAACAAGATGGAAATGGATGTTGGAAGGTGGAGGTTGGAGGTAGAAAATGAGAAATATGAAATGACCGAAATACCTTTATTTTAACTGATTTCCGGTGGTTTCCCATGAAAATGCCACTTTCTCATCAGTCCAAAAGCACAAGGGAGTTAAGTATGTAAATTTTAAACAACAGGGGGTAATCGACCGAATGGCCATAGCACAGGAGCAAAAGATGATTTTCCCAATTTTTTATTGAAGAGGTTGATGGAGGCGTAGTTATCACTTTCTACCGCCATATAACAATTGTCAGCGCCAATTTGTCGGTTTCTGCAACTCCAATCCTCCTGATAAAAATGTCAGCACAAATTTTGTCGGGATCAAACACTCTCAGCACCGCTACCCGATATGAGGATGTTAAAAATAAAATAAATTATGAGGTCTATAATCACGTTCGCCACGTGTGCAAAATCAGCTTTTTAAAAAAGGGGTGCTTCAGTTTTTTTAATTAAAAAAACTGTTTTTGCACACGTGACGACACGTGATAGAATGCCTCATAATTTATCTCATTTTTAACCTCTTCGGGTCTGAACCGCCACTATCCCTTCTTTCACTTTTCCTTCTTTCTTCTCCGTCCTTATTGCTGTCCTTCCCCCTCCCCGATATGCCAGTCCATAAGCAAGGAGCCGCAGAATGAAGTGTTACAAAGTCGTCCCTAGAGCATAGTCCAATTGGTACTCGGGTTGAGGATTGCCAACAAGAGATCATGAATTCGAATCCAGGGACGCGCACAGTGTGTGTTCCTCTGCTGCTAGGCCAAAGGCGTGGTTTGTGGGGAGCACCTTGTGTGAGTAACTGTGTAAGATCTCACCCAATCTAGGAGGCCGCTGGACTCCTGATTTACATCCTCCACACAGCTTCTTGGGGCTGTGACAGTGGAGGCCCTTTGGGTTGGAGTTCAACCTTTTGCCAAAAGTGTTACAAAGTCTACCTTTTATTTGATCATTTTATGGCGATCTCTATCCTTTATGGGGCTGTGATTTATAAAAAAGACACAAAAAGAAAATAAGAAAACAAAATTTTAATGTACGTACCATTTTTGAATAAAACTGTTTTTCATAGGAAAATCTTCTTGTCTTTTGAGTATGGTAATTCATAATATAATTATAGCGTTAAGGTGAATCAGATGAACTGGTGCGTAAAAGAGAAAAAGTGTATTTTTGATTTATTCATCTATGTTATTTATGTTGTCACTTTTACTATGAAAAAAGTTATTATTCCCTTTTAAAATGATTAAGCTTTTTATAAGTAAATTTCGTTTTCAGAGTGAGCGTGACAAGTTAATTGATCTACGTCACATATTTAGTAAGCATATATACTGCATACTTTGTCACGCACCGGATGCTCATGAACTCTCCTTATTTTATACTCCATTATTCTTTTCCACTCTTCCTTTGGTGTTTTATCTATTTTAACAACAACATTACCATATTACCTTAGAAGCTCATGTTTATGGTAGGATATTGGAAGGTCGAATATACGCAACCATACTCATTTATTAAAAACACAATGACGTTGTTTTTCAATGATCCATAATGAAAATTGCGTCAAGATGTGTCGATCAACTGCTACTCCACAATATAAAAGTCAATTTAGTGAGTCATTTTGCTTTATTCCATCATATTCTAAAGTCAAGAAAGAGTATGTCCCTGATTCTAATTTATTAAATCATTTTGCTTTTATCTACTAGAACAATTGTACAAATCAAATATATACCTCGAACAGCCGCAAAAGAATGTAGGACAAATAAACACCTCAAGATGAAGTACATTGTGCATAAAACATCTATTTCACTTTTCTCAAATTATACAGTGCTTGACACAATAGAAAATGATTATGTTTGAGTTGACCTAAATCATGATACAGTTTACGATGACTGAGGAAATAAAATTATAACTTAAAAAAATTCAAGAAAATGATGAGCACATCAATTTATATCGTAAAGGAGATGCAATTTTTTATTTTGAATGTTTGTTTATTTGAATTTTTTTTGGGTACAATAGTATTAACTATTCGACCTTGGGTCCTAGGTCTTTCTGCAAGGTTAGGATTCCCTAACCCCAAATTTCTCACCCCATGCAGCATTCTCTCACCCCAAATCTCTCACCCCATGCGTTATCGCACGACACGTGGCATCAGGAGTGGATGGTGAAGCTAGATACGGGTCATCATCATCTAGCCTCACCACCCATCCTTACTGTCACGTGTCGCACGTTGACGCGCGGGGTGAAGAGAAAATGGGTGAGGTGATTTCATCCCCTTTCTGCATGGAATTTGTCTGCAATCAAATGATGAGGATAGATGTAAAAAAAAAAAAAAAAAAAAGAAGTTGATGAGGATAGGGCACTCTGGGCTTTAAGGCCCATCTTCCTGCAGGTTAGGGGCCTAGTTTTGAAACTGACATTTGTCATATATATAGGGCATGTCTTATAATACTGAGCTAAATTATATTAACTATCAACATCTTTTGAATTTACAACAACAATATTACCCCACTGTCTTAGAGTTTTTCGCCTATGATGGGATATGAGAGGTCGGATGTACGCAACCATTTTTTGAATTTGCATTTTACAAAACCTAAAATGGTATATGTGCCTTCCATTTAGATCTCATTATCAATATTATGCTATCAACTCGTATAAGGCAATGTAACATTACAGTATTGCACAGAAATATAAATAGAAAGCAATTACTTTTCAAAAATACCATTAGCATATTAACTAGTAGTACATTAACATAACATTTTCGGCTTGATATCTAGTGGGAATCATCTGCCCAGTAAATTGTTAACAACGAATAAAAACCGCGCATAAATCTGAAGCGCGACCAATATCCACAAGTTTAAAGCGGAAATATTGTCCTACATTGATTACTTAGAAGAATTATATGAGTTATGAGGATGATGTATCATTATTCATCGACTTAATGTTTTGAGTAGATATATGTGTCACCTTATGTAAACTCAAATGGATGTGTGTCTCACCTCATGTAAGCTCAAGTTTAACATGATATTAGAGCCAATTTATTCCATGTGGGCTCATACCTTGCTTGACCTATGGTTAGCCATCTATTATCTCCCACTCACCCGACATATAGTTGACCATCTATTGTCTTTCCTTCACCCGAGTCCAGATGTTCACTCCTGATTTGTGGTTTATGATTAAGAACGGGTTGCCTGTCCCATGGTTGGCTATCTATTGTCTTTCCTTTACTCGACTCCACATGTCATGCCTGACTTATGGTTTGTGTCCATTGTCTCTCTCTGACATGAGTCCATATGTTCATATGTCTGATTTATGGTTTGCGATTGAGAACGAGTTCTAAGGTACATGTGTATGTCAAATCACGTTGTCACGTGAAAGCATATATTTAGAATATTGTCCCACATTAGCTACATTGAGAAAAATATATGGGTTATATGAGGATGATGTATCACCATCTATTATCACATAAGGGCGGGTATTGTGAATATTATCCTCTATTGACTACTTTTGGAAACGATATGGGTTATATGAGGATGGGGCACAATCACCTATTGTCTTAAAGTTTTGAGTATATATAAGTCTAACCTCATTATCTAAAAGTTTTAAATGAATGTATGTCTCACCTAATATATACAAGTCCAAGTTTCAACACAAAGAGTTCGAAACCAATGGTTTTTCATTTCACAAAATGAAAACATAGCATAGAACTCGAGCCTTTTCTTCACATATTCATGAGAACCCCACCCTCCCCCTCCCCCTCCCCCTTCTCCTTTCCCCACACAGAGTGTCTTAGTCGGTTGAATGGATGTCTCCTAAAGATATCCTTCTAAACCCTCTTCCTAAAGTAAAAAAAATACTCTATAAAAAACACACAGTAGAATATATAGCTTGTGGGATCCATACGCATTACACACCTAATACATGATTTTTGTAGATTTTTTTTAATATAAAAATGTTTCAAAAAGTAGCATTAGAAGAGGATTACTCTCCGTCTTAGTCTAGGCATACATGGTTAATGAAAGTAGCTCCTAATTAGTCCGGTGAGCTCTAAAGATGGAGTAGGATTGTAACCAATTAGACTGACTTATTTATTTATTTATTCATATATGACCTTGTTAAAGTAAAGATTTATCATTAAAAAAGCAAAGACTACTTGCATTTGACGAAAATTAAACTCAATATTTTTTTGTTTTGTTTTGGGATGTCTCAGTTTTGATCACTTGGCCAAATTTCATCGACGTCATGTCGCCTGACTAGTGCATGTGTTTTTTTTTGGAAAAATACAAATATCATAAAACCAGAAAACACACGATAAAATCGATCATGGCGAGTGTCAATGCATCTAGGAGATGTTACTCGTACAATGATAATAATGTAATGAAACAAAATAGAATCAACATTATACTACAAAGCTAACGATAATACATCGAAGTGAATGTACAAGAGTAGCCGAGATGAATGCACATCGAGGTGAATAATACATCTAGTGCATGTGGTTGTGTATATGTGTAGGCTGAGGAAAGCATTAAACAAGAAGCCCACGTAGCCATGAAGGATTAGCAAAGTGCGGAAAGCGTAAATATAATTACCAAATAAATCTCCAGAGTATATATTAATGACCACGAATTTATTTCTAAGTTTTAATGAGAACCCTTTTTATTTACCATTAATACGTTTGAAATGGAAGCCGAAAGATTGCAATTCTAATGGGAAACCACATGGTCTTTGTAATATGTTTTAATAATGCATTAACCTTAATTTCACATCACTTTTTGTTTATTAGAAAAAAAAAACTATTCGAATTTTATGTATTTGTACAATCATGTAACATGCAAAGAAAGAATAATTCATGTTTCGTTTGTTCTTTTATTTTCATTTTTCATTTTGCACTTTTCATTAAATATAAGCAAATATTTGATTTTCTACTTTGACTTATCAATATAGATAGTAGAAAATATTCAAATATGATACTTGTTTTAACCCTCGTAACGTGATCTTCAATAAGAGATAATTGATATTAAAAATAATGTCACTAACCTGTGCAAAAGTTATTTAGTTCGCATGGTGAAAATTAAATAAAAGTAAAAAAATGAGTTAAAACTTTATTCCGCGAATAGTATGAAATGAAAAACAATGGAACAACAAACGTAAACTCAGTTTTCAAACAGAAGTGTCGATTTGAAAGAGTATGAATCATGAGTAGATTTGGGTAACTAACGATGAGACAAAATATGAAGGTTCTAATCACACGCTGACTGCAATATTGCAGTTTAAGAAAGATTCCTTTTTTTTAACTTTAGAAGATTCTCCTGCTAATCTAAGAAGACTCCTTGAACAATAATATGATCATGATTCCTTTGATGGAAGAGATGGCGGGGCCCAATGAGATTTTTCACAAAACATATTTTTTTTTTTTTTGAGGAAACAATACATAAAATTTGTTGCGTGCAAACCATTGTTTGTTTTTGTAAGTTAACGTGCGAATATCTTTTGGGACTCTTTTGTTTTCTGAAAAATATTCATGTCATGATCCATGGTTCATAAACTATTGCTTTTCCCCAAGAATTACGACTTTAACAGGTGTCCCCTTTTGCAATATCTGAAAACAATTAATATAAGTAACCATTAGACTCCAGCACATAGTCCAGCTGGTACTCAAGTAAAGATTTGTTCTAAGAAGTCAAAAGTTCGATTACATGAATACGCACAGCGTGAGTTTTCCTCTACTACTAGGTCAAAGGCTTGATTTGCATAGGACACCTTGTGTAAGTCAATGCGTAAGATTTCACCTAATCTAAGAAACCGTCGGATTTTTGATTTGCATCCTCCACGCATGTTCTTTGGGACGGGGACGGTAAAAACCCCCATTTGCTCCCATACAAGTAACCATTGGTTAAGGAAAGAATTTATCCAAGAAAGAATTTAGGAAAAGACATTCCACTTCCTTTTCCGACCACTAACGTAGGAGCAACAATAAAATTGGATAACAATAATCGGCACGAAAGCTATTTGATGGAAGAGGATCTAAAAAGCTACATACATTTACACAAAAGCAAAGGATGGGGATGATCATGGATATTTCTTTTACAAAAAACATCATGCAGAAACACAAAAAGGAAGTGATCCCCCCAACCCACCCCACCCCCCAGACCCATACACCCTCATTCTGGTCCATGTTCGACTAGCTTTTCCGCTTTTCTAACATCTACTAGAAAAGGCAAAATAAAATATTCCTTAAATTAAATAGAAGTTTTATGGATGATTTAATCCTAAGAACAAAATCGGGGGTAGCTTTAGAAGGTTAGGTGGTTATGGATGCGAGACACTTGTCAGACGTTAGATCTCTCTAGGATCAACAAATAAGGAGAGCCCAGGTGGAGATTTTGTCCAATCACCCACCGACACGTCACTGTAGCCTTCCTCTCCTAGTCGTTTGATGCACCAAAGGTCCTCGGCGCACGATAGACTTTTCCAATGGGGGATTCCTAACTTGAGCGGCTCTTGGTTTGCCACTTCAGTAGCCAAAACTCCACAACCGTCCTGTTTAGCCAAGTTATGAGCGAAATTACAAAGGGCCTTCATGAGCTTCACGGCCTGTGGGCCTTCACCTCCAAGCCCATAAAGAAAATGGATCCCAAATGGGCTGAATATCTCCGGAACTGAAGGCAATTGGAGAAAAGGCAAGGCCCGGTCCAATAACCGAGTCGTTTTAGCCAAAATTTTCCTCAAATTTGACGCACCCCGGACTTCAAATTTGAACACGTCTTTACAATTCCAAACACTAAGAACCGCCCACGACTCGGGCTGGTTTGATAAAAACTCATCTGAACCGGGCCATGACTCGGATTCCAAATGTCCCTTTGGCAACGCTACAAAAGTGCCCAGATTCAGCTTATTATTAATAATGGAGTCAATGTCACGGGGGAAGAACTCCATGGTAGAGAACCGGCGGCGGTAGAGAGTTTCGGCATCGGACGGGCTGAGTTTGATGACGGTGACTCGGTTAGAGACTCGGACCCGGTGGGCGAACACCGGTTGGACCAAAATAGAAGGTGTACGGAATTTAGAATAGCCACATTTTTGAGTGAAGAGCTTAATGGAGGCTTGGTTGTCACTTTCTGTTGCCATATAAGAATAGTCTGCACCATTTTCTTTAAACCACTGTTCTATACTACAAACAAGCTTCAATCCAATTCCCATCCTCCTGAAAAGTAATGTCAGACAAAAAATTTCGTTAATAAAATGTCACAACACTAGTAACATATTAGCACCACGACAACAACAACCAGACCTAGTAATACCTCGTTTCATTACAAAAGTAGTAATAAATAAATCACTACCAGACTTTGACGAATGGTATAAAATCTCTCTGATAAATTGTCTATTATGGCAATAAATCTATTATCAGGTTAACCTCAACACTTTCTTACAACAAATAAAACAAAACAACTTATTTTCCTATTCAAGAAAGACAAGAAGACTTTGTCCCTGCATCCTTTTTGTTTTATTGCTTCAAATATAAAAAAAGTCGGCCGAAAAGGGACGGAAAATGACGAGGAACTTTTGAGTAATACCTGTGAGAAGGAGAGACACGAAGGCCTAAGATGTAAGCCAGTTTGGTGTAAATGGGAATGGGCTGTGTGGAATCGTTACGCTTTGAAACGACGCTTCTTGATACCTTTTTGCCGCAGGTAACGTTTTTTATGCAGCCCCTTATCATCCCCACCATTTCTCTTTGCTCTTTATTATCTCCGCTCCTCATCACCACCATCTCTGCCACCTGTGATCGTTTTCACCGTCATGAAAACCACCTTTAGAATACATATATCTAACACAGTATCAAAAATATTGTCACAGTTGTAAGTTATGCACAAATCTAATCAGTTATAAAAAAACTAGTGCATAACTTACAACAACATTATAAGATGGTGTTGAACTAAAATGAGAGTGAATTTGTGTGTACC
The DNA here is from genome assembly GCA_036186865.1 of Eustoma russellianum. NCBI lineage: Eukaryota > Viridiplantae > Streptophyta > Magnoliopsida > Gentianales > Gentianaceae > Eustoma > Eustoma russellianum. The sequence goes on from AP025052.1 coordinate 32,207,206, forward strand.
AGCATGAGATAGGCGGGGGAGTTACGGACTCTGCAAATAGGGTCACCCAAGAGGTCAGTGAAGAGAGACAACTCTCCACTTGGGCCAACCTCACACCTTCTTTCAACTTCCTCCACCGCCGCGACGTCCTTCTTCGGATCAAATTCTCTAACAACCACCACCACCACTTTGACTTCTCCGCCTTCCTCCTCCGCCATCACCACCATCCTTGTTTTCTTGACGCTCACAAAGTCCACAAAATACTTTGAAATAATTGGTTCTGTATAAGGTGTATTTATGGAAAGCAGAGAAACGAAAAAGGGGATTTGTGTATAATCTTTCTGCAGAAAGCAGAAAAGAAAGAACGGCTCGAGGTGGGCTCTTTGTTAAATCTTTAAAGGGGGGAAATTATAGGGAGTAGGAGTGTAGTGAGTAGTTCATCATTTGCTGAAATTGCAAAGTGAACGGGTGAATATGAATGTGAAAGTGGGTGCCCTTTTTATACCTAATTTTAGGGGTCTCTTTTCCGGGATGGGATCTTCTCATCCTTTTTTTCTCATCTCACTGTCCATCGTCCGATACATATTAACAGGAGTTGGTGATGTTAAATGCAGGTGACCCTCATCTAGACTCATCATCCTCTGCTGCCACGTGTCGAGCAGTGGGACCGAGGAGATCCGGTCTCCTCTTTCCTATTCTTTTTAGGGGTGTTCATGGTCCGGTTCGGCCGGTTTTTGAGAACCTTATAGACCAAACCGTTTGTTACGGTTTGGAAAACAGAAAACCGAAAACCGGACCAAACCAGTCAACAAACCGTTTGACCGGTCCGGTCCGGTCCGGTTTGGTTTCGGTTTTTTTCGGTTTTATTCACCTGAAGCATTGATAACGTCGATTAAAAAAATTGAAATTCATATTCAAAATCGAGGACAAGTTTTCTTCCTGATAGGATTTTTCTCAAACTAAAAATAAAACTATACTCCCTAAGTAGAATACTATTATACCTTAATTTATCATAGAATACTACTATACCTTAATTATCATAGAATATTACTATACCTTAATTTATCATGTCTCTTCAAGAAACTCATACTAGAATAAACTACACAAAGTACCAGACCCTCAACAAAAAGAAGGATTAAGGTGATAAAGTAGTTTAATCGAAAAACCATCCAAGTATCCTTAATATTCAATAAAGTAATCAAATTATTTGCATACAAAATAATCATTCAAGTAACAAAAATTCAATTCTTTCATACTTTTTGGGATGATAAACAAAGTGTGGAAATAATTATACTCTAAAAATATATAACGTACAATCAAAATTATATATATTTAATATAACCGGTCCGGTTCGGGTTATACGGTTTGAAATGCTTAAAACCGGAAACCGGACCAAATGAAACAGTCCGGTTTTTAGTATTTGTTAAACCGACCGTAAAACCATGGTCCGGTTTTTTACGGTTTGGTTTGGCCGGTTTGGTGCGGTTCGGCCGGTTTTTAAAAATGATGTACACCCCTAATTCTTTTGTCCCCACCACTAAATCAACAAAAGAATAATGAAAATTATATTCTTTTTATTCTATCATTGTTTCTGCATAATTAATAATTCTTGAGCTCTTCTTTGATTACTTTAGGAGACATGAAAACAGATTTACTATTAGAGTATGTATATTATTTAATTGTGGATTTTTTATTTATTGTCTCACGAACAATAATTTGACAACTAAATTTGTAGACCAACAAAAATTTTGAAGTGTTTTAAAGATGCTATCGACCATTCATATCCAAAGGTTCGTGGTTTAAACAACTCCTTGAATACATTATTATTATTATTTTATTCTTTTAGGTTAATCCACAATTATATAACATGTTGGTAAGGTAAGTCTTTTTTGGTGTGTATTTGCACTCATGAAACGTAATGTGTTATAAGGATAATAAGGGCTGGGGCGGTGGAAGCCCTCAGGGATAAGGTGTGACCTTTTGCTACGAAGATGATAGTGGATAAAGTGTCCTCAGGACATAGCTCAGTTGGTACTCTGGTTAGATTTGCCACCAAGAGGTTCAGAGTTCAATTCCAGGACACACAGAGTGTATGTGTTTCACTGCTAGGCCGAATGCCTAGTTTGTAGGGAGATGCCTAGTGCGGGTCCTTGCGTAAAGTCTGCACCAGCCCACGAGACCACTGAGCTTTTGATTTGCATCATACACAATACTTCTTGTGACTGGAGCGTTGGGAGCCCTCAGGGCCAGAGTATGACCTTTTGCCACCAGGATAATAATGTATAAAGTGCGTATGTACGAAAGGTAGGTTTTATTGGAGATCGAAATTTGACATGGTCCCATGTTATAAAGGGTGTTTTTGATGCATTAAACTCTCGCGTTTACATAGCATCCGGGGAGAGGTCAGATCGTTTCACAATTCCTTATATTTTTTATGCAAGAAACTGTAGTATTTTAATTCTAATGGCACGATTCTCTTCCTCTTAGAATGACTTTTTTTCTTGAATCAGCATGCTGTTTTAAAATAATTCATCAATGGTGCATTTATTTATTGATTTGAATTTTTGAAAAATCAAGTTAGTAAAAGAAAAATATATTTTATAGGAATGCAGAAAACCGAAAATATTCAAAAAGCTCAGAAAATAGAAACTGTGAGCAATGTATAAGAGCATTAAAAGAATGAGAAATAAAAGAAGTAATTTTTTTTTTTGGTTTTGCTGATTGGATTATGTTTTATGGAAGAAAATGCATATACAAATATTTTATAAGAGATTTTGCTAACCTATTACAAGTTGACTGTGCAACTTGCATCTAACCCTTGCTTTTATATGTTTTCTTAATAATACCATTTAGGATTAACATACCAGAGTATAGTTAAAAATAATATAATATGCTACTACTCTGTACTTACTTTTAAGGTTTAAAATTACCTTGTAATGGCTAGCCGTGAATTATTTATTCACTTAACTAACTTAAAGTAAATCAGTAATTTCTCACTCCGCCTTTGTAAGCATTTGGTTTATGAGTTTCAATTTAAGTGGCTGTTTGAAAATAACATTTACCCACTTGCTATGGATGGTCGGACGTACGTAACCATACTCATGTGTTAGCCACACGCGGAGGTTGTTTCTCGATGACTAATAATGAAAATTACGTCAAATTGTGTCGATCAACTGCTACTTCACAATACACGTTTAATATATTTCAAGGATGTATATTAATAAATCTAAAGGCGAAGAAAAAAAGAGAGTAAATATTCTCTTGATTTTATATTTTAATTAAAATTGTTGACACTAATTTTTTTCTCCTAAAAAAGAATATTAGTATTTTAAGACGGAAGGAGTAATTACGCTAGAAAATGATTGTATATTAATGGTACTAATTGCACTTAGTGATAAAAATAAAGGATTATGAGTTTAAACGGCGGCTGGTGTGGTTGCGCCGTCTCGTTTATTGATGTTGCCCTTTCAATTTCTTCCATTATCTGATGATTAACACTTTTAATCATTTTTTTTCCGGCGTAATGAAGTGTTTCCATCATCATTACCCCTTTTCTAATCATTATTCTTCTCCATCCTCTTTAGCGGATGAGATCACAGCAGGCCTCATATGAGGCAAAATATGAGGTCTCCAATCATGTGACGCCACGTGTACAAAAGAACATATTTTTAAAAAAGAAAAAAATTAAACAGCGGGCACTTTTGTACACGTGGCGTCGCGTGATTAGATACCTCAGGCCTCCTGTGATCTCATCCGCCTCTTTCGGATGAGATCACAGCAGGCCTCATATGAGGCAAAATATGAGGCCTCTAATCATGTGACGCCACGTGTACAAAAGAACATTTTTTTAAAAAAGAAAAAAATTAAACAGCGGGCACTTTTGTACACGTGGCGTCGCGTGATTAGATACCTCATATTTTGCCTCATATGAGGCCTCCTGTGATCTCATCCGCCTCTTTCGGATGAGATCACAGCAGGCCTCATATGAGGCAAAATATGAGGCCTCTAATCATGTGACGACACGTGTACAAAAGAACATTTTTAGTGGCCATTTTACCATCTTTTACTTTTCACTTTTGCATAACTGATAATCCCATGATTAGTTACTTGTCCATTTAATTGATTGATTACTCTGTTAATAGATGGCGGACTTTGCAGCATCTGGTAAAGTTATTGTTTTGTGATTTTAAAGAAGAACCGAATCGTTTTGCGGTTTGATATACGCAGCCTTACGGTCTAATATACGCAGTCTTACTCCATACTTTATGCAAGACGCTGTTTTCGAATCTTACTGATAGATATAATGACTTTTACCAATAATCTAAATCTAAATCTTTACAGTGAAGAGAGATTCAGATGATTAAAGAAGAAAACTATATCGCTATAAGGGGGTTCCTTTTTTTTTTTGCCCTATATAGTTATAGTGGTAATTGCTTAATTACAACAACATCAACATTATTCCATTACCTTAGAAGCTCCTGTCTATAGAGGGTATGAGGGAGTCAGATGTACGCAACCATACACATGTGTTAGAAACACACAGATGTTGTTTTTCGATGAACCATAATGAAAATTCCGTGTCGATCAACTGCTACTTCATAATATAAGAGCACAACCAATTTAGTGAGTCATTTTTTTAATCCATCATATTCCAAAGTCAAAAAAGAGTGCGTCTTTGACTCCATTGGAAATGGTAATTGCTTAATTATAATGGCTATATTGTAACCACATTTGATCTTTGTTAGGTTAGCCGAAGAGTAAATCTGTCTTTGCTATTACTTAGATTATCTAGCATTTAATTTAATTTGAATATAGTGATTAAAATAGTAGTCTATAGGGAAATAATAAGAGAAAAGGACTTATCCTAGTCCACTTGGTCTTCCTTTTCATGACTTTTCATGCGTTACTACATTAACGTTTTTGTCTGCAGATTTTCTGTCTTCAACCAAATTTATCAAACGTCTTATCTCACTCAATTTAAGCAATAATTATCATGACGATGTTCATTACATGTTCTATTTGCATTATCAACAATTTCTTCGTCAAAAAGTCAAAATTTCTCGTCTTGGAGATCACTGTCCCAGCCATAAGAAGCATTATGGAGGATATAAATTAGGAGTACGGACTCCTAGGTTAGATGAGGTTTTACGCAGTGACCCACACAATGTGTCTTACCACAAACCAGGCCGAAGCACTGGAACATCCACTCTGTGCGTGGCTCTGGATTTGAATTTTTGATCTTTTAGAACAAATTTCAACCGTGTCCCAGCCATAAGAAGCATTGTGGAGGATATAAATTAGGAGTCCAGCGGACTCCTAGGTTAGATGAGGACTTACACAGTGACCCACACAATGTGTCTTACCACAAACCAGGCCGAAGCACTGGAACATCCACTCTGTGCGTGGCTCTGGATTCGAATTTTTGATCTTTTAAAACAAATTTCAATCTGATTATGAGCTGGACTATGCTGAGATCATATTATCAACAATTTCTACAATAATATTCAGCTGTTCAACTGTTCGTACGTGTATCATACATGCGATTAGTCATTGTATTATTGGACAAGATTAATTTCTTTTATCAATTACAATCATGTGTATGTTTATGTTATATTGTGATTGTATGTGAAATATTAATAGCAGATACACACATTTCAGTAGATGAGATCTCCTGCCCCTCAATCCCTTCAATCCACTCATGATCACATGACACGTGGCAGCAGGGTGGGGTGGTGAGGCTAGATGCGGGTGACCCTCATCTAGCCTCACCCCCTCTTGCTGCCACATATCGTACGATGACGTTTGGGATGAGGAAAAATGGGTGAAGAGATCCTATCTCCATTTTAGGATATTTACATGCAGGTGTTTGTCAAATGGAGCCGCCCTAGCCTATTGAATGCTCTACCTCAGGCCATCGACATCATACGCCCTACTTAAATAGATTTCCCAGAAAACCATCAATATCCAATCTTGGTTGGCCTTTCACCCCTAGTCACAAGTCATTCTTGTATTTTGTCACATACGTGGGTTCGGTCCTCCAAGGACAATATGTGTTCTTCAAAAGAAAAAAAAGAAAAAAAAGAAAAAAAAAGAAAAAAAAAAGATACGGGTGTGTTTTGGTATAAATAAACGTTGGGGTTTTTTTTATATGCAATATACAAACCCACAAACGCATTAAGGTTACAAACAAATCGTTTCTCATTGGTTTGTTTTCAGTTTCTTGGGAAATTGTGAAAAACTTAGTAACGTATTCATGAAAAAATTCGAAATAGACGGATCCTTTGTAACGTTACAGTTATTTTCCTTTTCCAATGTATCATAAAATTCTGTAATATTACATGTACATCAAAACTCACAACCAACATTACTGGTCTTCCAGGCAAGTGATGACACACTTGTGAGAATTTCTGTCGGTTTATTTAACGCCCATTATCGTACAAACCAACAAGGACATGTCACCCCGATCTTTTTAATTGTCTTTTTACTGTTTAAAGTAAATAAAGAGAACTTTTAAACCAATACAGTTCGAATAAAATTGAATGTCTATATGAACCAAATATAGCAGCACATAATGGTAAAACAATCGGTCTGACAAATCATTTTACATGTACAAAATAACAACAACAACAATATTAGTAGTAGTAATAATAATGACGATGATGCTGTAACGTTCATATTCTCTCTACCTTAAAAATATTATCACGACTGAGCATATCACAGTTTAAAAACCATCATTAACATTTTGTCAAAGTAGTTTTCACATTATTTAAGATTAAATGATAAAGAAATTATGTTTAAATGTACGTGTTTAAACTATTTTAAATGATATTTGTTAAACTATATGTTTAACTACACGTAACAATAGTTCTGAACGGAGAGAGTAATATATAAACCTAATCGTTTTTTTTTACTATACAACCTTACGTGTGAGAGAGTTACTTGAAAATACTCCCAAATATAGTTTGCCACTGTGTCCTGGAACTATTATTTTACCGAATAAAAGGTGGGATGTGACTTCTCCAAACTTATAGTGTCATGTACGGTGCATTTTTTCCCTTTGAAAAAAGAAAAGTAGAGTTTGGTAATTTTCGTGTAACGTATAGAATTTGTGTGTAGACGATGCTATAACGTTTCAGATTCGTTTATAACTCAAGTATTTGTTATAATAGTTTGTAAAGGCAATGGAACGAAGAATGAATGTTTGAGATCAAAGATGAAGGTGAAATGGTGTTGGAATAAGCAAGAATAGCTTGACTCATGACTTGGATCGATCCATGTATCAAATGGATAGATCTATGTGGCTTGAAAATGAAGTTGAGTATTCTGCCGGACATAGATCGATGACATCGATCGATCGATGTCACATACATCGATCGATCGATGTGTCCTGGTTGAGATCGATGTATGAACTGAGGACATCGATCGATGACATCGATCGATCGATGTCACATACATCGATCGATCGATGTCCAGAGTGCAGGGTTCGATGTTGAACTGAGGACATCGATCGATCACATCGATCGATCGATGTCCTGACAGACGTGTTTTTTCATGAAAATTCACGTCTTTTGCACCAGGAGACATGTCCAATCGCCATGCAACCTCCTCCAACGACTTCCTGGAGTTTGAGAGCCTATAAATAGGCTATTATAACCCATTAGAAGTCTGATCTTGCAACATATACAATCAAGCATTCCATATTCTTCTTCTTACTCAAGAACACTCTTGTTTTCAGAAAGTTCATTGTTTCTCAATCCTATTTGCTGAGGATTAGAGATTGTTGGCTGTTGTATCCTAGGAGGAAGTTTGCCTACAACCCTGCAGCATCTAGTGGGGGCAAATATTCCTTACGGAGAGTGTGTATACACGCCTCAAGCCAAGGTTCTTTGTTATTGCTCTCTTGTTATTTGTCTTGTTTCCAGCATTTTTTCATAACAATCGTAAGGAATATTCGAGATGGATTCAAAGACGTTCTTGAACCAAGAGAGCATGAAGCTTGATCGTTTCGATGGAACAAACTATCTTCGCTGGAAGGACAAGATGATGTTCCTTCTGACGGCGCTGCAGATTGGGTATTGTCTCGACCCAACTCTGCAGGATCTACCCACTCCTAAAGACGATGACTCCGAGCAGGTCAAGGCTGCTTGGAGGAAGAGACAGGAGGATAATATGCTTTGCCGAGGGCATATCCTCAACAACTTGACAGATCGTATCTATGATCTGTTCACGGCAACATCATCACCGAAGGAGATATGGAACGCCTTGGAGTTCAAGTACAACAACGAGAAACAAGGCGCAGACAAATTCCAGGTGATGAGGTATTTTAATTTTAAGATGGTTGAGAATTTTTCAGTCATGGACCAAGTGCACGAGTTGCAGGTCATTGTGTCCAAATTGAAAGAGTTGGGTGTAGAAGTTTCTGAGGCATTACAAGTAGGAGGAATCATTGCTAAGCTTCCTCCTAGTTGGAATGACTACAGGAAGAAATTATTACACTCAACTGAATCTTTTCCCTTGAACAACTTCAAAAGCATCTGCGAATTGAAGAAGAGACGAGGAGTCTTGTAAAGAGACATGTCTCGGACGATGCACCTAGAGTGCATTATGTCAAAGGGAAAGGAGGAGTTTCAGTTGGAAACAAAAGGAAGAACTCCGATTATGCTAGATCCACAGACAAAGCAGAATCTAAGAAAGGCAAGAGATGCTATAATTGTGGCAAGAAAGGTCACTTGAAAAAGGACTGTTGGTTTCGAAAGAAACAAAAACAGGGTGGTGATTCTCAGAATGTCAACAATGCGAATATGATAGACATTGGAACCGATCAACTGGTTGCAATGGTCTCGGGTTTGCATGTTGGCATGGTAACAGAACTTCATATGGCTTCGAACGAAATCACAAGAGATTGGTGGTTCGATTCGGGTGCAACAGTGCATGTATGCAACAACAAGGATCTATTCAAGACCTACCATGTTGTGGATGATAGCCAACAGGTTCTGATGGGAAACCGCAGTGCCACAAGAGTCTTGGGTAAAGGTAGTATAGAGTTAGACTTTACTTCTGGTAAGAAGTTGTTATTAGTCAACGTACTACATGTACCCGAGATTTCTAAGAATCTTGTCTCTGCTAGTCTTGTTTGTAAGAGTGGATTCAAGATTGTAATGGAGGGGGACAAAATTATATTGTCCAAGAATGGTATCTTTGTCGGCAAGGGATATGCTTGCGACGGGATGTTTAAGTTGAGTATCAATAAAAATTCCGCGGTTTCTGTTTACTCTGTTGATTCTTCTTTTTCATTGTGGCATGATAGACTTGCACATGTTAGTAATACAACTATTAAGTTCATGTCTAAGCATGCCTTAATTTCTTGCAAAGATGAAAATGGAAGAACATGTGAAGTATGCATACAAGCAAAAATGACAAAGAAGCCGTTTCCGAAAGTTGAACGGAAAACCGAACTCTTAGAACTTGTTCATTCAGATATTTGTGAATTGAACGGAGTTTTAACCCGAGGTGGAAATCGATATTTCATAACTTTCATTGATGATGCTTCTAGATATACTTATGTATATTTACTAAGGCATAAAGATGAAGCCTTTGACATGTTCAAAGTCTATAAAATGGAAGTCGAAAATCAATCGGGATTGAAAATCAAAGTTCTAAGGAGTGATCGTGGTGGTGAATACTTTCCTCTTGAATTTAATCAATTCTGTGAGGAGAATGGTATCATACACCAGAAAAGTGCTCCATACACTCCCCAACAGAACGGTTTGGCTGAAAGAAAGAATAGAAGTTTAGTTGACATGCTGAATGCAATGTTAATAAACTCTGGATTGCCAAAGAATTTGTGGGGAGAAGCCTTGTTAACGGCTTGTCATATTCATAATAGAATTCCTTCTAAGAAGTTCAAAGTTTCTCCATATGAAATATGGAAGAAACGAAGTCCAAATCTAAGTTATCTTAGAGTTTGGGGTTGTCTAGCCTATTATAGAGTTCCGGATCCAAAGAGGACTAAGTTGGGGCCAAGAGCTCTTAAAGGTGTCTTTATTGGATATGCCGAAAACTCTAAAGCGTACAGGATTCTAGATTTAGAATCTAATGTGGTTGTTGAGTCTAGAGATGTTGAATTTCTTGAGAATAAATTCTTAAGAACAGATTCAAATCAAAGTTCAACAAGTGAGAGATTGAATGATCCTATTGTTGGTGATTTTACTAATGATCCTTCTAGTGTTGATGATCTAAATCAAGATTCTCCAACTGAGGTTAGGAGAAGTCAACGTGCTAGAAAGGAAAAACATTTACATCCGGATTTCATTTCTTCGCAATCCATTACTTTCTTAGTTGAAGGTAATAGGACAAAGGTGTTTAATCAAATACCTATTGTACTAAGCGTTGAAGATGATCCAAAATCCTATAAGGAGGCGATGCAATCGAGAGATGCATCATTTTGGAAGGAAGCTATTGATGATGAGATGAATTCGTTATTGTCAAACAATACGTGGATTCTCGCTGATTTGCCTCCAAGTTCCAAAGCTATTGGATGTAAATGGGTATTTCGAAGGAAATACAATACGGATGGTTCACTTCAAACTTTCAAAGCTAGATTAGTAGCCAAAGGCTTTAGACAACGAGAAGGGATAGACTATTTTGACACGTATGCTCCTGTAGCAAGAATAACATCCATTAGAGTGTTGATGGCATTAGCATCCATTAATAACTTGGTTATTCATCAAATGGATGTTAAGACTGCATTTCTCAATGGTGATTTAGACGAGGAAGTCTATATGGAACAACCGGAAGGTTTTGTACTTCCGGGGAATGAGCACAAAGTGTGCAAATTGATAAGGTCATTGTATGGACTGAAACAAGCACCGAAACAATGGCATGAAAAGTTTGACACTACCATTTTGAAGGATGGTTTCCGACATAATGGTGCAGATAAGTGTGTATATTCCAAGTTTACAGACAAATATGGTGTTATTATTTGTTTGTACGTGGATGATATGCTTATTATCGGTACTAATATGGAAGGAGTAAATGAAACTAAGAAATATTTAACTTCACAATTCCAAATGAAAGATTTGGGTGAGGTAGATACTATCTTAGGAATTAAGGTGTCCAAACATAGTGGGGGTTTTGCTCTTTGTCAATCTCATTACATAAACAAAGTGTTGAACAAGTTCAAACACTTGGAGATCAAAGAAGCAAACACACCATTCGATGCCTCATACAAATTGACTGGATATACCGGTAGAGCGGTGGCACAATTAGAATATGCTAGTGCAATTGGTAGTTTGATGTATGCTATGCATTGCACTAGACCGGATATTGCCTTTGCGGTGTGTAAATTATCAAGGTATACTAGTAATCCTAGTATAGATCATTGGAAGGCAATCGAGCGAGTACTTGGATACTTGAAGAGGACTATGAGTTACGGATTGTTTTATAATAATTTTCCAGCCGTGTTAGAAGGTTATACTGATGCTAGTTGGATAACTAGTGTTGGTGATAACAAGTCTACTACGGGTTGGATATTTATGTTGGGTGGTGGTGCTGTTTCTTGGGCTTCAAAGAAACAGACATGCATAACTCATTCAACGATGGAATCCGAATTCATAGCATTGGGTTCTGCAAGTAAAGAAGCGGAATGGCTGAGAAATCTTTTATTGGATATAGAGTTGTGGCCACAACCGATGCCAGCCATTTCTTTACACTGTGATAGCCAAGCAACGATGTCTAGAGCTTATAGTAAAATCTATAACGGGAAATCTAGACATGTCAGCCTTAGGCATGATTATGTAAGGCAATTGATAACTGATGGTGTAATAGCCATTGCGTACGTCAGATCCTGTAATAACCTGGCGGATCCGTTGACAAAGAGTCTATCAAAAGACTTGGTACAGAGTACATCTTTAGGGATGGGATTGAGACGTATGGGATAAGTTCACTTGTGATAGAAACCCAACCTTGTCTAGCATACCACTAGCCAAAGGTTCAATGGGTAACAACAAGTCACAAAGTGAGGTATTAAAGCACTACGATTGATCTTTAAAGAATCAAGCCGCATGATATTGATCTTTAAAGAATTGGAATGTTAGTGTTAAAGGAGGGTGAGTGTTCATTGCACTCTTAATGAAGGATTAATAGGAATTATCTTAATCTTCACCTATATGAACATGGGAAGTGGTGCCGCTTCGACAAGCAATGATCTTGAAATGTTCATGAATACTAGGGGTAGCACAAGGCCATAAAGTGCGGTTTAAAATGGACTTCGATTGAGAGTGTGGTTTCATGTGTATAATGTTTCCGGTTCTAGCACATAGGAATCTGATTCAAGGCTTTTTAGCTATCATGATTTCGTTAGAACTTTGAGATGTTATACTAATAAGAGGTTCAAATCGAAAGATACTTCTTAAATGCATGAAATGTCATAAGTTGCTTTACAAACTAAGTGGGGGATTGTTATAATAGTTTGTAAAGGCAATGGAACGAAGAATGAATGTTTGAGATCAAAGATGAAGGTGAAATGGTGTTGGAATAAGCAAGAATAGCTTGACTCATGACTTGGATCGATCCATGTATCAAATGGATAGATCTATGTGGCTTGAAAATGAAGTTGAGTATTCTGCCGGACATAGATCGATGACATCGATCGATCGATGTCACATACATCGATCGATCGATGTGTCCTGGTTGAGATCGATGTATGAACTGAGGACATCGATCGATGACATCGATCGATCGATGTCACATACATCGATCGATCGATGTCCAGAGTGCAGGGTTCGATGTTGAACTGAGGACATCGATCGATCACATCGATCGATCGATGTCCTGACAGACGTGTTTTTTCATGAAAATTCACGTCTTTTGCACCAGGAGACATGTCCAATCGCCATGCAACCTCCTCCAACGACTTCCTGGAGTTTGAGAGCCTATAAATAGGCTATTATAACCCATTAGAAGTCTGATCTTGCAACATATACAATCAAGCATTCCATATTCTTCTTCTTACTCAAGAACACTCTTGTTTTCAGAAAGTTCATTGTTTCTCAATCCTATTTGCTGAGGATTAGAGATTGTTGGCTGTTGTATCCTAGGAGGAAGTTTGCCTACAACCCTGCAGCATCTAGTGGGGGCAAATATTCCTTACGGAGAGTGTGTATACACGCCTCAAGCCAAGGTTCTTTGTTATTGCTCTCTTGTTATTTGTCTTGTTTCCAGCATTTTTTCATAACAGTATTCCGGTACTATTATAAGTTTGATATCATTAAATATTAATTTTTCAATGTTTGGTGGTATTATTATGAGTCTTTAAACATCTAATGTTAACTTTTCAAACTTTTTATTCGTTGATTCGACATTGGTTAAACTAAATTGGCTATTTATATTTAAAACTTACTCATATATCATGCATTTTTTTAGTGTGAGATGGTATATTACATTCTATCTTGATTCCTCAACTCTTATAAAAATACATAGAAGCAAATATACACAAATCATTTCTTTAGTGTGAGAAGTTATATTACAATTTTACATCTTCTAAGGATAAATCAATTATATCTTTCTGTATTTTGCAGTTGTTTAAATTGTTAGAATATGTCACTATTCAAGCAAAGCATATATACCGGTCGTTTCTTTGGGATCTAAGTATTCTGTTCTTTTGTTGTATCAGTTGATAATACAATATGAATAACATGAAACAAGAAGAACTTAAAATAATGTGCGTACAAAAAAAAAAAAATACTATCTAGTCAGATATAATTGCTCACAAGACCAAAAAAAATTGAAGTTCGATTACATTAGTGCTTTATATGATTTCCTTTAACACTTGCATTTTAGTATTTCGCTAGAACAATAATAAATGCACATCATTTTTTTTTATAAAACATACTTTTTTATTTAATCAATGATTCAGAAGAAATAATGAGATGAAATCCAAACCCACCTCACCCAAACCCACCTCATCCACTGCCACCCCCCAGCTCACCCCATCCCACTCCCCCTCCGAAAAACATTTTTTTTTTAAATTTTTTCAACTCATCTACACGCCCATCTCCAGTACCCCAACCCCCACCCCCGGGTCCAAAAAGAAAAAACCATGAAATTTTTTTTCCTCGCCCCACACCCCGTGCCACCGCAACCCCACCTCCCGGGCAAAATTTCAAAAGTTCTTTTTCACCACACCCCTTACCCTCTGCCACCGCCTTACCCCCCCACCCCATCTCCCCAGCCCACCTCTAGCACCACTCTTTTGATCAAAGATTAGAGTTAATTTCATCTTTTCATTTGAGCAGTTCAGCGAGCAGCGATTGTTCCATCTGCGTAATTATAGCCCAACGGCGTGCCATGTTAGAGCTGCATGTCAGAACTTGCATGAGCAAATGTATCTCCAATATCGTGCATGAGATATTGTAGATGTTCATGCACATCGTCATTTGCAATGACGATGCTCCAACGTTCAACACATAGAAAAAATGCTCTCAGAAAATTTAACCACAGGATAACCTAAGAAAAACTTTTTTTTGGGGAGGGGAGGCTTGGGGTGGGGGCAGGTGGTGGGGGCCGGGTGAGTTGAAAAAATTTCAAAATTTTTTTGAGGGGGGGTGTGGGGCGATGGGGTGTGGGGAGTGGGTTGGGGATACTGGGGTGCGGTAGATTTTTTTAATTATTTTTCTATTTTAGATATTTTTAATTAATTTTTTCACTTTTTAGAATATTTGATTCTTTTTTAATCAATTTATTCAAATTATACAATTTTGTTTTTTTAAATAAAAGGGGTCATCACTGATTGGTCTGAAAAATCAACGATTAGTCAACCATTTGCCACGTGTCACCAGGCTGCTAACTGAGTCATTTCTCAAAAAGACTTGATGTTAAGTGAATTCATCAACGTTTAACTGTTAATTGAGTAATGTGCCAAACTTTTGGCTACCAAGTAAGTTCCCTCATTGATCTCCATGAAAGATGGAATAAACGCATGAAAAAAGGTATTCCCAGTGCAATAGGCTCCCGTGGTTGCAGGGTCTGGTGAGGAGTCAGATCGTAAAGCGATCTGATGTACGCATCGTTATCTTACATTTTGTGCAAGAAACTATTTCTGCCTTTCGAACCCGTGAATTCAAGATCACAAAGATGGAATAGACGCATGAAAAGAGTTATTTTTTTTACCCTTCATCAATAAAGTTGCACTCCCTACTAAAAAAAGGATGAGATAGACTTGAAATTTTATTCCAAAGTATTTGGATTTCATACACAATTACTATCTCGTCCTCTTCCTTGCCCGATAGGTATCTTATACTGAAAAATCTTGAACATAAAATCAAGTAGGTTAAAACTCCATGGACAATGATTGTGAACGTTTACTTTGTAAGTACGTGGATCCACTAGATTTAACTAAGGTTCTACCACTAATTTTTCCCTTAAATAATAAAGGCATGCATGTAAGCAAGTGGGGTTCTGTGTATTAACAACTTGGAATATTTCTTTCAACCCTAAATAAATATCTCCTCTGATAATGACCTCCATAAATAATTTCAAGTCCTGCATGAGTTTTTCGCTCTAACGAAAACGAAATTAAGGCTTCAGAATGAGCAGGATACCAATCATTGTGCAAAAGAATCTTCAATTAAATTATCTACCTCATACTTAACATTACACACATATACATACATATGAATATAAAACAACAATAACACATATCCAGCATATCCCAACAACAACAAAAACTATCGCTAGGTCTGGGGAGGGTGAGAGACAATCAAACAATACCTCCATCCCAAAGGATAGAGAGAGTTCGCTTCCACTGAGACCCCTAGGCTCTATATGTACCTGCATAGACACATAATGAAAGACAAATAATGAGAGACAAAGATAAATACAAAAAATACAAAGTTAACCTAACGTTGAGAGAGTATGTAAGCCCTTTTATATGCTATAAGGTGCCTCTATCTCCTGTTTAAACCGCGCTAACCTTCATTCTCCATCTCCATGAGCTCCTATCCTAGACCATGTCGTCAGAGAGATACAAATCTAGCAGCTAGATCGTGTCTAATCTGTTCATCCCAAGTCGGTTTGAGTCTGCTTTTACTTCTTTCCCCCACTACAATGAGGCTTTCAACTGCTTTGACGGACGCCGTTGTCTGTCTCCTCTTGACATGCTCAAACCATCTCAGTCTCCTCTCCCTTATCTTATCCGCTACACTAGCCACGCTTAGCATTTCTCTAAATACTTCATTTCTGAGTCAGTCTAATCTTGCATGCACACATATCTAGCTCATCATATGTATATATGTATATATAATTTGTGTTACTCAGAGAGGCATATTACATCAATGGACACTCCAAATAAAAGCAGACCGCGTCAGTATTCTTCGGCACCAACAGTACGGACTTTACGAGCGTATATGGATATGTGCATGATTATAGATTTTAGATACAAACATGTAAATTACAGAGATATTAGGTTTATTGGGTCAGAGATCAATTATATACGATCTTAATTACACCAGACTCATTAATGTAATCAACAATATTGCGCCACTGTCTTAAAGACTTCTGTCTATGACGGGATATGAGGGTCGAATCTATGCAACTATACCTATGTATTAGAAACATTCAGATGTTGTTTTCCGATGACCCATAATAAAAATTGCGTCAAGCTCTGTCGATTAACTACTACTTTATAATATAAGAACCGCAACCAATTTAGTGAATCATTTTTGCTTTATTCCATCATATTCCAAAGTTAAAGAAAGAATGCGTCTTTAATTCCATTAAAACTGAAAACAAAAACATTAATGTAATATATAATTTAATTTCACACTTCTCAAATCTTGATAGGGATGATATGGTAGAATGGTATGAGAAAGATTTTCTGTTCTAATAAAGGTGGCATTGTTGGAAATGTCAATGATGCAAAAGAGATAAATCCAAGTATGCTTGTTTCTGAGATCTTAAATAAGATCGTTTTGTTGGTAAAATTTAAGAGTACCGTTAACTTTCAAGAGAAATTTAATGAGCGGATGAAACAAATAACCTGCCATAAATGACAAGATATATGCATCATCAAATCATGTCTTTTACGGGATGGGATCTCCTCACTTCCAAATCCCTCACTCTCCTCCCACCACCCGCTACGTGGTAGCAGATGAAGGTGGTGAGGTTAGATGAGAAGGTAGGGAGAAAGAGGTGTATGAGGAGGGGACTGCCACTTGGCGGGTGGTAGGGAAGGGGGTGAGAGTTTTGAGGGTGAGTAGATCCTATCCCATCTTTTAATGGATGTGATCTCCTCACTTCCAAAACTCTCACTCCCTTCCCATCGCTCGCCACGTGGAAGCAGAGGGGATGGTAAGGCTAGATGAAAAGGTGGAGATGAAGAGTTGTATGAAAGGGGATAGGATCACCTCACCGCAAGAGGATGCGGTAACGCGTGACCGCACGACACGTGGCAGCAAGAGGGGGTGGTGAGGTTAGATGCAGGTGACCCTCATCTAGTCTACCCACCTCCTTTTGCTGCCACGTATCGCGTGGTCACAAAAGGGGTGATGAAAGTGGGGTGAGGAGATCCCAACCTATATGAAAGGAGGAAGTTGCCACATGGCGGACGGTGGGGAGAAGGGTGAGAGTTTTGAGGTTGAAGAAACTCATCCTGTGGGATAGGATCGCCTCACCGCAAGGCGGTGCGGTGACGCGTGACCGCGCGACACGTGGCAGCAAGAGGAGGTGGTGAGGCTAGATAAAAGTCACCCTCATCTAGCCTCACCACTCTCCTTTGGTGCCACGTGTCGCGTGGTCACAAAAGGGGTGAGGAAAGTTGGGTGAGGAGATCACAACCGTGTCTTTTACCCCCACTGACAAAACTTATTCATCTTTTTCTTTTCTTTTTTCCTTTTGGATGAAACTAAAAAATTCTATCTTTCCAGTGAACGATGTATTTCCTCACATGTGTCTTGTGCAAAAGAATAATTGTCTAATGATTTCAGGTTGTGGATCATGAAAATTTTTATAACATGATGGTCTATTATATATATGCCACTTTTATTTGTTCGTAACCAACAATTTTCAACCAAGTTTTATATTTGAGTAGTAGAAAATATATTGGTAAAAAAATTAATAAGAAAATACTTAAAGTGGTAAAAAAAAACCCACGACTCTCCTAAAGTTAAATCAATGCTAGTTAAATCAAAACTAGATGCCAAACGTTCGCCTTAGATTGAACATTTGACTATTGAGACAACTAATGATTTTATTTTAAACATAATGACTGCTCAACTTCAAGGTCAAATGTTCGACTACAATTTCTCGAGCATCAGATTTACATGGTTTGACCTTAGATTGTAGATATGATCTTTGTTCAAATATGCAAAAACATGTCTGGAGAAACAAATTTTCCAAAGACGAATGGTGAATTAGGTCCTGCGTTTACATAAGATCCGGAAAAAGAACGGATCGTTTTGCGATCTGATGTCCATGAATAAGAGTTTTTGGCTTGCCCTTTCACTTGCTACTTATTCTTAAACGTATGTGCATGCATAAAAGTATTTTATTTAAAAATATTATTTTGCATGACGGTTTCATCCATTTATTTGTAGAATCAAACAAAAACCCTAGTGACCACGTTGTGCATGGCTGGGTTGGTGCATCAATCAATTTATTATTTGTCACCATATCTACTTTTTTTTTTTTTTTTTTTTACTTTAAGGTGCAATGGTGTTAATGTTGTGTGGTGTTGACACAAGTAATGTATGATTATATGTTCTATATATAATACATAGTTACTTGTATGGTTGGAGTTTTCAAATTCAACGATCGATGAAAAAAAAGTAGACGAGGGAAGAGAGAAAACATGGTAATCTCTCTACTGATCTGTACCATCTTCTGTTGACTTTACAACAACAACAATAATCATACCCAGTATATCCCAACGACAGCAAAAGCTATCACTAGGGTCTGGGAGGGTAAGAGGCATGCAAACAATACCTCAATCCTGCTATTGAACGTATAAACCCCTTGTATATAAAAAAGAGCGTTCCTGGTGCACTAGATTTTCGCCTTTGCGCAGGGTCCGATGAGGGGCCAGATCGTGATGTACACAACTTTATCTTACACTTTGTGCGAGAGGCTGTTTCCGCGGCTTGAACCCGTAATCTCAAGGTCACAAAGCAGTAATATTGCCAGTTGCTCCAAGGTCTGCCTCTATAAATCTCTTGTATATATGGTTGACTAATTAATCTCAAGGTCACAAAGCAGTAATATTGCCAAGTTGCTCCAAGGTCTGCCTTTATAAATCTCTTGTATATATTGTAGGAAATTCAAGAACAAAAAAGGTTGATCAAAACGTACGGTAATGATTACAAAGGGTTGATTATATGGGTGGGATCTCCTCACCCCAACTTTCTTCACCCCCTTTGTGACCACGCGACACGTGGCAGCAAGGGGGTGGTGACCTTCATCTAGTCTCACCACCCCCCTTGCTGCCACGTGTCGCGCGGTTACGCGTCACCGTACCCCTTTACGGTGAGGTGATCCTATCCCTGATCATATATCAAGGATATGTATACTTTTGACTCTGTAAAAAACACTCGCAAACAGATACACACATTTAGTGATGTGTTTGTCCGTGTGTGTATATGTGTATATTTATATCTATCTTATCAATTTTCTCTCCCGGTTATATCAGTTTTACAACCAAAATCAATCGATAAATTGATGAATGATATCGTTTTGTCCATAGTGAACCCATCCTAAAGTTATCGAAGTAAATTCTGGCTGGGTTGGTTTTATAGGTTCAATCATTTTTAAACAATGGCATAGAAAATTCTATTATTACTTTTATAGCGTGTCATGTTTAGTTTGAAAATCTTCAAATAACACTATCCTAGTTGCATTATGGAAATCATTAAAGTAATTTTGTTATTATACAAGAGATAGAAGTCCAATCATTTGACATGTTACTGTGGACGTGTAAACATTAGACGGTTCATTTGAACCCAGACCTATAAGTTCTCATCTGAAGAATGTTAAGTTATAAATTGTTTTGATGATGAAAAGATGTTTTAAATAAGTTAAATTTATGTTTGAGACTTGATGCAAGATGATAAAATTACACTATGTCAAAAATGGTTGAGATTGGAACTCACTGTCCAACATCGATCTCTCGGGCTGGGGACATCGATCGATCGATGTCACTTCAGCCTCCGACTTCGATCGATCGATGTCAGTCAGAAAGGTTTCTGTCCAGCATCGATCTCTCAACCCAGGGACATTGATCGATCGATGTCACTTCAGTCTCTCCTCAGGAAGACTTCGATCGATCGATGTCAGGCAGAATACTTTGTCCAACATCGATCTCTCAGTCCAAGGGACATCGATCGATCGAAGTGACATCAGTCTCTCCCAGGGGGACTTCGATCGATCGATGTCAACAGTTTCAAAAAAACTGTAAAGTTTCTGGAGGACATCGATCTCTCCCCCAGGCACTTCGATCGATCGATGTCCCCCCAGAATTCAAAATTTTTTGAACGTTGGAACAAAATCCAAGGGAGATTTATGATATTTTCTCTATCCAATCTTGCTCAAATTTCTTGTAGACTTTAACCCAACATATTACATGCTTCCTTGACTATTGTATCCATATCTAAGCAATCTTAGGTTGGCTATTGAGGATCAAATCTCTCAATTTGGTGGCTAAAGACTATTTGGGTATTATCTTGACATTTGGAGTAGTTCAAGACATGGTGGAAAGCTCAAAAACGTAGTGAACTTCATCTATAAAAGGAAGAGGCTTGGATGAGGCAATCACACACTTTCAACATCATCTAGCTTCATTATCCATTGTTGTATAGTTCTCTCATATTTGTAAAATTGCTTAAAACTTCTTAAGCTTTTCTTTGCTCTTCATTATTGTATATTGAGAGATAGAGAGTCTAGCACAAGAGGAACCATAAATATTTGATCTCTTGCTTGTGCTTAGACTAGTGAGAAAGTGTGAACCTTACTATATTCCTTCAACCCACTGTGAGAAAGTTCTTGAGGAAACTTTGTTGAAGTTGTGAGGTAGCAAGAAGTTGCTCTTGCTAAAGCTGTAGTTGCTGTAGTTGCACAAGTGTGTCTTGTGCAAGAAGTTGTTGTTGTTGTTGCTTACACTAAGGTGTTAGTGTAAGTGTTGCTGTGGTTGTTCTTATTGCTTTAATAAGAAGAGTAGCTGTTGAAAATCCACTTTGACAACAAAGTGGTAGTGGAATAGAATCATTTACGATTCGAACAACTCTATATCCGGTGTACACATTCATTGCTTCTCATCTCCCATTCTTGCTTTGATTTTGAATTTCTTTTGAGTTGAGCCAAACAAGAAAATTCTGCTAAAGTACCAAACACTCTATTCACCCTCCCCCTCTAGAGTGTATTTCGGACCTAACAAAGAATTTGTATGATTATGCGCTTGAAAAAAATATGGGTCATCATTTGTTTATTTTAAGTATGGATTTCAAAGAAATCTAATGTTATAGGTCTTAGTCATGCTTTTTATTTTCAACACAACAACAACATTACCCCATTGCCATAGAGGCTCTCAGCTATGGTGAGGTATAAGGATGGGTCGAATGTACGCAATCATAGCCATATGTTAGAAACACACGGTGGTTGTTTTCTGATGACCTATAATGAAAATTGCGTCAAACTCTATCGATCAACTGCTATTTTACAATATAAGAAGCGTTGTCAATTTAATGATTCATTTTACTTGATTCAATCATATTCAAAAATCAAAAAAGAATGTGTCATCGACTCTATTGGAAATGGAAAGAAGTCAACCTTTTTATTTTAATTTTATGAATTCATGTGTTAAAAACTTACATAACATGATTTCCAATTATATGTAAAACCCTTATTATTCAGTGACTCTCGAATAATCCAATGTATTTAGACTGACAAGATAAAAGCATAAGTCAAAGTATTTGGTATATAAACTATAATATGATGTAATCTAATTTGTCTTTAAGCGTATTGAAAGAATTATGAAATTAGAGGCATTAGATAACCAGTGCTATAATACAAAACTGCCAAAGATTATTTTATTAAATTCGGCATTACTGAAGTTCAGTAAGATAACAAATTGAGAGAAAGGAGAAAAAAATATAGTAACCTTTTTTTATATTGTCTT
This sequence comes from Eustoma russellianum, assembly GCA_036186865.1. Taxonomy (NCBI): domain Eukaryota; kingdom Viridiplantae; phylum Streptophyta; class Magnoliopsida; order Gentianales; family Gentianaceae; genus Eustoma; species Eustoma russellianum. The sequence goes on from AP025052.1 coordinate 32,229,344, forward strand.
TTTATTACTTTTTTTTATTGAATTTCATTATATTAGACTTAAAAAACGATATGTTCAACCTATCCAACTTCCGTGGCGGCTAACAGAAAAGCCATTTAGCAATATGAGAATTAGTCAGCCTCCATCCCATCATTTTCTGATTTGATTTCATGGTTTTGCGAGCAATCATGTGACTGTGATTGTAAGCTGTTTTACGCTCGTGACCTCATTGAAATAAATTTAATAGTAAGGCTCCGTAAATCAAATCGCAAAACGATATGATCTTAATCAGATTCTACGTAAGCGCATGAGTCTTATGTATCGGAAACGTCCTGCTCTGTACAAGTCATTCCTTGATCTCATGTTAACGGTTTGAATCTCGTACTTTTTTTTTAGATAGGAATTCTTATTGTTTGATTAAGATTATTAAGCATCTTCTATCTATTAAAACATGTTATGTGGTTTACATATCTTCGTATCAAGGGAGATATATGTGTATATGTGGGTTTCACCGTAAAGTAAAGGTAGAGACTTTCTCCTTACCAAAAAAATGCATACAAGAAGCTGTCTAGGATTTTTTCCCCCACCAAATCTAAGAAAAACAAAGGTCATATACATGCATTTGGTTTTTGTATTTATATGCACATGTAAATTTATATTAACACATTAAATTTTAATGTTTATGAAGTTTTGAAGAACTTTTCTAGCTACTTGATACTTATCAAACTTTACAATAATGAGCAGTAACTACGAAACAGACTAATAATTTGTTACTGCTCATTTTCATAATGTGAGCTAGGAGAAATGTGTTATGTACTACTAGCCAATGTACACTTCTTATTATGTTGTTGATTAATAAAATAACTATCAATATTATAACGATATGTAATCATTCAATAATTATCTTAAAGCTTACCTTATCCTCGTTCAATCTAGCAGCTGTATCGTGTGGACAATCTTGTAGCAGCCAGCCATGACGGACTCAAAAAAAAAAAAAAAAAAAAAATTCTTACGTCTTTAAGACATAGCTCAGTTTCTACTCGAGTTAGAGCAATGTTTTAGAAAGGCGAAGGTTCGAACCATGACAGGCGCAACATGGGTGCAACACTGCTGTCTTGATCAGTAATGACGAAGCTATTGTATCCGTCTCAATTGAGTTAGAGGGTTGCTGGCCCGGTTTGCAGTAAACATCTTGCAATGAGTCTCTGACAACGCCTTACCAACCTAGGAGGCTGGTGAGCTCCTAATTTACATACTCTACGAAATTCCTTTGGACAGTAACGATGGAGGCCTACGAAGTCAGAGATATTAATGTTTTTCTCTAGAAAAAAAGGCTCTAACGTAGAACTAAATTTTTTAGATGTATAGAATAACAACGTGACAAAGAATGCGACAAAGACATCTTAAAACAAACTAAACACATAGAACCAAAGTAAAATAAAATAAAAAATGACATCGAAGAAAATGAAGTCTGATTATAATCATAAGGAAACAAAAAGTTTATTAATTCTAATGAAGTCGAAGACGACAGCAAGTTATTGAAAAGTGTTAGTTGATGCTAACCAACCATAATAATATTGAGAATAATTTTGCAAAATAAGCATATTGGCAATTATCTTATAGACGCATGATGGTGATCACGTCATGTGATGTTGTTGCGTGTAGAATATTTGATTTAACTAATTAGCTTGGCATGTATGCACAATTAAAGGACTCCAAGTCTCCAAAACTAAAAAAAGAAAAACATAAAGTGCACTAACCTTATTTGGTTAAATTAAGTTAAAATTAAGCGGTCCCATGACATAGATCAGTTGGTAATATGGTTGGGATTTGCTCCAAGATGTTAAGAGTTCGATTCCAGAAACACGCACAGTGTGAGTGTTTCACTGTTACTAGATCAAAGGCCTTGTTTATAGGGGGCACCTTGTGCGGGTCACTGTGTAAGTCATCACCCAGCCTAGGAGGCCGCTGAGTTCCTGATTTGCTTCCTCCACAATGTTCCTTGGGAGTAGGACGATGAGAGACTTTAAGGTGAGGGATTTCGATTTTTGCTCCAAGTTAAAATTAAGCGGTTGTGTTTGTCTCTTTTTTGAAAAAAAGAAAAAGAAAAAGACTTAGGATAATTCCCCTTGGTTAAAGATAAAACTCGGGGATGAGATCTCCTCACCGCGCGGTGAGTCACCGCACGGCCCAGGAGACGACATGTGGCAGCACTAGGGGGTGGTGAGGCTAGATGAGGGTTACCCTCACCCAGCCTCACCACTCTCCCTTTTTACCACGTGTCGCGCGGTCACGTACGCGGTGAGGGGGGAGCGGTGAGGGGATCCTATCCCTAAAACTCCTGTGTCTAGCGAATAGATTTAGCATTAGCTCGGAAATTTAATTTTTGTGTAACTCGAATCTTTATTTATTTTGTAACTTCTTCAATCATCTTATAAAATATACCGTAACAATGCTGGTTCAAAAACTAAATTATATTAGAATCTATAATCATTGTGATACTGTTATCCATCGAAACGGGTGACATACAAGATAACAAGTTCAATTCTTATTATAAGAAACACATTTTTATAACAATATTATTCGATTGCCTAGGCCCCTGCTTATGGTAGAGTATAAGAAGATCGGATTTACGCGACCATACACATGTGTTAGAAACACACAGAAGTTGTTTTTCGTTGACCCATGAAATTTACGCCAAGGTATGTCGATCAACTGCTACTTCACAAAATAAGAAGCGCGGCCAATTTAGTTAGTCATTTTACTTTATTTCATCATATTCCAAAGTCAAGGTGTCATTGACTCTATTACAAATTAAAACAAGAAATGCATTTCTAACGACGTGTATTTGTCTTTTTTTCCCCGTGTATTAAAGATTCAGCAAATTGGTTTTTAAATTATTTGATTATCTTTCTATGATTAGATTGTATTGTTAAGCTAAGAAAGTCCAAAGAATGGTCGTAAAATTTTTGAAGCATATTGGTGGTTAAAAATATGTTATGTAATATGTAATATTCCTTATTTTCAACACCAACTAGGATACCAATAAAGTCCAATACAGAAGTCGCCCCGTCACTGTCGTGCGTACTCTAATATTTTTAGATATTCTCTGCGTAGCCCAGGACATAATCCAGTTGGTACTCGGATGATTGTAAATAAGAGGTCATGAGTTCGAATCCAGGGACACGTACAGTGTGGATGTTCCTCTGTTGCCAGACCAAAGGCCTGGTTTGTGGGAGTCACCTTGTGTTGGTAACTGTGTAAGATCTCACTTAATCTAGGAGGCCGTTGGATTCCTGATTTACATCCTCCACACAGCTCCTTGGGGCTGGAGCAATGGAAGCCTTTTGTGTTAGAGTTCAATCTTTTACCAACAAGATATTCTCTGCATATGTACATGCAGCTCCAAAGGGACGCCGATAAAATCGAACTTGGGTTTGGGGGGGGGGGGGGGGGGGGGAACTGGTCATTGTATTGTATATAGTCTAGCATGATATGAGAACTATGGCCGTATAAGTTGGCGATTTCAATACTTACTATGATTTTGTTTAGTCTTTTGTTGGTTATTAATTAATAAAATGATTCTTAATGTATGAGAGATGATAGAGAAAGAAAAGTACAGAATATATTATAATGTAATTATATAATGGAATTAGGGTCATGTGGTCTCCTTCTTCCAAAAAAATCACAACAAAAACAACATTAACCCATTATCTTAGAGGCTTCCGCCTATGGCGAGGTATGGAAGGATCCAATGTACGCAATCATACGCATGTATTAGAAACATACAGAGGTTGTTTCTCGATGAACCATAATAAAGATTGCGTCAATCTGTGTCGATCAACTGTTGCTTCACAATAAAAGAAGCACAACCAATTTAGTGAGTCATTTTGATTTATTCCATCATATTCTAGAATCAAAAAAGAGCGTGTTCTTAACTCTACTGAAAATAGAATACGCTCTAAAAATATGTCTAATAATATATTGGCTATGTGAGAAAAGTAACTAAACAATCAAAGCAATATCTGAGGTTGCCATTTAATTACAGAAACAAAGAGAAGGGACAATGATAGAAATGATAGAGGCAAGAAGAAATCAAAAGTAACTGCCAAAACATAATGGAAAGAAAATTTTCTTTCATTCAGTTAAAAATCTGTACGATGTATCTATATATCTATACAATTGAAAGTCGCTAAATTACACACGTGCAATATACAAATTAACTAACTAGCTAAGCAACTAAACTTCTTCTCCAACAAAAATACAAGCAACGCTATTTTGATGACGTGGCAAGTCATTTAGCTAGCTATGATCGTGTCTTTATGCATCTTCTCCTATTCATTTGCACCATATAACTCCATTCTTCCAGCTGAGATGCAATGCACTTGTTTTAGCTTAACCGTTGCTTTAGCATTGCTCCTTGTGATGTCACTTACGCTGTCCTCATGAGTGCAAGTTGCTAGGTTACTCACCCTTGTTACCTCAACACCTCGGCTCACTTGTATTGTCCTTGCATGCTGCGTGTTGTCACAATCTGTCACCTCGACACCTCAACACCTTGCTCCTGATGTGCTTATGTTTGGCACACTGTTGTGCTACTTCATCTCACTTCGATTCGGTGCATCATTTGATGACATGGAATCAGCCTTAGCACCTCTCTCAAACCAGAATGGCTATATATATTGCAAGCACTAAGAGCGCAGTCAGATTGCTTAGTCTTCTAACATCTAGTGTCGTAGTAGACATGTTAGCGAACTACAATTCTGTCTTGATTTGCATTGGTTTTATCACCCTTTCCAAAAATTTCTGTCTCACAATGTGGCAATCTATCTTAATATGCATGGTTGTTTCATAGAAGACTCGATTCCCGTAATGCATATGGCATTTTTATTGTCATAGAGCAATTTCACAGGTTCAGTTAGTCTTACATTCAAATCCTACAACAAATATATCAACCATTGCACTTCACAAATTGCTACGGTCAAAGCCATGTATTCTGCCTCTGATGAAGACTTTGAGACATTGGTTTGCTTTTTCGTATTCCAATATACCAATACATCACCTTGGAACATGCAAAAGCAAGTTATTGGGCTCTTTATTTCAGAGCATCCTGCCTATCTGAGACTGCAAATGCCTTCAGTTTAAAATCACCATCTCTTGGAAACAATATGCCTTGTCCTGCTGATCCCAGCAAGTACCTTAACAACGTATGAGCCATCTTAAGATGCTGATCCCAGCAAGTACCTTAACAACGTATGAGCCATCTTAAGATGCAACTCAGTACGACAATCCAAGAATTGACTAAGTTGATGCACTATGTATGTGTGGTTAGATACATTCGCTTTACCACCAAACTTCTGTATCCAGAAACATATGTGATCAAATTAGAGTCATTATGTTGTAGCTTCAAATTCTTCTCCATGAGACTCTTGGCAGGCTTTGACCAAGAAAACCTGTTTGTTCCAACAACTAAATGTGCATTTTCTTTGGCAAATCATAACCCCCCAGTGACCTAGCTACTTTAGGCCTAAGAAATATTTTAGGTCACCCATGTTATTGATCTGAAAAGCACTATAGAGATACATCTTTAATTTTTGAATGACAGTCAGGCTGGCACTGGTCACAATAATATCATCTACGTAGACCAAGGATACAATAAATGAAGTTGGTGTGTTCTTGTTGAACAATGTATGGTCAAAGCCATGTATTTTGAGAGCCTAAGTTAACTTATCATTCCATTGCCTAAACGTCTGTTTCAATGCATGTAGAGACTTGTTTTAGCCTTGCTCCTTCTAATATCACCGATGATGTCCTCATGAGTGCAAGATGCTATGTTGCTCACTCTGTCATCTCGGCATTTCGGTTCATTACTAATGTCATTGCATGCAGTGTGTTGTCACACTCTGTTACCTCATCACCTCGGCACCTTATGCTTGTTTTCATCACACTACTATGCTCTTTCGCCTCATCACCTCGGCTCCGCACATTATTTGATGATCTGGGATCAGTCTTTAACACTCCTTTACGCTCCCTTCAACTTCTCAAAGTCGGTTTCGCAATATATACACACACACATACATAAATACAATCGAGTCACCATATTTGAAAAATCTTCGGCTAGTACAGAGTTATTCTCATTTACTATAATCGTTTATAGATGCTCTTGGTTTATTTTATGTATTATTCTGATTCATATTTCATGCACTAATCCGATAGCAATAACAACTATAGCGACGTGTATTTGTGTATTCTATGTACAAAAACAGAAAAACTCAAGATTAAACTTTTGGAAAAGTTAAGAAGGGGAAAAAAAAAAACCAATACCACGTATCTCTCTTGTCATTTCTTTTTTTTTTTTTTTTGAACCATACTTGGTCAAGTTGACTGAGTTGTTTGTTAAAAAAAAGTTGATTGAATTGTCGAAATAATAAGAAAAACAAAACCGAACCACAGTTTTTTTTGTTGCCCCCCTTCTTTTCCTTTTCTTTTGACGGAATCAATGGCACAGCTTTCATCGAGTCGGTTCACTGGTAGGGACCATTAGAGCCCTGCCTACCTCAGTATACAGATTTATGTTTTTAAAATATCTGGATTAAAGTTCAATTTATATCGTTTAATAAATTTTAAATCATATAATAATAATAATAATAATAATAATAACAACAATATTTATATTAACATAGTTGTGTACCATTACCATTGCAACAAATATTATGTCAAATACACAAGTTTTTTGAACCACTAGTGATCAGTCTACTTGTTTAGGGATCAACACAAAACCTCTACTTATTCAGTCTTTTTTTTATTACCTTTTTTGGTTACTCAATACACCAATACTATATCAATGAAAATACTTCTCATTTTCAAGACCTTTTGTATATGTATATGTATGGATATCAGAATTATCTAACCAGACAAAATCACATAAAAATTATAAAATAATGCAGACAGTGTCCTCGTTTTGATAACGCTCCGGATCTTGTTTGGGCATCATAGTCTATCTCACAATCCGTACTTTTCCCTTTTGGCGAATCAAATCAAAATAATCAGTCAAACGAAAATTGAACAGGGAGCACTACTATCATAGTGTAGGCCCTTTGCGTGACAACAAAAATCCTCATTATCTTGCATTGTCCCCCTCACCTCCATCACCTTGAGAAAAATTTAAGCCAAAATTTTGTCGAATTTCGGACATTTCCCATGCAATCTTAAAAACCCCACGAGAGTTAAAGACACATGAGCAAGTAGGCAACATATGCTCAACGTGTCCTCCCGACAAGCAAAGAGAGAAAATAATGATACAATTATTGACTCAATTAATGTACTTATAATGAGAAAGAAAGTTGGTTTAGGGTTTGTGTGGTAGTGTTGACTACGTAAAGTTGGTTTAGGGTTTGTTTGGAAGTGTTGACTACGTCGGTTGAGGGGTGTGGCTCGAGGAATATTGGAGAAGGCATATGTCAGGCTAGGGCATTGCTTTGATCCTTCCATCTCGGAGCAAAAGGTGAAATCTTTCACCCCGAGGCCTCTCACCGTCCCAGACTCAAGGAGCATTTGTGGAGAATACAAATTAAGAGTCCAGCGGCCTTTTTGATGTCGTTGGGATATAATGAGTATAATTGTTGTTGTTGTATAACTATACATGGTTTTCCACTTTGTTGCACAGTGATAATTGTGATTAACATTAGTATGAATTTATTCAAGTCAAGTTTTTTATATATTCACAGTATTTCCTAAATTACTTAATGCGAGTCGTTGTTTTCCAAACTAGAGATGATGGTTGGAGAGTTCATCTTGGCAGACCTAATACTCTAAGTAGGCGGGTGAGATCTGAGGAGGTTGGAAAGGAGGCAAAATATGAGGCCTCCAATCACGTCCCGCCACGTGTAAAAAACATTGTCAGTGGTCCCACCACATTATAAAATGAATACTATACTTACCTAAACATCATAAAATGTGTTATTAGTTTCCAAATTAAGACTTTCCACTTATTAAACTTATAAGTCAGAAAGCTACATAAACATCCTCTTACATGAATTGTAGGGTAAGACTGTGTATATCAGATCGCGAAACGGTCTGTTCTATTCCCAAACTGTATGCAAAGACGAAAATTTATTACACCAAAAACATCCTAACCTTATAAGTCTGAAGACGTATGATATACTCATGAAAGCAAAGAAATCTCCAGAGTAATACATGATCTTTCAAGGACTGTTCCTTCAGAGGAAGAAAACTTTGTAGAAAAAGAAAATCCATCGTCTCTTTTGAAAATTAATATGATCATAAATGTTATAAGAAGCCTACTTGATTGGTGATTGCAGCAACCCGCGTCTGAGTTGGCAAAAAAAAAAATGTGTATAGTTGGTGAAACATCCGTCAGGGGTCTTATTAGAAGCAAACTATCTATCTCTTGGGATGAAAGTATTGTTTGTCTGTCTCTCATCCTTTCCATACCATAACGATAGATTATGTTATCATTAGGATATACTGAGTATGATTGTTGTTAGCTTTTGTTATCTTTAGGATATACTAAGTATGGATGTTGTTGTAGTTGGTGAAAATCCCTTTTTTGCATGTAAGTTTTTGTCTTTGCATACAGTCTGTTCTTTGGATTGTAACTTTTACTCTAAAAAACAGCTACTCTTCTTGACAAGCTTAATTTCCTGTACGATATAAATTGTCATGGCTCCTACTTAGCGGGTGAGATCAGAGGAGGTTGGAAAGGAGGAAAAATATGAGGCCTCCAATCACGTCCCGCCACGTGTAAAAGAATGGTCTTTTTTTTAAAAAAAAAAATTTGAATGTGGTGGGACCACTGACAATGTTTTTTACACGTGGCGGGACGTGATTGGAGGCTTCATATTTTGCCTCCTTTCCAACCTCCTCAGATCTCACCCGCCCAACATTTAAGTTGACATTTATTATCTAATTTCCAGACATTAATTTTTCTTTTTGGTTATATCATATTCTTTTCGTTACACCCCTCATTCTATTCAAATAAAATAACCACTATCCAGCTATGTCTATTTAACTTGTTACAACTTTTAACTGGACAATGCTGGTAGTCAAATAGGATTACAAACATTAGCGTCGACTTTGCTGAGCCAATGATACTATAGTCCAACATGGGGGAGGGGGTCGGATGGGATCCTGTAAGGCCAAAAATGAGGCCGCGAATCCGGTGACGCCACGTGTTCCATCTTACTTTATTTAAAAAAAATTTATAGATGACCACCTATAAAGTAAGATGAGACACGTAACGGCACCAGATTCGCGATCTCATTTTTGGCCTCATATTTGACCTTGCAGGCTTCCATCTGGGTGGGGTGGGGTAGCGAGGGGTTCCTTCGTTTCATTCTCGATGCATGTAATTAGGGTCGGTGTCAACTGTCAACTGTCATGTGATCCTTCATTTTTCACTTTACCGACCACTACCTAAGATGACCTAATGAGACTTGCACTACTTACGTGCCTAACTTTTTCCTCCGTGCTTTCTCTTTCATATTTGACTGTATTATATTTTTTTTATAGGTATGATTGATGATGATGATATTTCTCATTTCTTTTTTTTTTTTTAAAACGGGCAAAATTTTATATATATCGTCAGAACATTTACATCAGATTACATAGGGTCACCATCCAAAAGTACACAGCCCAAAACAAAAGAAAGCAGCCCGCGTAGCAGGCAGCCAGCCCGACCCAAGAACAGAAGAAAAGTCCAGGACACATGGTCCGGCATCCAGCTTCCTCCAATTATTGCTCCTCAGCTACCCCCTTCCTCATTAACTCCATCCCAATTAACTATGCAGATTTTCCAACCATCCGTCCAGTATCCCACAATCTTCACCATGAGCAATGAATGCCCAGCCAAACTCCCAGCCGTCTCCAATCCACCCACCGCAATGCTCCGGCAATCCCCCCTCCCTTAGCCCCCATCATCAAACACCAATCCCTTCCTTCTTGCTTCATCTGCTTGGAGGATTAAACGAACTTTTCTTTTTGCCATTTCAACAATCTTATCCGGGTGGATTTCCTGCAGATCCTGTTGGAAAACCTGCTTGTTTCGGCAAAGCCAGTTCTGTTTCAAGATTTCTCTGAATAGCAAAGCCCAGGATTCCACGCCATCACTGTCCGAGCTCTGATGAGATAAGTTACTCTTGATCCAAGCCTGTTCATCATTATATTGAAAGAACCTTGTTTGCTCTTGTGTATTTAGCACTTTTTTCCAGATATTAGCCGAAAAATTGCAATCTCTAACTGCATGCAAGTTACTTTCATTTTGACTATTACATCTTGAACATGCAGGGGAGTCCAAGCATCTTCTTTGAAAAAGAAGGCTAGCCGAAGGAAGCCTAGCCAGACTGGTTTGCCAAAGCATAAAATTGGCACTGCTAGGACCCCGGAGGCTCCAGATCTTCTGCCAGTACGCTTTACGAGGATCCTCCTGATCAATCTGTAGAACATCATAAGCCTTCGCGGTGCAGAACTGGTAATTATCAACCTCATCCCCCTCATCATTTTCCTGTATATGGTCAGTGGACTGAACGAAGTGCAGTTCCTCCAAATCCTCCGTAGTTAGATGATGCATAGCATATCTCACACTCCTCCAAGTATAGGAGGCGTCTTGCGCTGTCCTGATTCTTTGAACCGGGCTACCGTATTTAGACCAAAGAACCTTGGCCCAGAGGGCCTCTTTTTGGTGAATCATTCTCCAGCCCAGCTTAATCAGCAGGGCTTTGTTCATCTCAGCTAGTCTTCGTATTCCCAGACCCCCCATGCATTTAGGCCTACAGACAAGTTTCCAGGCCAGTGGGTGGAGATGTTTACATCCCTCAGAATCACCCCATAAAAAATCTCTATTTAATTTCTCGATTTCTTTCAGTGTAGATGAAGGGATTTTCCCAGTTTGCATATAATAATATGGAATAGTTGATGCCACAGATTGGATTAAGAGTAGCCTAGCCGTCTTCGACATCACTTTAGTCTTCCAGCCTTGCAATTTTCCCCTGACCTTACTCACCACCTCCGCAAAGGTATCCTTTGTGACCCTTCCTTGTATAATTGGGGTGCCCAGGTACTTCCCAAAGGTATCTGTGGCCTGGATGCCAAGCAGGGAGCACAGAGTACTCCTGGAAGCCCCGTTGGTATTAGGAGAAAAGAATACTCTGGATTTATCAGTGCTAACCCGTTGCCCAGACCAATCACAAAAACTGCTTAGAGTTCTCCTCATGCATTCTGCTTGGGTGTCAGACGCTTCCCCATATAGGATAATGTCATCCGCAAAAAACAAATGGGAAATTGCAGGCCCCTTTCTGCAGACCTTAACCGCTTTCCACGCCCCCTTACTCACCTCCTCCTGAATGAGTTGATTGAGAGGTTCCATGCACAGCACAAACAGATAGGGGGCAAGGGGGTCCCCCTGTCTCAATCCCCTAGTAGGTCTAATGTCCTCAAGTTGTTCCCCGTTCCATATCACCCTAAGAGCCGCGGATTTGAGGCAGAACATGATTAATTCAATCATGTTCTTGTCAAAACCAACCCTTTCAAGGATGCCCCTTAGGTAATTCCAGTCCACCCTGTCGTATGCCTTCTCGAGATCAATCTTAATAGCCATAAATCCCTTTCTTCCCTTTTTCTTCTTAAACGTATGGATCATCTCCTGCGCGATAACAATGTTATCGACTCCTTGTCTACCCGGGATAAAACTACATTGGGTCTCATCAACAAGCACCGGGAGCACAGCCTTGAGCCTGTTCGCAATGACTTTAGATATGACCTTAACTAAAGTATTGCATAAGGAGATGGGTCGAAATTGAGCAATATTTTCCGGAGCCTCCTTCTTGGGGATAAGTGCCAGCAGCACTCCATTTAACTTGTCATCAAACTCCCTCCTTCTAAAGGATTGTTCCACAAATTCAAATACATCGTTCCCCACGGTATTCCAGTACTTCTGATAAAAGACAGGGGGAATGCCGTCCGGCCCAGGAGCCTTTAGAGGCCCCAATTGGAACACCGCATCTTCAACTTCTTTCCTAAGGGGCGCCCTATTCAGTCTCCTTCTTTCATTTCTCGTAATTGTTTGAAACTTCAGTTGGTCTGCCTGAGGTTCAACGCAGTCCTGTCTTGTGTACAGTTCCATATAAAAACGCTTTACCTCCTCCTTCAGTATGTCTTGGTCATCGCACCATTCGTCTCCTATCTTGAGTCTAGCAACTCTATTTCCTCTCCTTTTACATACAGTAATCAGGTGGAAGTATCTGGTGTTTCTCTCCCCGTACACATACCACTTCAAGTTTGACCTTTGCAGCCAAAGCATTTCCTCCTGTTTCAATACATCGTCGTATTCCTGCTGTATCCGTTCCTCCAGCTGTTTTAGGGAAACTGAGCTGGAAAAGGTTCGGGCCTCCTGGATACCTTGTAGTCTGCGCAAACATCTATTCTTCCTGTGAAAAATGTTCCCGAAGACCTCCCTATTCCACCGCTGAGACCTTATTTGGAACTCTCTAAGTTTCGTAGTCATATCCTTGCCCCTATCCCAATTTGTTCTAACAAACTCTTCGAATAATCCATGCTCCATCCACGCCAGCAAGAATCTGTAAGGGGCTTTGGATTGTGCATTCGGTGGATGTTGTAACTGTATACTAACTGGGCTGTGATCCGAATGAGTTTTAGTAAGATGGTGTACATGGGCTTCAGGAAACATTAATTGCCACGATCGTGAAACCCATACACGATCAAGCCTTTCTTGTATACATTGGTCCCCTTCTCTCAAGTTGGACCAGGTAAACGCGGGTCCAGAAAAACCAAGGTCCAACAGTCCGCATACAGACACCATATTCCAAAGCCCTTTCTCCCGGTGAATTTTCACCTCCCTACCACCCCTTTTTTCACCTTGGCACACAACCTCGTTAAAATCACCCACTAAGCACCAGGGCGCACTAATGTCACGGCCCACATTCTTAAGAGACTCCCACAACTCTTGTCTATCCCCCTTGCTCGGAGAGGCATAAACAAGCGATAGTATCCAATACACCTTTTCCTCATTATAAACTGCCATATTCAGGTGTTGTTTATCGCCACTGATTGGCTTCATATCAATCTTATTCTGGTCCCAGAAACACCAAATCCCACCTTTGAACCCCTGAGCTTCCACCACCGCCAGGTGAGAAAAATTCAGTAGTTTCAACATTTTTCTGCCGTATCTGCTATGTGTTCTCGTCTCCACTAAACATAGAATCTCAGGTTTCTGGACTCTAACCAATTCCTTAACATGTCTCACGCATCTAGCTGAGGCCGCACCCCTGCAATTCCACATAATGAGCTTCATTAAGATGACATATTATTTTTTTGCAGGGATGCCTGCTCCGTTTCTTCTCTTATAGTATCAGTGCCTTGCTCATCATCCATATTGATAATTCCAAGGGTCTCAACAGAATCCATGATGTCCGTCTTTACCTCCCCACCAGGTTCAGTCAGGTGTGTGTCCGTATCAACTCCATCCGGTGGCTGTGCTTTATAATATTCATCTAGATCCCTGGGGTTTTGGTCTGTAGCACATACATTTATCATTCCCGTCTCCTTCTCATTATTTGCATAACCATTGTAAATATTTTGTTGTGTGATGCAAAGGTCCCCGTCCTTCACACCTGGGTTATGCTGTTGTTTAGTCCCCAAACAAGCTAAGTTCTGGGAATGAAGAGTAGGGTGGTTTGGGTTGTAGTTCTCCTCACTCACGTTATGAGCCGTGGGTAGACTTCCTTTTGCGTGTGTTATATTTCTGGTTTTGGTCTTACTCTTTACATGAATACCCCTCTTCTGCTTGGGCGCCTCATAGCCAGTCTGTGCTTTGGAGAAGACGCTAAAGTTTTGTGGCTCTTCATCTTGATATGCCGAGGATAGTCTCCTCACTAGCTCCTGTATGTCTTCACTTTGCTCAGCCATATCTTCCTCTTCGTCCTCTAAGATAGAGAATCTTGAGCCTTGTGCTCCTTGCCTGTCCTGCATCCCCAGTACCTTGGATGGTTTTTGGACGCCTTTCGTTTTACTTTCAACCCATTCACCTCCCTTCGTCCCCTGCCCTTTGCCTACGTTCCTAGGCACGATATCTCCTCTAGGTACATTTGCACTCAGAGGCACGCCACCCCCACCTCCTTCAACCCTCCTCCTTCTGGAGTTTACTGGAATCAGCCAGGGTCCAAATGGTTTCTCTGGAGAAGGTTGTTTCATCCCAGTCTCGTTCATTCCATTGTCTTCCTTTCCCTCGTTCATATTTCTCGCTCCACATTGGTCCTCCTTATGACCGTATTTACCACACTCAAAACAAATCGAGTGCAGCCCTTCGTATTCCACTTTCTGTACGATAGTCCTGGGGCCTTGCAAACGAATTTGCGGGACTAAAGTTTTGGCCAAATCAATTTCAACACAAATACGGGCATATTTACCACGACTTCCATTCATCGTATATTCATCTACCTTCACAGGTTTGTCAATTACACTGCCAATTTCCAGCAGCAGATCCTTATTGAAAAACTCCACCGGGAGACCGGGCAGCCTTAGCCAAACCATCGTATTCTCAATCTTGCTGTTTGCAGGGTTGAAATAGGGTTGCCATTTGGCAATGGTAAGGTAGTGTCCCATAATGGTCCAAGGACCCCCTTCCAGCACACGTATATAGTCCCCCCTTTCATAGAAGCGAACCATAAAGTAATTATCGTCAAGATCAGTAAGCTCCATACCTTTCTGTAGCTTCCATAGATCCTTCAGTCGGTCCGCCAATACTTTATAGCTGATATTCTTACCCAGCAGTTTTATAACCAAGGCTCGTTTCCATGGCTGCCACAGATCTATGCACCTGCTTCTTGAGACGTGAATCTCCGGCCAGTTTCCTTCACTTCCCGCTGTTTCGCTATTCTCCGCTTCAAGAAGCTCGAACATCTCGTTCTCCCAGAAATCATCCTCATCCTCACCCATATATATTGGACCCTTATTTTGCCCCTGTTGTAGTGCTTCAGCGAAGCTTCTCGTCGACCAGCAAGCTTGCTGTTGTGGTTCGGGCTGTTCGCCAGCATCCCGGTTCACCAAGTTTCCATCAGTGTCTCTTTTATTCTTCTTCGTGCTTCAGATGAGTTGGTCATTCTCCTCAGCAAACAGAGAGTGACCCCTACCAGCATTAAGTCTAGCACCTCCTCGTGAGGAGGAGGCGCCGTGGAAGCCGCGACCCGCCGTTGTGAGCAGTGAAAGCGAGGAGAATACAGGCGGGAGAAAACCCTAAGCAACTGTGTTTTGGATTCTTCAAGCGAAAAATAACTCTACTTTAAAAACTCAGAATGTGAACAGTTAAAGAATCATTTTTGAGACACGAGCGTAGCATAGTCCAACGAAAAGCAATTAGAGAGTGTTACAGGATCAACTTATTATATAATATGTAGTGTGAGGATTTAAAATTTACCTGTGATTTGAATTTCATTACTCTATAGACGAAGATTTCATTAGAATCAAACACTTTATTCTTTAGGATGGATGTATTTTTTATCTGAATCTTAGCCTTCTCAAACTCTAATGGTAGCTTTTAGTGTTATTGAGATATACTGAGTATTATTTTTTGTTGTTGATGAGCCAAAATCTGACCTGCTCAGAAAAGACCAAAGTCGTCAGTTAGTCAACAAACAGTCAACGGAAAATCCAGGTTTGGGACGACCAACTGCTACAGCTCAGCAGAATTGCACTTCTGCTCGGATATATTACACTTTAGCTGAAGCAAGTCTATTAAAGTGGCTAAGGCAAATTCAGTCCTTGGTCAGCTCGGCCGTATGCCTAAGTCAGGTCGGCATTTGTTCAATATGGCCGAGAATGGTTAAAAATAAAGTCAACCTTATAAGGACAATTTGACATATTGTATCTCGACTCGGCAATGCTTTAGTCAAAGCAACCGCTTATAGTCAACCTCAGCGAATAAAAGGAATCAACAGTACATTTCTAAAGGAAGCATATTCATCTCGGCCTCAGATCAACTTCTGCCTCAGCTTCATATTACCACCAAGCTCTAGCCTCGGCCTTGCTCTCATAAACACTGTTATTCAGAGTATCTCGGATAAGATCAGAAAAGATATTATCAGTTGCCATCTGGGACCCACCAAGACAACTCTGCAGAGTACTTTCCAGGCGTCAAGCATCGACTGGTTTAGTACAAGGTCATCATGACAGGCCGACCTACATGTCATAGAGTCAGCCACTGACACAGCTGCAGTCACAAGCACTTGTCCTATCAGACTGCGCATCTGCAGCAGACAAGATTGTCATATCAGACACGCCACAATCACATCATCGGACAGAGGGACAGACCTCATCAAATTTGCATATAAAATACCTCTTTCCACACGAAAGAAGGGGGATCCAATTTTTAGAACTTCGACTACAACTTCTGGAGCCTTTGTCTAAGAACTCCATCTCGGCTGACCTTTAAACAGCCTAACACTCAGTGAGATTTTAAACCAGGTTTATTTTAAACCTTTATTCCAGCATAAAATGCCTACAAATACATCCACAACTGACTTGAGCGTCGGAGGGTTTTCCCCGGACAGTGTCCTGGGTCTCTAACGTTTCTCTTCCTTCTCAGATTCCATTGACGGATTTAGACGGAGAGTAAACGACAAACCTCAACGGACTCATCAGTTGTTGAATTTGTTTCCGGTGTATTTGCTGAGTAATGCTAGGTTTATTGATGGTTTAATATAACACATTCCTAAATTTACATATTTTATGGTAATCCTACATATGTGACAATGGGGTTCTTAAAAGTTAGTAGAATTCGACCTTTTAACGAAATAAATGCATGAAATGGTTACTTTGTTGCTTGATCCTTTTTTTTTCCATCTGTTTTTCCCTTTTTCTTGGAAGGCCGGGGAGCGAGGGGAACAGGGGTACGGATTTGGTATTAAAAAAAAAAAAGAAAAGAGGAAATAGCTGTCATTTCAGGGATTTTTTATTTTTGGCTTCATCTTTGAGCCATTTGTAGGCTGAGTGTCCGACAATAGGGTGCGGCCACGGCTCAGGGGGCCATATGAAATGACATTTCATGTTAACTCGATTAGAAAATGGGTCCATATGCATTTTCACCACTTCCATTTTACAATAAATGATGAAAGGCCAAAAAAAATGCGAATGAGATCTGACAAAATATGAGGCCTCTTATGAAGCAAAACATGAGGCATCCAATCACGCGACAACACGTGTACAAAAGAGTCGTTTTTAAAAAATAAAAAAGGTAAACACCATGCCTTTTTGTACATGTAGCGTTGCGTGATTGGAAACCTTATATTTTGTCTCTGGTCTTATCTCATCCGCAAAAAATGCGGTCACAATAACTCGTCCCATAGCACTTACGGCTTAATTCCCTTCAGCATGCTTGCTTGGGGATAGGATCCCCTCACCGCTCCCCTCTCACCGCGTGCGTGACCGCGCGACACGTGGCAAAAAGAGAGGGTGGTGAGGCTAGGTAAGAATAACCCTCATCCAGCCTCACCACCCCTACTAATGCCACGTGTCGCGTCCTGGGCCGCACGGTGAGGAGATCTCATCCCGCTTGATGGAAGTGTATGCGATCTTTTCACCCTCCTATGAAAGTTACTGTCTTTTTATTTAATTTTGTCATCACCTCTATTGTCATATATCGTTAGATCACGTATTACTGCTAGTGAAAGGATCCAGACTCGAATGGAAGTTCCAATATTTGAGTCTTAAGTTTAGGTTTTTATGTATGCTTTGGTTATTACTATATATGTTTTCATATAAACATAACGTAATAATTAACAAAACATACGCAAAACAGACGAAAAAGCACAAACAAACATACAATAAATGCATCAAACAATTGAAGGAAAGTACAAAATAATGAACAAAATATATAGCATAAAATAACATTCAAAACATACTATACTTACTTTCGTCCAAAAAAATTATCCTAGTTTCTACTTTGGTTTGTCTTAAAAGTATTATCTGCTTTATAAAAATAAAAAGTTATTAGTAATAAAAGTTTTCGTGTTACCATTTGACTAATTAAGAGTAACATATGAATAGTGACTAAAATAATTTGAGTTTAACAAATTATATTTAAATCGAACTAGAACAATATTTTTTTCCGTAAGTGATAGTATGTATTAACCTAGTAATCATACATCCTTTGATTTATCTTATGTAACTTTATTTAACATGCTGGAAAAAAACATAAAACTTGTACGTCAATCTCACCGACTAGCTCCACGCTTGTATTTATGAGGAGAGCTACAACAACACATATCTAATATATTTTAAAAACATCAAAAGTTATCTAATATATACTAATAACATTAAAAGCTATTGTTAGGGTATGGAGACATTGAGAGACATACAAACAATACCTCCATCCTAAAGGATATAGAGTTCGGTTACAGCAAGACTCCGACTCATTTATGATGAGAGCTGATGTATCTTTTTCTTGTCTTAGCCCAAAATAGTAACAAGAAAGCGTATGGAGGTAAACTGAAGCACTGTAACACGTATCCAGTTGACTAGTCCTTGTCTAATAGGATAAGAGCAATGTCTGTATATATTGACATCCTAACTTTGTATGTATTCATGCATGGAAAAAAGCCAGAGCACTGTGCAATTACCTTACCTGGAAGCAGACAAATTAAAGCTAGTATCGCTGGCAGATTCATTTTTCTGATACGTCTCTGCTAAAAGATTCTCAACAACCATAAACATACGTTGAGATCTCATCACCCCAACTTTCCTCATCCCTTTTGTGACCACGCGACACGTGGCAGCAAGGGGGTGGTGAGCCTAGATGAGGGTCACTCTCATCTAGCCTCATCACCCCCCTTGCTGTCACGTATCGCGGGGTCACGCGTCAACGTACCCCTTGCGGTGAGATGATCATATCCCCATAAACATATGTATTGCTCAAAGAACGGTAAATGAGATATGGTGGATAAAAAGTCAATTTTCATTGATTTAATCGTATACACAAAGTTTCATACATAAAATTTTCCTATAGCTTAACTATGGTAAATGATAAAGACATGATAAATATAATTAATATAACATTTGATTTGATTTGATTTGACGTGATCTTTGCGTGATTTGTGCTATTTTCCATCACTCCTTATTAAGTTGAGTAATAGTATCTCCAATACTCAACTTGTACAGTAATGCAACTTCTTTTGTTTCTTGCTTCTGTAAATGAATTCTTCCGGTCTTGTGTGATCTCTTCCTTTTCACTCTTCGTTATATCATGTCGTCTACGTATATAATTAGGTACGTAACTAGATCTCTCATTGTTTGAAAAAACAAGATATGATCAACATTGCTGTATTTGTATCCATTCCGTTTAATCACTACAGTGAATCTTCCAAACCACACACGAGGACACTGTTTTAATCCATAGAGGACCTTTTTCAGTTTACACCATTCATTTCTCTGAAACTCCCCCGAAAAGCCTAGTGGAGCTTCCATATACACCACCTCTTTTAATTCTTCATTCAAGAAGGCATTTTTAACATCAAACCGGTGGAGCGACCAATCATTTTTTGCTGCGACTGAAAACAATACTCTGATAGTATCAATTTTTACAACTAGAGAAAAAGTATCTAAATAGTCAATTTCATATGTCTGCGTATATCCTTTCGCCACTAAGTTAGCCTTACATTACTCAATAGTCCGATTGACATAATATTAATTATAAAGATCCACCGACACTCTACTGCTTTCTTTTCTGTCGGTAAGAAACACTTCTCCAACGTTCTATTTTTCTCCAAGGCTTCCATTTCTATTTTCAAAGCTTCCAACCACTCGCTCTTTGTGGCTTCTTGGACCATTCGTGGAATGGGCTCCGAGCAGTGGCGGAGCCAGGAGTCCTTTCTTGGAGGGGCACTGACAGGCTTCGCAATAGGAATACCACGGGTCACCGTTTCGGACCGAGAAAACCGACAAAATCTTCTAGATATATTTTTGTATTATAACATAAAATACGTGAAAGAAAACACATCTACCAACCAATGTACAAAAAAAATTAGCAATACACAACAAACAACATGCGGATCAGAATTATTAAATGAATATAGTAATATACATCAATACATACCTTTTATTTACCTATTGCAGAACGAGAAAGATTTGCCAAGGGATGCAAAAAGGTTTTTCGAGATGACATTGATTGAAATCGTTGCATAATATCTTCATCTTCAATGGTTCTATAAATTTCATGCTCAAAGTAACACAATAAATAATCCGATAGTACGTCACCTCCAAACCGGTTGCGTAGATTAGTCTTGACGATATTCATTGCAGAAAAATTAGAAACAAACAATTGTCACAAAAAGCTAGTGTTTAACAATGGCATTTGGAAAAGCATATTACCTTTTACAGTTTACTGTCTGAATACTGAATCAATAAACCAATCATATACGATGTACATAGTTGGCTAGAAATTGTATAGTTTTCACACCAACAATAGCCAACACTAAGGATTTAAATGCAACCTAAATGTATGTGTAGCTCTCAACTTTGAAACGACTTTAGAGTAACCAAATAAAATCACAAAAGCTGTGTAATTGTAGCATCTTCCCCAACGAAGTGGCACAACCGTATGTCGTTTTTAAATTAATATATATTCAACTACCGAGTATCAGCCCTTGCAGAATTCGTAAGATTAGCAACCAATTAAACAAAGAAACTTTCATTTTCATAAGCAAACTAGTGCAAAAAATCTACTAGTTTTCAACGATTACCTTACATGCAAAAAAGACTACTAGTTTTCCAAATCTTGAATTTTTTTAATATATTTAAGAGACCGAACTTCTGGTAAGTTTTAGACATATTTTAATCACTTAGCAGAGAATTGCCGAATGCTAAAAACTACGTGACCACGTAACAGAGGGTTAGTGTTCTGTCAAGCAAAGGCACACTTTGAACTGAATGACCAAAAATACAAATACACCTACCTATCTATAGGATTTTTCCACCGACGTTGGGGGGCACGTGCCCCCCAGGCCCCCTCTTCCCTCCGCCCCTGGCTCCGAGCATATAGAGGTGAATGACGCTTTAAAAGTCTATGCAATTCTCTCCCTCACCATATTTCCCGGATACCTAAAGGATCGAGACACATGTTTGAGCGAGTACCGCTTTGACCTATATACCTAGAAGAACAAACATTTGCTGTTAACCTGAATTCTTAACCTGATGTACATCTGTATTCTCAATATTAATAGCACCAATAACAGTGATATCAAATGAACTTTTACCAGAGTGTGAGTGACTAGCCTCTCGTTGGACATATGACGAAGGACGCTCGTCAGATGGTGGAACTAGTTCGTCAACACCGTTTATGTTTTCAAAGACAGACTCGGTGGCTCCATCTATCAACAACAACAATATATATTTCAAAGGGGAGACAAAAGAGGCATTTCAATAGGTTTTGGTTTTCATTACATGTGCCATTATAACGATTTAGCCTCAATTTTCGTGTTAAGTTGGATAGTATCTATAAAGCATCTTTCTGCAGTTAATTATATCTGCATGCATGTTAACATATGATTAATGCAATTATTTTGGGACATGCTGTGTTATTATGGGACATCATGTTTGCTTTTGAATGTGAAATCAGAGTTGATCAACCACCGATGGATACATGTTTAAACGACACAATCTGAGGATTCCAACTGTCGTTATAAACAACAATTGACTTATTAGAACATCATCGAATCTTGCATTAGAAAGTGTATTTGTTTGCAGTCGTTTAAAATTTTTCTTGCAAGTGGAACGACATTGAACGACAAGTTACGCAGGATCAGCTAGATTTTAATTGGTCTTCCACAATTTAATTTTATAAATACTTAATCAAACTTTTTAAGACTCGTCATGTTATAACATGGGACATACACGACTTGACATTTTAATTTGTTTCTAAATTCAATTTAGTATGGTTTCTAATGAAATCTTAGAAGAAGGGTAATGTATTTTAGTTAACGAGCTAGTGACAGACATCTTACAACATAGTTAGTTATTCATAAATAAGATATATACAAATAAGTGCAAATAAGGAAACTTAAACTGACATAGTGATAAATGTCATTATATTTTCTGATAAAAACTAGGTTTTGCATTACATCTCTTTTCCCTATGTGTAAATAAGTTTTTCTTAAATGAAAATAAAGATAAAGGATAAGATTAAATGACATGCAGCCGGCTGAGTGTGTTTGGAAACATAATATGTTGTCTATCTTTTTACCTCATCTTGTCCGAACCCTACCATACATATAATTGACCAATAATTTCTAAAGAACTCAAAATGGTATATCTCTATCAGGCTAACAAGTTGCTTCCTAATCCTAACTTTCTAGCAAGAATAATGGTATTCACAAAGGTAAGTTTATTCAACTCTTTCTCCACCACCACCAACTTTTCCCGATAATGTTTGCCCTAATAACTTTCTTAGCAATACGAAAACGTCAAGCAATTTGTCAAATATTGATATCTAAAAGGTCGAAAGTTCGAATCCAGAACTACACGCACAGTATGAGTGTTCTACGACTGTTATTGTCTTTTGGTTTAAGGGGGCAAGTCATCCATGCTTTGACATGGCCCACACGTAGACCCTTAGCTAAGTTCTAACCATGGTGCACGACTTGAACAAATGCAGTAAAAAAATATAATGACTATCTATACTTTTTCACTCAAACTGTTCCCTTAATACAAGTCCTAAAGGCCGAGAGTGTAACGCAAAATACTAACAACATTATCTTATTATCTTAGAGTTTTTGTTTATAATAGGATATGAGAGGGTCAGATGTACGCAACCATATCTACGTGTTAGAAATATACAGAGACTGTTTTGTGATGACACATAATGATAATTGCGTCAAAAAATAATGTGTCTTTGACTCCAACCAATTACAAGAATTCATTAATCCGATGTAACAATTGTATCTAAAGTAATCGTTATACAGGAGATGATGTAGTTTTCCTCTATGCTGAGAAGGAGAAGCAGATTAACATACTAACATTTGATACAGCAATGTTTATTTATAAAACTAAAAAAATAAATAAATAAACTTTCTCCGGTATTGAGGATGCTTTTGTTCGGATTTACGACAAAACAAATGGAAACACGTTTCTCTTCTAGCCTTATCAAAATTTGGCCTTTTCTTTTCGAGTCTACAAGCTAATACCCTATCCTTTGTAATCACAACATCCTACTTTTAAAGAGTTTTGTAGATGATGTAAATTAAGAATCCATCGAATTTTTAGATTAGTAAAGTTTTTACTTGATAATCCATACAATAAAAACTAGATCAACAACCTTCTAACCTAATAAGACCAAATACTACTAGTTTAGATCCCAATGTCGCACTAAACGTGAACATGCGCCTTTCGTTTTCTTGGAACAAAAGGTCATTCTCTGGTCCTGAAGGCCCCGCTGTCCCAGCCACAAAAAATATTATGGATGATGCAAATCAAGAAGCCTAGCGGCCTCTTAGGTTGGGTGAGGGCTTACGCAGTGACCCCATAAGGTCTCTCCGCAAACCAGGCCGTCAGAGGAACATCTACATTGTACGTGCCTCTGGAATCGAACTCTTGACCTCTTGGAGCAAATTCCAACTCGAGTATCATCTGAACTATGCCCTGAAAGCGTGCATTTTGTTTCTTTGTTGGCAAAAGGTTGAACCCCAACCCAAAGGGCCCCCACTGTCCCAGCCACAAGGAGCTGCGTGGAGGATGTAAATCAGGAATCCAGCGGCCTCCTAGATTGGGAAGATCTTACACAGTTACCCACACAAGGCCAGACCATCAGTGGAACACCTACATTGTGCGTGTCTCTGGAATCGAACTCTTGACCTCTTGGGACAAATTCCAACCCGATTATCAACTGAACTATGACCTGAAAGCGTGCCTTTAATTTTCTTGTTGGCAAAAGGTTGAACCCAACCCAAAGGGCCCTCACTGCCCCAGCCCCAGGGAGCTGTGTGGAGGATGTAAATCAGGTGTCCAGCGGCCTCCTAGATTGGGTGAGATCTTACACAGTTACCCACATAAGGTGTAGGGGTGTTAACGAACCGAGCCGAACCGAATACTAAGTATTCGAACTCGAATTCGTTTAGCTAAACGAATAGTTCGGCTCGGTTCGTTTAGCTAAACGAATATTAAAACTGGTTCGAGTTCGGCTCAATAACCTTATAACTGTTTAAACGAGACGAACTGTTCGCGAACAGTTCGGCTCGTTTAACTAAAGAACTCGAATACCTATTCGAATTCGGCTCGTTAACAAATAATTAACGAACGAATACGAACCGAACACGAACTGAACTCGAATAGTTCGCGAACGGCTCGGTTTGTTTAACACCCCTAATAAGGTGTCCCCCACAAACCAGGCTTTTGGCCTGGCACCAGAGGAACATCCACACTGTGCGTGTCCCTGGATTCGAACTCATGACTTTTTGTTAGCAATTTCAAATACGAATAACAACTGGACTATGTCATGGAGGCGTGAATTTCGTTTTCTTCTTGTACAATACGTTGACAAATGATTGCGACATGGCGATTTCTGGTGATTTAACCGAACAAGCTTCGGAAAAGTCATAAACAGCCAGACATAGACCATAAGTATTATCAGTAATTAGTCTTATTATAGCCATTTGCATTTATTTTCCTACTTCCTTTTTTTAGATTTCGTCAAGCTAGCCCATTTTTACTTGTCATCTTCATTTTGACATGGATGATTAATGCAAGATCATGTATAATTGATTTAAGTATTTTTGTTGGATGTCAAAAAGAAGAGACATATCATAATAGAGCGATCAAACAAATAAAACAACATTTTTATAGTTTCGTTAAGTGATGGATACCATTGAAAAAAAATAATAAGTTGTGTGGCTATCTGAGCCATCCAAATTTTGTCATAGCGGGTCTTCGGCACCTGACTTACATCCTTATCGCGTCGTGCGACAGGCTGATAGGGGTCTGGTTGGGGTTTCCGGTCTAAACCTTGAAAAAAAAATAAGTTTAAAAAAGAAACTTATCCGATCCTCCAACAAAAATAGAAAATGACCTAATCAAAAATATGACATATCCGGAACTCGCCCCGAATGGATATAGTGAGGAGGACTTCATCATTAACCTAGAATCTAAGTTAAGGAACCTGCAAAAGCTTGTGTCTTTTTTCCCCATGTTCTTTATTTTTCCTTTTCCTTTTCGGAGTGGGGATGAAAAGCGGGAGTGACGTGGAAACCAACTATAGATTAAGGAAATCGGGTAAATAGATGGAGGAAAATTTTTTTTTGAAAAAAATTATAGTTTTAATAAGAAATTTCATAAATAGGATACGTTTTCGAAAAATTCAAAAAATAGATAAGGCGTCATTCTGAATGGCACCTAAGATGACTTAAGGTGCCATTCAGAATGACGCCTTAGAGGCACATCTAAAACGTCATTCATCTTAGACGTTTTAGAGCAAAATTGCTTTGACCTAAGACACTATTTTAAACATCGAACAACGTCTTAGGTGTCTAAGGTGCCATTCAGAATGACGTCTCAGGCTAAAGCAGTTTCGTAAAAGTAGTTTGCAATAATCATGTGCTATGTAATCCATTAATCATGCCATACCTGATCGCGATGATAACGCATGAAAAAATTATCTTGAATTTTGTTTTACAATTTTCACATAGTAAATATTAGCTTCAATAATAAACAATCGATGATTGAAAGTGATATAAGCACAAAAAATACGAAAATAATTACAATAATATAAACCAACAAATCCACTTTCGAAATTGATTACATGTATTATACACAAAATGCAAAAATATTTATTATGGTTATGGACAATCTAATACTGCTCATCTCGATGTCTACCCATATTGTATGATGGTTTATGCCTAATCCGTTCTCCATGTCTGGGAGATCCAATAAGCCATTGTGCACATCTGGAAGCTCTGATAGGCTTGAGTAGTAAAGGCGTCGGCATGGACACTGAGATGGCTCTCTCTCATCAACTGATGATACGGTGGTGTCGCAGTAACCGACTCAATCTAATTAACATGGCCACCTCATCCGTGTGAGCATACCTTAGATCGGATGCATCTATAAGACATCTATATTGCAATATATCCTGCAAAATTATGCTAATATTAATAAGTCAGAATGTGTATAACAAATTATTCAGAGAATAATTTTATGAACCTTTCATGCATTTTGGATTCAACCTCTTCACCAAACGCGTGTCTCTCTTATACAACTAGCGTGCGGATATTATCGTCACCAAAAGTTCCTACATGTGTGTTTGTCGCATGCTGAATTTGAATGAACTTATACTATGGTAGGTAGTTGTTTGTGGTCTGTCGCGTCATTGGATCAGCCAGTGGATGGTCTACGTATTCCTTGAGCCCCTCATATCAAAGACTATCAATATCGATTTGAATGCTGATGGTATAATCTGTTGACTATATTGCTTGAACCACAAGCAATAGATGAACCTCATGTAATATTTAACATTAGCGTCCGAAGTAGTTTAACATATCAAATAATACTATTTTAAATATTAAAATAATAACAAGAGTACCGTATGACACAAATCCGCCAATAAACCACGAAATACAGCATCGCTAGTGCGCTGAACATAGTGCTAACCAAGTGCGATGAGAGTATTGAGTATCTCACATTATGTACTATGAGTCATCCATCATGTAGCTGATCAGAAGTATTGATCAGTGATCAGAAGTATTGAGCAGGAAAAATTGTTAATTTCATTCATCTTCAACGTATTGTTACATTGCCTATTATATACACATATTGTGTGAGTAATACACGGAATCACCATTAACTGCTATTCCCTAATATTAAGCTACCGTATATTCTTTCTCAATTATATCCCTTGAATTAAGCAAACTGATTCTTGGTCAATCTCCTATACATGGAAAGAAATATTTCTTAACACTCCCCCCTCAAGTTGGGCAGTGGGGTCACCAACTCCCAACTTGTCCAATACTGATGTGAATATCCTTCCGGTTACAGCCTTGGTAAGAATATCTGCTAACTGGTCCTCAGAGCGTACGTGTGGAAGCTTGATTATACCTCCTTCCAGCTTTTTCTTTATAAAGTGTTGATCCACTTCAACATGTTTTGTGCGATCATGCTGAACTGGATTTTCTGATATGCTTATTGCCGCTGTATTGCCACAATGTAGGAGTGCAGGTTCGTCTTCTAATAACCCCATTTCTCGCAACAGTTTTTGAATCC
Organism: Eustoma russellianum; assembly: GCA_036186865.1. Taxonomy (NCBI): domain Eukaryota; kingdom Viridiplantae; phylum Streptophyta; class Magnoliopsida; order Gentianales; family Gentianaceae; genus Eustoma; species Eustoma russellianum. Next base: position 32,256,590 of record AP025052.1, read on the forward strand.
ATAAGACCTCCACGACTCCTTTGGATATCCCTCGGAACTCCGCTTCCGCACTAGACAAGGATACTACCTTCTGCTTTTTACTTCGCCATGTCACCAGGTTTCCTCCGACTCTCGCAAAGTATCCTGCAGTAGAGCGTCGATCATTCGGATTGCCTGCCCAGTCAGCGTCTGTGAAAACTTCGATGTTCAAATGTCCATTATTGCGAAATATGATTCCAAGCCCTGGAGACCCTTTCAGATACCTAAGTATCTTCATAACTGCTTCCATATGATGTGTCTGGGGATGATGCATAAACTGGCTGACTGTGCCGACTGCATAGGCAATATCAGGTCGAGTATGTGCCAGATATATAAGTTTGCCCACTAGCCTCTGGTACTGTTCTCTATCTGCATCAGCGGCTCCTTCAACAACTTGTAACCTATGATTTACTGTGATGGGCACTTCACTTGGTTTACAACCCAGCATTCCTACCTCAGCCAAAAGATCTAATATATACTTTCTCTGGGAAATGAATATTCCCTCTGATGATCGAAGTACTTCTATGCCCAGAAAATACTTCAGTCCTCCCAAGTCCTTCATCTCAAATTCGGAAAATAGATGTTTCCGCAGGCTAGTCATTTCATCTTGGTCATTTCCCGTAATAATCATGTCATCAACGTATATAATGAGGCATGTGATGAGTTCTCCACGTCTCTTGATAAACAGTGTATGGTCTGCGTTGCTTTGTTTATAACCTGCCTTTTTCATAGCACTTGTGAATCGTCCAAACCAAGCTCTTGGTGACTGTTTTAACCATAAAGTGACTTCTTCAATCTACACACCTCCCCTGGTTTAAATTCACTGGAGAACCCTGGAGGAGCTTCCATGTATACCTCTTCTCGTAGATCTCCATGCAGGAATGCATTCTTTACATCAAACTGATGCAGGGGCCAGTCTTTGGTAGCGGCAATTGAGAATAGTACTCGGATGGTATCAAGTTTTGCCACTGGTGAGAATGTTTCCGAGTAGTCCACGCCATATGTCTGGGTATATCCTTTCGCAACTAGTCTTGCCTTGTATCGTTCTACCGTGCCATCCGCCTTGTACTTGATGGTGAATATCCACCTACACCCAACTGACCTTTTTCCTTTTGGAAGCTCACATATCTCCCATGTGTCATTTTTCTTTAATGCGATCATCTCATCCTTCATTGCATTCTCCCATTCTTGTCTCCGTCGGGCTTCATCAACTGATCTAGGGATTTCTTCCGAACATAAAGTGGTGAAGAATGCCTTGGCACAATCAGCTACTCTCCCCCTTACTGTGTGGATCGGATACCTGTCTGTTCTAGACTGTTTTTCAGGTGAATATCTGTTCGGTGGTACTCCTCGAGTACTCCTGGGAGGCAACAGACGTTTCTGTGGTGTACCTGAAATATTAGTTCTATCCATAACAGTGTCAGATATGTCAGGCAGACTGGGGATATTATGGTCTGTATTATCAAGATTAATAGTATCATGGTCAGTAGTCGTAAGGGTGTTATTGGTAATTTCATGTACCTGCTCTGGAACATTTACCTGAGAATCATCATTGGGTGGTGGATCAGAGTGGTCTATGGAAGGCGTGTTACTATGTGGAGATGTAGTACCTACGGTATCAACCACTGGCCCTGTTGGAACAGTCGACAACTCATTATGATTCTGACACCAGTTCAAGGCCTCATTACTCGTCTCCCCCTGAGGACATGACTGGTAATAGTATTCATGTTCAAGAAAGGTGCAGTCCATAGTAACATAGATACGTCTTGTCTCCGGATGGTAACATCTATAACCCTTTTGATGAGGGGCATACCCGAGGAAGACACCTTTCTTGGCACATGCATCAAGTTTAGTACGACTTTGTTTAGGGATATGGATGTAGACGGAGCAGCCAAAGACTCTGGGTTAGAGTGTGAGAACAGATGGAAGGTCAGTATGTTGGGCCAAGGTGTACAGTGGAGTTTGATGATTCAGGATTTGGGTCGGAAGATGATTAGATAGATACGTAGCGGTGGATACAGCTTCGGGCCAGAGAAAGGACGGGACATGGGACTCAAGCATCATTGCGTGAGCTTTTTCGAGAAGGGTCTGGTTTTTCCTTTCTGCTACCCTGTTTTGTTGTGGGGTGTTGACACATGTGGTTTGATATAGGAGTCCATGGGTAGTAACAAAAGGTCCGGAGAGCACTATCAGTGTACTCGCCGCCATTATCGGATCGGAGAATTTTTATTTTTGTATGAAACTGAGTGTGTACCATATTGTAGAAATCAACAAAGGTTTGATAAACTTCAGATTTATGACGCAGAAAGTAGATCCAAGTCATTCGAGTAAAATCATCGACAAATATTATAAAGTAATGAAAGCCAGAAATTCCAGTTATGGGAGCCGGACCCAAACATCAGTGTGAACGATATCAAACATATGAGGAGCACGGGTGTGGTTGGGGCTGTAGGTTGCCCGATGGTGTTTAGCTTAGATACACGTTTCACAATGAGTATTATTGCTAGAAAATTGTAAATGGGGAAATAACATCTGCATATACCGAAAGGAGGGATGACCTAGTCGCCGGTGCCATAGCCACATGAGTTGGTCCGTTCCGGTGGCCAGATTTGATCTTCCATGTGGTGCCACCTCATCCACATAGTATAATCCTCCCCGTTCAGTACTACGCCCAATGATTTTTCTCGTGGTGATGTCCTGCAATAGGCAAAAATTGGGGTACATGAGTACAACACAATTTAATGATTTTGTGATTTGACTGATGGATAGCAACTTGGTTGTAATAGATGGTACATAAAGACAATTGTGTATTTTCAGATTAGGAGTCAGAGTGATAGTTCCTCCATCTTCTACTGGTACCAGTTGGCCATTGGCGGTTTCGATATGTGTTTTTGTAGGTGGGGTAATATGGTCAAAATCTTGCTTGTCATTGGTTATAGAATCAGTTGCACCACAGTCAAAGATCCATGGTGTAGTGTTTTGGGCTGTATGGGTAAGATAGGTATTTCCAAGGGTTAAGGATATATTACGGTGGCTGGGGGTAATTTGGGACTTCTGGTTATATTCAGGGGTTAATTTGGGTGGTCTAGGTAAGTTTTGGGTTTCTGGTGTGGTTTTGGAAAGTGTGAGGGAGGCGGATGGAATTTCTAGGAAATTTGTGCCTGCACTTGACATATCTGAAAAGTCAGGGACCGAAATAATATTTGCAGTTAAACCATAAGGACCAAATGAGAAATATGGGTTGGAGTATAAAACTCCAACCCTACCTGCGTTTCCTTTAGGGTTTGGGTGGTTTGGCGCTGTTGTTTCTTCATCTGCCTCCTTGGTGACTCCGCCCTGTTCATCCTCCTTCCTGGAGACTCCTTCCGCATGCCCAAGTACTGTTGCCCCTTTTCCTACAACCTTTTTACCTTCCCACCAGTCTGGATAGCCAACAAGTTGAAAGCATTTTTCTCTTGGGTGGCCTCTTTTTTTGCAGTGAGAACACCGTATGGTGCTCTTATCTCCTTCGATGGGTTCAGTTCCAGGGGAATTTCGTTGAGTGATGGAGGAACCCCTTTGTGGTGTGGTTCCTCCGTTGCCTCGTCCTCTGCCTCGTCCTGCGATTTTCAGACCAGTTCCCAGTGATGTTTCGACTGAGGGAGCCTGGAGTCTGCTAATTCGTACCTCTTCCCTTCTGAGTTCATTGTATGCAGCTTCTGCAGAAGGTAATGGGTCTCTTTTCAGAATATCTCTCTTAAGCTGGTCGTATCTTGTGTCTGCTGCCTTGAGCAGTTGGAACAATCTATGTTCCTGGACTTTACGTTGGTAAATTGCAATGTCCCTTGCGCATTCCATCGGATTTGGATCTCGTTCATCCACTAAGAGCCATAGTCTTTGAAACTTTGCCCACATCTGCTCCAGCGTACCTGTCCCTTGTCTGATGGAGTTTATTTGGTCATGTAGGTCAAAGATTTGGAAGCTGTCGGTGCAAGCCCCGTATGTGGTGGCTAAGGCATCCCACAGTGCTTTGGCCGTAGGGTAACGGGAGAAATTCCCTACTAAAGCCGGTTCTAGATTTTGCAAGATCCAAGTACTTACCATCTGGTCTTCTTGTAACCATTTTGGGTATGCTTCGTCAGTGGGTAGGGGGGGTTGAGGATCCCCAGTTAGGTGGGAGCTCCTCCCCTGGCCGCCAATAGCTTTTGATACTACACTTGTCCAGAGGGCATAGTTATCTTCATTCAATTTTATTCCAATGATTAGATTCTCTGGGCATGATGGAGTGGTTGTTGAAGCTATGGTAACTGGAGGAACAGGCTGTGGTACAAGGCTGTTCCTAAACAGTTCCACAAACCGCATAAATTCCTCTGAGAACCCTTTAGAGTCTGATCCTTGTGGATCCGTCATTTCGACAATGATGCTTGGGGCTGAGTCACCAGATCAGAGATTGCTGATTAAGAACAGTTATGTTTGGGAATGAGAAAGGTATAATAGGCAATGAAGAATCAGATTATGATTTGAGCCTTCTTGTTGGGTTTATGCTGATGGTGATGTCACCAGACAGTATTTTTTTGTGTGGAACGATGAAGAGAGCAGAATCTGAGTTCCCTACTCTTCATGACCATGCTCTGATACCATGATCAGAAGTATTGATCAGTGATCAGAAGTATTGAGCAGGAAAAATTGTTAATTTCATTCATCTTCAACGTATTGTTACATTGCCTATTATATACACATATTGTGTGAGTAATACACGGAATCACCATTAACTGCTATTCCCTAATATTAAGCTACCGTATATTCTTTCTCAATTATATCCCTTGAATTAAGCAAACTGATTCTTGGTCAATCTCCTATACATGGAAAGAAATATTTCTTAACAGTAGCCGGTGTAGAGCTGTCCCTCCACTATACTATTATAGTGTCTATCATATGAGCCAAATATTGTTGGGTCTGAGCTGTGTAGTCTACCCCTATATCCCGTCACTCACGATAATGCACTCTATACCTATATCAACAGCAGTAGATGCTCTTTGTGCTGACCAAACTGTCTCACTATCCTATGAGGTAAATGCAGCTCAACTATCTCACACAGAATGAGATGCACCCGAGTGCACCACAGCTCTGATCTCTCTCAAAAAATACTAGACAATGCCACAATGATATCACTGATTTAGGGCTGCCATATAAAATCACCCTCTGCAATGTCGTCCAGCTGATTACGCATCGCTTCAACCGCGTGTTTGGTGACATGTATAAAATCACGTTTCTGGAGTCAGCAGGTTGCAGGAGATGTTTTAAAAAGAGGATGCACATCTGCATGAGGCAGAGCAGGTAGTAGGATAGGACGCGGTGTGGAAAATCTCTCCCATATCCGATACTGCAGAAGGTGCATTGGTATTCAAACCTCATGCGGAGCACAACACATAGAGGCATTAGATAGGCTGCAGTACTGGCACAGAAGCACTAAAGACATGTAAATATACCAGCTGTGTCTGACTAATAGCATAATCATATAATAGTGCAGTGATCAGAAAGAACATCAATGCTCGGCATGCACTCAACTTGTAAGGCAGACATGTCTTCTGCTATGGAGTTTGTCTGTATCCACTCCACTACCCCCTACGACGTACATGCTTTCCACCAAAATCCATAGACACAAGGGTCCAACCTAACAATATCGTACACATATCTTGTCATCCTTCCATCATGTACCTATGCTCCGTCCCTGTAAGAGGCACAACATCAATACCCAAGCATAAGCGAATTTCTACGTCTTGTAGTGTCACAATCAATTTACCTATGGACAGATGAAATATGTGTGTCTCCCTCCTCCACCTCTTGAAGAACATTGTGATCAATCCATGATCAACCCTGTTCCTACTACGACTCGCCACTCCCTATAATGCTACCGTCTAAAAATATGATATGCATCTAAGGGGGATCTTCAAAGCCTTCCTATACACGTCCACCATACATAAATGATCGATGTCTTACAGGCATCAATGTCCCTAAGGAAGAGTGTCATATTCTCTCACTAGAGAGTCAACAAATCATCAACCTCAGGCCTCAGCTCCTCACTACTACCACTACCACTAGCATGAGCAGCCAAAAGTGCACCTATGTGCAGAGTCACGCAACAAATTACATATTAAAAGCATGTAGATTTACCATAATTAAGTCAACAACAATGACATAATAAAACTAATAACAACTATAATTAGGCTTTAAGATAAGGGTTAGGGTTATGATTAGGGTTGGAATTAGGGTTAGGTTTATAGTTAGGGTTTAGGGTTAAAGGTGGCGTTTAGGAATAGAGTTAAGATTAAGGTTAGTGATTATGGTTAAGGTTAGAGTTAGAGTCAGTATTTAGGGTTTAGCATTAGGGTTAGCGTTAGTCGCACAATTAACGAGACGACATAATTAACGAGATTACACATAAAATATAACAATTATCATGCAATAAATAATAGCAATAACTTTATAGCATAAGATCAACGTGTTGATAATACCAATAAATAATGCCACAACAACATATTAATAATAGCAAAAACATAATAATAACAACAATATAAAAATGTCAAATGTATAACTAATAAGATTAGAAACTCTTACTAGTTTGTACGGTTGTTGATAGTAGTAGATCACGTATATGTCAATTTGAGCTGCTCAGCCGCGAATAAAATGCAAAAAGATTTTGATTTCTATAAGAATGAAAGAGAGAAAACGAAATGAACGCATGAGATGAGAAGAAACGGAAGCATTTTATAGTTGTGCCTGAAGCACATAAATTGCCATTCTGAATAGTATTTAAGGCACCTTAGGCGCCATTATATGACGTCTAGTGTGAGTTGGTTCGCACCCCCTAGGCAATTTTGCTCTTAGCCGCCGATGCGAAGACCCGTTCTGAATGGCGTCTTAGGACATCTTAAACGCCATTCAGAATGAATCCTTACTTGGTTTTTGAATTGTTACAAGATGTATTCTTCATTATCAACAATCATCAACCATACTCAGTATATACTAACAGTAACAAAAGCTATCGTTATGGTCTAGGGAGGTTGAACGACAGACAAACAATATTCTATCTCAAGGGATAACGAGTTTGATTCCAGTTAGACATTGAGGTTTAGTGAAAAGATCAAACAAATCAAACAACATTTTTATAGTTTCGTAAAGTGATGAACATCTGTGGAAAAAAAAATAAGTTAAAAAATAAACTTATCCCATCCTCTTACCAAAATAGAAAATGACCAAAACAAAAATATGACACATACGGAACTTGCCTCCAATGGATATTGTAGCGAGGAGTGGAGGACTTCATCATTAAACTAAGAATCTAAAACTAAGCAACCTGCAATTGCTTGTGCCTTTTTTCTTTCATGTCCTTTGTTTTTCCTTTTCCTTTTCCATTTCGGAGTGGGGATAAAAGGGAGGAGGAGTTGTTGGAAAAAGATTTAAAAGTACTTTAAATCTTGTGATTCAATCTTGTATAGTGTTATGTGACCTATTGATAGGAGATTGGATGAAGTTTGGAATGTTTTATGAACAATGGAAGGAAATGAGGGCGTTCCAAACACTTTAAGCGCCTAATGTATGTGAAGCGCCTAATGTAGGCGTTCGAAGTGATATAAGGCGCCTAAAGTGCCCCGACTGTTCATAAAAGATGCAACTCTTACACCAAATGACATCTCCTTTCATATTGAACGTCCATAACTGATCCAAGAGGGAAAAATCTGCAGAAAAATGGTCTTTTGAACTTGTAGTTTGTGAACTCAAAGACTATAAATAGCAGGCTTTGGTATCTTCAAGATATACATGAAAAACACTTGAAAAACTCTTCAATTCTCGTGAAAAATTCTGCAGCATTCTTATTCTATCCTTCACTATCATTCACTTCTATAAACAAGTTTAATACTTTCTCTCTAAGAGCAATAGAAAGAAAGTATGCCGTTATATCCTGTGAATCATTTGTTTAAAGACTACCTTGCTCACCAGTAGAGGCAAAATTGCTTTAAGGACATCGACAATCTAGTCACGTCTCGACTGTTTTGATTTGTTGTTCTTGATGCTCTTTCTATTGATTCTATATCAGATTCTCAATGAAATACACAGTTTCCTAGAACCCTTTGTTACAGATTCATTTTATGTTTCCTAACATAATAATGGTGTTTTTGGACGAATTTGTCCTATTATCATACTCGATGTTTGGTGACCATATTGACCAAATTTTCCAACAGGAGTGACGTGGAGATGAACCCTGGATGAAGGTAATCGGGTAAATAGATCGCGTTTCCCTCAATATTTGGTGATGTCCATCCCATCAATCATGTTTCTAACAAAATGAATACGTTTTCTATATTCCATACCGTTACTATTAGATAATTAATTAGTCATGCATCATATTCCTTAATATAACTAGTCATTAGATGCAAAAAGTTAACTATGTATCAATATTCTGTAACATCAATTATCTATGAACACAAATTGTTAGTGGTGAATTGACATTCAACCGGGTTTCTTGTAACACTTAATCTAATAGAGACTAAACTAGTAAATATGTTTTAAAGAATTGTTAACAAATATAGAAAGATATGATCAAATCGTGTAAATAAAAAAGTAGAATATTTGCATATTTATTATATTTTATTATAATTTATAGGTAGGAAAATCATTGTACTATAGATAGGGCTACTAAATTTCTCTATAAATAATTGGAAAAGACTTTCATTCACATATTACAAAAGCAGGTTGTCTCTTGTCTGATCCTTGAACTCAAAAAAACAAGTTCATCACAATACGAACCTCTATCAGCAGATTAAACAAATCAAACCATCCACAAACCCTCAACTACCAATAAACTATCCTAGTAAAACAACACACATAATAACCCAAACAAAGAACAACAACACATATCCAATATATCCTAACAACAACAAAAACTATCGTTAGGGTCACGGACACCACAAAAAAATTGTTGGTTTCCGACGAAAAAATCACCGACGAACAACGTATAGTCGTTGTTTCGTCGGTAATAGCGACGACTCTGCGACCAAAATAATGTAGTCGCTAATTGCGACGAAAGTACGATGAAATTCGTTGTCGCTAAAAGAAAAATAGTCAGTCAGGTGAATTACGTCGGTGATTTGTCGGTGTCTCGTCGCTATTCTGCGTGTTTTTGTTCGTCGCTATTTAGTTTATAACGGTTCGTCGCTATGTCGTCGCAAATGTGTCACTAAAAGTATAAAATAAATTCGTCGTTTACTAAGTTCTTGGAGTTGTGTATCGTCGTTTTTTTGTCAATGAAACCCGTATGTGGCAAATGTTTTGAATTGCTTTCCGTTCGTAATTCGGTTTGTCGTTGTGTCGTCGCAGATACATCGAGAATTAAACACGTGTATTGATTAAGGAAAAAGAAAGCGGTAATTGGGAAAAATACTCATTCATTTAATAATAAGAAGTTACATTATCAAACGAAAAAATAAAAAAAAATCTAAAAAGAGATGCGGAGATGGGCCGTTCACTCTTCGTCATCGGACGAAAAAGTGGCCGCGACATTCTGCGCAAACTCTTTGAGAAGGCGCTTGAGCTTGTAGTATCTAAATTTCATCTTCCGCAGCCTTCTAGTCATGTAGTGCAGTTGCCGCGACTGCTGATGCATGTTTGCCATCAGCATACGGAAGTCGGCGTCCTGCACCGGCATTTGTTCTTGATCATCCTGATGCGGCGGTGGGCCATAGACAGATACAGAACCCTCTCGCTCAACCGATGGTGGTTGAGGAGGAGGCCCTTCTGGAGGGGCACTGTTTGCCCGTCCACCACGCCTTGGGGTTCTTTTAAAACGACGCGGCATATTTTGATTATTTATAACGTTCTATGTGTGTATGTATAACAGCGGATGTTTGGGGTATAAATAGTGAAATGAGCGACGACATAGCGACGACATAGCGACGCATTTGTCAACCGTTGGGAATGTGCAGTGAATGTGCAGTGTGTGCAGTGAATGTGCAGTGATGACCTTTCGGATGTTATAGCGACGACGTAGCGACGAATTAGCGACGTAAGTTTATCGTACGATGCAACCGTTGGGAACTGAACTGACACTGCCGAATAGCGACAACTTGGCGACGGAATAGCGACGAAACGCGTCGAATAATGTGAAGAGACGTTTTCTGTCGCTGTCTCGTCGGTAAAGCGTCGGTAAATTCAAAAAAAAAAAACCCGCGAAGCCCGTTCTTCTCATTGTATTTAGTTTTTCCCTTTTTCGTCGATACGGTTAGTAGGTTTTTGTCGTTCTATTAAGTTTCGTCGGAGATATAGTTAGGTTTCGACGATACGGTTAATAGGTTTTTGTCGTTCTATTAAGTTTCGTCGAAGATATATATAGTTAGTAGGTTTTCGTTGTTGTATTAGGTTTCGTCGGTATATAGTTGATGTTTAGTCGGTGAATTAGTCGGAACAAATTTTTCTTAACCACATTTCGCGTATACAGGTGCGTCGTCAGGATTCGTAAGAGATTAAACACGTGTTATAATTATTAAGAAAACAAATACGATATTAAAAAAACAAACTTCATTAATATATAATTAAAAATTAAAAATTACAAAATATAATAAGAAATATTTAAAAAAAGCTAAATAGCGAAGAGTAGCCACTCACTGTTCGTCATCCGAACAGAGAGAAGCTATACTCTCCGCACACGCCTTCAGTTGGCGTCTCAACTGTGCAGATTTGGATTTAATCCGCATCTGCCTTTTATCTATGCAGTCGAGACGCTCTTCCTGAACCGTGACATGGGCCTTCACCTCATCTAACATTTTCCACAGATCTCGTACTTCTGTTTGGAGTTTGACAATTTGTCGATCCCGGCGATCAGAGGTCTCTGGTGGGGGAGGAGGTGGGGGAGGAACAGTTGAAGAAGAAGGCACTTCAGTTGGCGGTGTTGCCGCCCTACCACCACGTCCACCACGTCGTGCTTGCGCTTTAGTACGAACCATTTTGGATTATAAAATAGTTGTTTTATATGTTGTTGTGGGCACACGCTGATCCACTGTTTATAGTTAAATCAGCGACGACATAGCGACGAATTAGCGACGCAAAACATCGTAAGTTGTAAGCATGGGGAACTGGACGGACTGTCTTTTACCGACGACGTACCGACGACTTAGCGACGAAACACGTCGAATGAAGAGACGTTTTGCGTCGCAATGTAATCGGTATTTCGTCGGTAAAAGCATATCAAACGACGTGTTTCGTCGCTGGTCGTCGGTACGTCGTCGGTATATGTGTTTGTTTGTCTCCGGGATTTGTGTTTCTTGTTCGTCGATGTTCGTCGCTAAGTCGTCGGTATATGTATTTGTTTGTCTCCGGGATTTGTGTTTCTTGTTCGTCGCCGTTCGTCGCTAAGTCGTCGGTATTGTCTTATACTGGGAACGATAAAACCATTGTATTTCTTCTTCTCTTCTTCTCTTCTCCCATTCTTCTCTCATTTCAAACACATCAATCATCAATTTTGAACGAAAATACAGAAGTGTGGAATTTTGATTTTTTTCTACACACGAAAAAAGATAGCTGCTGTTAGTTTCAAGGTGTAGCGAGAAAATGGATCCGAGGAGAAACGATGGAAAGTGGATGTATCAGAGAGTAAACAACGGGGAGTGGTGTTTTAGATTTGTTGAAGGTCTCGAAGAATTTATTGATTTTGCGACCTGTAATGAAAGTGGAACGCAGATTAGATGTCCGTGCAAGAAATGCAAGAACCGTAAATATAAGGATCCGGGTGACGTGAGGGTTCACTTATTGAAACAAGGTTTCGTCCACAATTACCATACATGGTACTGTCACGGCGAATATGAGGGGGCGTCTACATCTGCAACTGTACACGTCGAAGGGGGACCCGGTCAGGTTAATGCCGAAGAAATAGGCGAGGGATCTCACAACCCATACATGCAGATGGTGACAGACGCAGCCGCTGGCGCATTTACCGGAGAGCAGTTGTTACAAATGCAGGATCCGGATGAACAGCCGCGTACATTCGTGGAGGAAGATCCGAACCCTCAGGCGAGACAGTTTTTTGAGATGCTGAACGCCGCCAACACGCCGCTGTATCCTGGTTGCGGTAGTCACACACAGATGTCCATGATCGGTCGGATGACGAGCATGAAGACGGAACACCGCATGACGGAGAGATTGTACGATGGGATGTGTCAGCTGATGAGGGAATCTCTTCCTGAAGGGAACACAATGGTCGACAGTTTTTATTCGACGAAGAAACAGCTGCAGGCGTTGGGACTGCCGGTTCAGAAAATCGATTGTTGTTCAGAGGGGTGCATCATATACTGGGGCATCAACGAGGATAAAGACATGTGCAGGGTCTGTGGGACAAGCAGGTGGAGAACGAACAAAAGAAACCGGAACGTGCCAAGAAAACAATTTTACTATTTACCTCTCGCCCCTAGACTGCAGAGGCTATACGCATCCGGTGCCACAGCTAGCCAGATGAGGTGGCACGCGGAGCACTACACGAAAGACGGTGAGATGTGCCATCCATCTGACGGCGAAGCTTGGAGGACGTTCGATGCGACGCATCCGGGTTTTTCGTCGGAGACAAGGAACGTTAGGTTGGGTTTATGCACCGACGGGTTCAACCCGTTTGGACAGTCGGGAGAGCAGTATTCGTCGTGGCCTGTAATCGTGACGCCGTACAATCTACCGCCTTGGATGTGCATGAAGAAGCCTTACATGTTCTTGACTGTGATCGCACCAGGTCCTAGGAATCCGAAACAGAAGATCGACCTATACCTGCAGCCGTTGATACAGGAGCTGAAGTGGTTATGGGAGTTTGGCGTGGAGACGTTCGATATATCGACTAAACAAAACTTCCAGCTACGCGCCGCGCTGATGTGGACGATCAGTGACTTCCCGGCTTATTCTATGTTGTCGGGGTGGAGCACAGCGGGGAAATACGCTTGCCCTTGCTGCATGAAGCAAGCGAAGACGATGTTCTTGAAACATGGACGTAAGATAAGCTGGTTCGACAGCCATAGGAAGTTCCTGCCCAGACGTCATTCGTACAGAAGGAACGTGACGGCGTTCATGCCTGGCATTGTCGTTAAGGACACAAAGCCCGAGCTCCTCACGGGTGCAGAGGTGCTGCAGCAGATAGACAGTTGTGGATTCGTGGGGGTCGCTGATGATCCGGACAGCAGTCACAACGCAGACCTGGCTCGTTACTGTATCGGGTGGAAGAAGAGAAGCATATTCTGGGAGCTTCCGTACTGGAAGAGCAATATGATCCGACATAACCTGGATGTCATGCATATTGAGAAGAACGTGTTTGACAACATTTTCAATACAGTGCTGAATGTGCCAGGGAAAACAAAAGACAATTCGAAGGCACGACTTGATATGCGCGACCTCAACATGCGACCGGAGCTGCATCCCGTTGGCACATCATACATGCCGAAGTCCTCGTACACGCTGAATGCGGAGCAGGTCAGTGCGTTGTTATCGTGGCTAGGGACGGCTAGATTTCCTGATGGCCATGTTTCGAACCTGTCGAAGAACATCGACGTGAATAAACGCGGTTTGCACGGGATGAAGAGCCACGACTGTCACGTGTTCATGCAACGAATGATGCCCATTGCATTCCGCGAGCTGCTTCCAACCAATGTATGGGAAGCAATTACCGAGATGAGTCTGTTCTTCAGATGTCTTACAGCCACGAGACTCAGGGCGGATGATATGTCAAGGCTGGAGGGCGAAATCCCAGTGATCATATGCAAGCTGGAAACTATATTCCCTCCGGCCTTCTTTGATTCAATGGAACACCTGCCAGTTCATCTACCATACGAGGCACGTGTTGGTGGTCCTGTTCAGTACAGGTGGATGTATCCGTTCGAGAGGTACTCTTTTTTATGTGCATGACATTCTTATGTGTCTAAGCGATATGCATTTGAACATATATTCACTATATGAACAGATATCTCAGGCATTTGAAGCTGAACATCAAGAACAAGGCGAAAGTCGAGGCCTCTATGTGCAATGCCTATCTGACGGAGGAAGCATCGGCCTTCGTGTCTCATTACTTCGAGCCAGATGTCCCGTCGAGGTGCAGAGATGTTCCCCGGAACGACGACGGCATTTCCAGATCCGGTGTCCTCCCAATATTCACACATCCGATCAGATTTCACGGACAGGGAAAGGAAATGATATTGGGGGACAGCGAGCTGAAGATTGCTCATTCTTATGTTCTGCGCAACTGCCGTCAAGTCGACCGTTTCCAGAGGTATAAACGATTTCCCATTTTATTTTGTAAATACCTTGCGATACTCTATCCATTATGTTACAAAGATATACAGGGTACTCATTCGTAATTTGCTTCAGCTTGTTCGTTGATTTATTGCAACACCGTTCACCGGGTATATCGAGCGATGCAATAAACAATGAGTTAGATTCCAAGTTTGCTGATTGGTTCAGGTGGCATGTAAGTTTTGTATTTGCCTGTTACGTGTACGATATGTGATACACATTTATTGCCCCGTTGATGTATACTTACTTGTCCTTTTACAGGCGAGCAAAGGTCATCTGGCTGACGATGAGTACGGTTACATTCTGACGCCAGTAGCCGAGGGTCCATTGAACAGAGTCGCGCGACACGACATGTGTTTTGTCAACGGGTATAGATTCCACACAGTCTCCCATGCCAGCCGAAAATCGTCGGAGAGCAGCGGAGTGTGTGTCAAGCGTTATGACAATAGCCCGGACGAGGATGACTTCTACGGCTACCTTACTGACATCATTGAGCTCGAATATCCCGCATTGCCTATAAAGCGGGTGGTCCTATTCAAGTGCGAATGGTACGATCCAACTCGAGAAGGTTATCGCGTTGGCACAAAGGTCCACGACAAATATAAGTTGGTAGACATACACCAAGGGCGACGGTACAGAAAATACGATCCATACGTTTTGGCTAGTCAAGCGTCCCAGGTGTACTATCTATCGTATCCAACAACGAGGATGAATGCGAGCTCAAAAGACTGGCGAGCCGTGTGCAAAGTGAAATCGAGCAAGTTTGATGTGAGTATACAGACAGTTTCAGATGGTATGGACGCCGCATTTCAAGAAGAAAACCCGTCCGTTCTAGATACGACACATGTTCAACTGCACGACCTCCCTCTAAATGACCCCAACGGAGGTTTTATCGAAATTCATCTCAACATACAACCGTCTGACAATATTGAAGACGTAGTCGAAGACGAATACGAGGATGACGAGGACGACGAGCATGTAGATGAAGATGAAGATGAAGACGAAGATGAAGATGCGTATGAGGATGCAGATGACCAGGAAGATTGACGTTAGCCAAAAATTTTTATGTACCTCTTTATATGATAGTGTGTATGTGTTGATGTAATTATATTCATGTATATACTACTTTAAATTTTGTATTATTTTTTTTTCGAAAATGATGACACCGACGAGTTACCGACGAAATATTTCGTCGCTAAATTTGAAATAACGACGACACATGAAAAATAGCGACGAACTAAATAGCGACGAACGTTCGTCGCTAGGTCGTCGCAAATTAACGCAGATAAGCTGAACTCCCCCTCTTTCTTCCCCATTTCCCTCCTTCCCCATTTTTTCCCTCCCCTCGGCGAAACCTCCCTCCCCCAACCGGCGAAGCCTCCCTCCCTCCCCCGGCGAAAGCTCCCTCCCGCGGCGAAGTTCTCCGTTCACCTCCCTACTTCGGTTAGTTTCTCTTCCTATTTCGTTTTTTTTATTTTAATTAGTTATGTTGTTTTTAATTTTTTTAATGTCTTGTGGGGTGGTGGTGCTGGGTGTGGCGGTGGTGCGGGGTGCGGGCTGGGTGGCGTGACTGGGTGGCGGGACTGGGCTGGGTGGCGGGACTGGCTGGGTGGCGGGACTGGGTGGCGGGACTGGGTGGTGCTGGGCGGTGGGTGCTGGGGCTGGGTGTGGGTGCGCGGCTGGGTGTGGTTGGGCGGTGGGTGCGGGGCTGGGTGTGGGTGGGCGGTGGGTGCTGGGGCTGGGTGTGGGTGCAGGGCTGGGTGTGGGTGCGGGACTGGGTGGTGGGTGGGCGGTGGGTGCGGGGCTGGGTGTGGGTGGGCGGTGGGTGCTGGGGCTGGGTGTGGGTGCGGGGCTGGGTGGTGCTGGGGCTGGGTGGGTGGTGCTGGGGCTGGGTGGGTGGCTGTGGTATATATATGTATATGTGTATAGAATTATGTATGTATATATATGTATATGGTATATATATGTATATGGTATATATGTATGTAGTATATATATGTATATACGGTATATATAGTGTATATATCTATATTTGGGTAGAATTATGTATGTATATATATTTTTCGTATTTACATATATTTATAATTATATAATCTATTTTGGTATATATATGTATATACGGGTATATATATGTATATGGTATATATATGTATATACCGGTATATGTATATGGTATATATATGTATATGTATGTATATGTATGTATATGTATGTATATGTATTTAATAGATTTGTAAATGTATGTATATGTATATGTATATGTATGTATATGTTTTTAATACATATATACACGCACATATACATATATACGGTACACGCACATATACATATATACGGTATATGTATGTATATGTTTTTAATACATATATACACGCACAAATACATATATACGGTACATATATACGGTACATATATTTAATTTCGTATTTAAATATAGTTAAATTTGTAAAAACTGTTTTGTAAGAGGTTCGCATATGATTTTCGGTATGATTTGCATTTGTCTTTGGAGAGGCCATTAAGGCTGGGAAACCTCCGTTTAAAAATTATTAATATGTTCCTCTCAGATCTGATGGCTAGTGACGGTTTACCGACGAGATCCACATACCCACCATCTACACAGGACCTTCAAGGAGAGTTCGATGCGTTCATTTCTCAGCATGATACGTATGCCTCGGTTTCGACCGCCGCTCTGGCTGCGGACTCAGACCTTTTACGGTCTGCCGACATGTCCGCACCCCCCAGTCATACGACGCCACCCACACCCAGCGTTTCAGCACCTCATCCGGCGTCTGATGCGGCATCGGACCAGGGTGTCATATCAGGGCGTCGTCCCCTCCCTTGGTCAAATGATACCCATACGTAAGTAATGATTAATTTATTTAACATGTTTTCAAATATATTTCATGCGTTATTTTTTCCTAACAACTTAAACTCTTTCAGGTTTGGATCGGACAATGGCGCGCTTTCCGGTTGCATCACCCGGTCCTTCCACCTGAGGCTTGACCCATCTGGATATACCTGGGGCCGTGTCACCCCGGAGACACGTAGGTTCTACTGGGATGAGTTTCAGGTATTCAAATTTGATGAATTTCACTTTTTGATGCGTAATCAATCATTACTTTTCTAACCACACTTTTATTATTCCTCCGTATGATAATTGCAGAAGTCGTACAGCTGGCCAGCCGACATCGCCCGCGACGTGGAGCAGGCCTGGCGGCATAGGGCCGCCAAACGCTACGGGGACTTCGTCAACTCCCTCAAGACCAAGTCGGAGCGTGACCCCACGTGGATAAGGCCTGCCTACGTATCCGAGGCCGTCTGGGCGGCGTGGGTACAAGGGTGGAGGGACCCTGCTTACCAAGCCCGCAGCGCCCGGAACGCGGCGAACCGGCGCAGCGGCAACGTACAGGGCCCAGCACCTGCCACACACTCAGGTGGTTCGGTTTCCCACGCCACCACGATGCGTTCTATGGTGAGTATTTTAATATTGGATTATAACGACCTTCATTGATTTCATTGGATTATTTACATTCATCGACTTAAGTGGATTATTTACATTCAGTGAGTTAAGTGGATTATCTATATTCGTTGATTACTTATGTTGCGCTGTTGTTTTTTTGGTATTCGTATATGGTTACTTTAAGTTGGTACATGTGATTTGACTTGGGAGAGGCCTTTAAGGCCGGGATACCTCCGATAAACGAATAGGTCATGCCGAAATTTTTAAAAATTCTGCATATCACTAACATATTTTATTTCATTCTTTCAGCAACAGGAGACGGGGGAGTGGCCAGCCTCCTACGATCTCTTCTACAAGACGCATCGGAAGAGAGCCTCCGACGGAACGGAGGACTGGATCACGACGAAGGCCCGCGACATCAGTGTAAGTAGACTACGATATCATTTGTTTTTTTCCTTAGTTTGTTTTATTGCTAAACCATAACAATTCATATTCTCATTTCAGGACGAGTACAACAGATTACTCGCAGATAGGGGCGAACAGGCCGACAAGAACCGCGCTTATTGGGATGCGGTTCGGACCGTCGGCCCTCAGAATAAGAAGAAGAAGGAGGTGTACGGGGTTGGATCAGCAGCGCCGCGATTCTTTCCCGAAGTTCTGCATCCAGGTGCTTCCTCTGAGGCCAGCACCTCCGCGCCTTCTGCGACGCCAGAGGATATTTCGCGCCTGGAAGCAGATAATGCGACGCTGCAGCGTGAGATAGAGTCCATCAGGACGAGGCAAGAGGAGAGTTTACAGGCACTGCAGTCGCAGCAGCAGGCGATGCAGCAGGCGCTTCAGCAGGCGCTTCAGCATGCGTTTGAGCAGGCGCAGCATCAGACGATGCAGGTGCAGCAGGCAACGAACCAGCAAATCTTCCAGCTGTCGCAGGTCGTCATGACTTTCATTTCCAACTCATCGCAGCCTCAGCCTCAGCCTCAGCCTCAGCCTCAGCCCCGCCCTCCTGATGGTCACTCTTCTCCGCATGATCCCCCTCCATCTTCCTCTTCATAGTTTTTTATTTTTTCATTGTTTGTACAATCTATTTCATTTGTTGTATTGACATTTTCTTTGTACTTTTATATATTCTATCTGACAATTTTACGGATTCTATTTCGTTTGTGTTGTTTAATTATACGAACTTGAATGCGCAAATACCGTATTACTGTATAATATTTGTACAAATGATTTAATATACAAAATAAAATATATTATAGAAATTAAATAATAATAATAAAAACTTTTTAATTAATAATGTATTAATATTATTAATAAATCAAAAAAAATTTAAAATTTAATATTAAATAATGTATTTAAAATAATTATTAGTAAATTTAATATTTTTAAAAATAAAAAATACCGACGAACCAGCGACGAAATTGGTCTGTCGCAGATCGGAAATAAAAAAACAAAAATTTAAAATTAGCGACGAAAAGACATATTAACGACGACATTTTGCGACGAAATAAAACGGAAACAAAAAATAAAAAAATAATAAATAGCGACGGTAAAACATATACCGACGAAATTTTGCGACGAAATTATTTGTCGCAGAACATTAATAAAAAAAATAAAAAATACGAAATAGCGACGAAATAATTTACCGACGAAACAGCGACAACAGAATAAAGGTCGCAGACCTGACATTTTCTCGTCGCAGTTTTGCGACGATACACCGACGCAATTTTGTTTCGTCGCAATACAGCGACGCATTGCCGACGAAATTTGCTTTGCGACAAGCCGTATAACGACATTCATTTTTCGTCGCTATTTCGTCGCTATATGCCTGTAGCGACGAAATAGCGACGTTTTTTGTCTGTCGCTATATGCTCTTTTTTTTGTAGTGGGAAGGGTGAGAGGTAGGTAAACAATACCTCCATCCCAAAAGACAGAAAATTTGTTTCCAATGAGAACTCCGTCTCTATATGTACCTGCATAGATGATACCGTAATAAAGATATGGTGTGCTATTGTGTTATTAACCCTGTTATTAACCCAAACAAACAAAATCACAAAACAATCCAATCAAAATCATACATCCACACAAATTCTCTAGGGGTCCACATGAAATGACAATTCATGCTCCTTGCCCCTATTTTTACATGTATTGTCGTCATCTTGTATAAATTCGACACATCAATCATTACCTATCATGTGAATTGACCCATGATAAACAACTTTCTTATGAGACAAAACAGGGATAAATAATAATCTCACCGCCAATGGCAAGACATCATTTATGAAAAGGTTTATGATCGGAAAACTCAACCGGACCTCTATCAGTATGTCCTACCGTATGATAAGGATAAAAGTCACGTGTTCAAGGCCCGTTATAGAAAAGTTTGAATGCTCAGACAGCCACACAAGAAACACACTGCAAGCAGTGGAGCTTCAATACAATGCATTTGTCTGGAAAGATAGTCAAAAATCTTGCTTGGAATAAAAATCGAACTCTCATCACTCTCTCAAGCCTCCGCGACCGGAACCATTGTGTCATGTCTTGGGGACAAGACGATTTATATTTGAGGCATCATAAGGTTTCTCCTCAAATGCAGGAATTGTTTTAGTACATTTGAATAAGATTGTCTCATGCATAAGAAAGGAGCATATCTTAAAATATCAGCACAGAATAATCACAGATGTGACACCGTCGTTAGAGTTAATTACATGTTGTTTGGTATATGGAAATTCTTGTTATTTTACTTTATAGAAAGAATGCGTCACTTCATATAAATTAAACTTTAACATGTATTGATGTAAACGAGATAAATAAAATTGTATATTATTCTTCATTTATCCTAGGGCTGTTAACACGATTAAAGAAATGGGTCCATATGCATTTTCACCACTTTTATTTTGCAATTTCTAAATAAATTCCAGCGTAAAAATGATGCCTCACCCAGTAGAACTTAGGTTTTTCTTACCTTCAACATGCCGAATGAAAGTTCCATTATTTGAGTCTTAAGTTTAGGTTTTTCTGTATGCTTTGGCTATTACTGTATATGTTTTGCTTGTCACTATATGTTTCATATAAGTATAAAGAAACGTAATAATAAACAAAACATACGAAAAACAGACCAAAAATCACAATTAAACATACAATGAATACATAAAGCAGTTGAAGAAAAGAACAAAATAATGAAGAAAATATGTAGTATAAAATAACATTCAAACATCCAAAAAAAATATTATTCTAGTTTTCATTTTGATTTGTTTTAAGAATATTGTTTATTTTCTAAAAATAGATAACAAAAGTTTTCATACTATCGTCAAACTAATTAAGAGTAAAACAAAAATGGTGATCAAAATAATTTGATTTTTATAAATTATACTTAAATCAAACTAGGACAATATTTTCACAGGACATGAAGTATATATTAACCGAGTACATGTTAACCTAATAATCATATATCTTTAGATTTATAGAATGTAACTTTATTTGACATGCTGAAAAGAAAGGAAAAAGTCCCCATGACATAGCCCAACTATTTCCGGACAGGAGTTCTCGAAACGGAGGTCAGGGGTTCAATTCTTGTCAAAGGCAAGAGGGCATCTTCCAAGCAAGTGCATAGTGTGGGAGCTTCCTTGGCCTGTAGGCTTGTCTGCAATGCTGGGGGCTCCTTATGCAGACTACTGTGTAAATGACCAAGCTCCTGCTAGCGGGCCATTGGGTAACTGATTTACCTCCCTACACTACCTTTGGAACTGGGTGTAGCAGGGACCCTTACTAGTTAGGGTTAAACTTTTCTCTTTTTTTTTTTTTGAAAAGAAAGGAAAAAATTTTAACTTGTACGTCAATCTCACTGAGTAGCTCCATGCTTGATATTTATGAGGAGAGGGCTGTGTTATCTTTTTCTTGTCTTGTCCCAAAAATAGTAACAAGAAAGCGTATGGAGGTCAACAGAAGCTCTGTAACACGTATCCAGTTGACCAGTCCTTGTCTAATAGGGTAAGAGCAATGTCTGTATATCTTGACGTCCTAACTTTGTATGTATTCATGCATGGAAAAAAGCGAGAGCACTGTACAATTACCTTACCTGGAAGCAGACAAATTAAAGCTAGTATCGCTGGCAGATTCATCTTTCTGATACGTCTCTGCTAAAAGATTCTGAAAACCCTAAACATATTTATTGCTAAAAAAATAATACCAATAATACTATAAATTTCAAAGGGGAGACAAAAGAATCGTTTCATTAGGTTTTTGTTTTATTACATGTGCCATTATAAAGATTTACCCTCATTTTTTTTTGGGAACAATGTACATAGTAATACCCAAAGGGCAAGGAGATCCTTGACCTGAAAATGCACCGTAATGGGGGTGCACCCGTACAATAGTCGAAAGATGACGAAGAAACAGGTTGTTTGTCATTAAAGCCATAGCAAAACAGAAATTAAAGCGTCTAGGCAACAAGCTACCATGCGCGGATTTACAAGTAAATGCGAACCATAACGTAATAGTAATCACAACATGCTGTGAGTATTATAACCAAAAGTCAAAATAATGTAATACACCGCAGCAACAATAGAAATTTTTACCGGATTTAGCCTCATTTATCGTGTTAAGTAAGTTGGATAATGTCTATTAATTATATATGCATGCATGTAAACATATCAATCTCAGTATATCTCAACGGCAGAAAAAGCTATCGCTAGGGTCTGGAAAGGGTGATAGGCAAACAAACAATACGAGTTTGCTTCCAGTGAGACCCCGGCTCTATATGTACCTGCATAAATGACACAATAATAGAGATATGGTGTGCTAGTGTCATACCCTGCAATTTTGGGTCCGACATTAAATAATTAGGAAGCAACTTAAAGTATAATTGATTAATTGTATAGATTTATGAGGCATAATTGAATAAAATATAGGTGGAAAATAATCAAAAAGCTGAATTAAGGAAAATTAGGCTAAAATACCCAAAACGCCCTCCCCACTTAAATGATGGGGGAGTTACAAAATCTAGTATAACTCCCCTTACACTATGGTGCCAACGGTTACAAGGCCAAAAGAGAGGGGAAAATGCCTAGAGAGAAAAGAGAAGGAGAAAAGAGAAAGAAGAAGAAGAGAAGAAGAAAAGGAAGAAAGAGCGGTCAATCTAGGTGCAACCTTTCTCGAAATCCTGCAGTACACTCGTAAGGCTAACTAGAAACAAAGGCAAGTAATCTTTGTATACGCTTTACGCAAATTTTGATACATTAGGCCCTATGTTCTTACAAAGAGAAAACTTGGATCACACATTAGTAGTTTTGATTTGTCTATGCTAAATGTTTTACTATACATGTAATTGTTGTTGTTGATTGAGTAAAGTTATGTTCTTTGGGCCAATATCTGAAAATGGTTATGTTGTGATCTTTGTTGTTAAATATGCCCACAAGAGTGTTATACGTGATATATTCATTGTTCTTGTGTAAGTTCTTAAGATGGTGATTACACCTTAGATGCTTTGAGTGTGTTTGCAGGGAGTGGAAGGATGAATGTTGACATTGTTGGAAGACTTGTTAGGTTGGAAGGTTTGAAGATATCTATTGAAGGTTGTGGGTGTTAGAAGGTTTAAGGGGATACTAGTTTACTTGTTTAAGAATCCAATCATGTTAGTTGTGTGTTAAGCATGATGAATCCAGGAGCTAAGATGGATCTTGAAGGGTTGAACATGAAGGGGTTGAAGAAGAAAGGTGTTGGGTGGAAGTTACTGCAGAAAAACTGCAGTTTAGAACCGTCAGAACACTTCGAACACCTACATTAGTCACATTAGGCGCCTAATGTAGCGTTCAATGTGTCCTGAAGCTTTCCCCTACAGAAAAACTACAGTTTAGAACCGTCAGAACACTTCGAACACCTACATTAGGCGCTCTATGTCACATTAGGCGCCTAATGTAGCGTTCAATGTGTCCTGAAGCATCCCCGAACACTTCGAACACCTACATTAGGCGCTCTATGTCACATTAGGCGCTTTATGTAGGCGTTCAATGTCTACGGCACATCCCCGAACATTTCGAACGCCTAGTATAGGCGCTCTATGTCACTTTAGGCGCCTCATGTGGCGTTCCAAGTATACTGGAAGTCTTTTTGACCCTTTAGGCGCCCTATGTATGTGTAGTAACTTTATACACTTCTTTTGAACATAAAATGCAAGGGTATTTGAGGTATAATTGAGGAGTAGATGGTAAGTTTGATCAAGTAAGAATAAGACTGAATCCTGAGTGAATTAGTAAGACGGATGGACTTGGAAAGATACGAACATGGGGTGTTGGAGGTGCAAGACCGTATATTTGATATGTAAGATGTATGTGTGTGTGTTACATGTTTGATACGAAGTTACATGTGCATCCTGCATCATGACATGGGCACTTGCATTTGATTTGAGATTTGCTTTGCGAAAGAACATGTGTTCACAAGAAAGGTTTAAAGTTTTCGAAAGACAAAATGGCTGCTGGTTGATCGCAGGGTATAAAAGTCACGCCTGCGAAAGCAGGGTATAAAAGCGTGATCTGTGAATCAACAGCAGGGTATAAAGTATTTTATGGGGCCGTGGACCTATCAGCACGGAAAATAAAGTTATTTTATGGGGCCGTGGACCTATCAGCATGGAAAATAAAATTATTTTATGGGGCCGTGGACCTTTCAGCACGGATATATGATATATGTAATGGGGCCGTGGACCTTTCAGCACGGGGTATAAAGTTATATGTTATGGGGCCGTGGACCTTTCAGCACGGGGTATAAAGTTCTGTTTGCTGTGGACTGATCACCCACAGGGTATAAAGTTCTGCTACGCGAAGAATATGATAAGAAGAGTTATGAAATGCTTTGTGAAATGACACGCATGACATGTTTATGAAAGAAGACATATGCATGGGTGTTGTGTGTGGTTTGAAAGAAGTACATGCATCATGATACACGAAGCATAAGACTTGACATGCAAGATATGTGATTAGTCTATGTCTTATTTATGTGATATGTTGTTTAATACATGTTTGTTCTCGTATCCGCATGTCATTTATGTGATCTATCTGTTTTGAGGAATTCTTATAAAGATGCTATTTGCTAACCCGAGCACCTTATTTTAGGCAATGACTTGTACACTGGTGACTCGTCGTGTGTGATCCTGTAAGGTGTATAGACGGGTTACTTGCTGGCGATAATTTTGCTAAGAACATATACTCTATTCCTTTTCAGGTGAGCCAGAATATGAAATGATATTTATCAAAGACGATGGCGAGTGGGTTCAGTGGGATGATGGACATGGAAGTAGATAGATGGTTGCTTACTTTCTTTATGTTGGAAAACTCGATGTTTATTATGCTGTACTGGAGGATAAGTTAGACAGTTGTCTGAACACCCTTTTAGTTCCGCTGTACTTTCTGGTTGTATTAATGATGATAAAGTTTTAAATTTGATGACGTTTCCGCTGATTTATCTTACGTCGTGAATGATGTACACTTGATCTGCTTTGACGCTTCGTAGTTTCTCATAGTAGACTACGGCGGGTGCACTGGTTCCAGTGACAGTATCGGGCCGGGGCGCTACAGCTAGTGTGCTAGTAAGGGAATTCAGTAAATATAAATAAAAAGTTTTCCATATTAAAATAATCATAAACGTGTATATATGCCTAAATGATTTGTATATGTCCTGCATGTTAACATATGATTAATGGAATTATTTTGGGATATGCTGCGTTATTATGGGACATCATGTTTGCTTTTGAATGTGAAATCAGAGTTGATCAATCACCGATGGATACATGTTCAAACGACACAATTATCTGAGGATTCCAACTGTCGGTTAGAAACGTTAACAGCAATTGATCAATTAGAAGATCATCGAATCTTGCATTAGAAATTGTTTTTGTTTGCAGTCGTTTAGAATTTTTCTTGCAAGTGGAACGACATTCAACGACATCTTACGCAGGATCAGCTAGATTTTAATTGGTCTTCCAAATTTTAATTTTATAATTACTTAATCAAACTTTTTAAGCCTCGTCATGTTATAACATGGGACATGCAGCCGACTGAGTTTGCTTAAGATTCACTCCAACTTATCTTTTTTTCCCCTATTTAAAAAGGAAAAAAAAACTAGGATGCCTAATACTTATTAATTAGGCATTTCAAGATGTATTTAGGATATAAAAATCCAACTCTTTGAGTAAATCTCAACCTGAATACTAACTAAGTTATGTACTAAGGGCTACGAAGGTCATATCTACCATACATATTGGCCAATAATTTCTAAAGAACTCAAAATGGTATCTCTATCAGGCTAATAAGTTGCTTCCTAATCCTAACTTTCTAACAAAAATAATGGTAGTCACAAAGGTAAGTTTCTTCAACTCTTTCTCCACCACCACCAACTTTTCCCCATAATGTTTGCCCTAATAACTTTCATGGCAATACGAAAACGTCAAGCAATTTGTCAAATATTGATGTCTAAGTTCATGTAATTCGCAACTTAAAACATCGTATACTAAGACAATATCAATATAGACATAGCTCAGTTGATACTCGGATTGAGATTTGCTCTAAGAGGACAAGAGTTTGAATCCAAAATACGCACAGCGTGGTGTTCCACTGCTGCTAGGCCAATGGCCTGGTTTGCAGGGGACACCCTGTGTGGGTCACTGAGTAAGTCTTCATCCAACCTAAGTAGCCGCTGGGCTCTTGATTTGCATCCTTCATAATGTTCCTTGAGGCTGGGACGATGGAAATCCTCAGAGCGCCAGAGAATGAATTTTTGCTCCAAGACAATATCAATATATTTGGACAAATAAGTCTATGTTTTCACTTTCCACACTTACAGGAAATTTCTTATTAATTTTTCATAATTGTCTTTTTGTTTAAGTGGCAAGTCATCCATGCTTTGACATGGTCCAGACGTATACCCTTAGCTACGTTCTAACCATGGAGCATAACTTGAACAAATGTAGTTAAAAAAAAAAAATCTAATGACAATCTGTACATTTTAACTCAAACTGTTCCCTTAAGACAACAAGTCCTTAAGGTCTGGCGTGTATCATATATATATATATATGTATATATATATATATATGTATATATATATATATATGTATATATATATATATATATATTGTTTATTCACACTGCGGTGAGCACCGTCGGCCCTGGTGATCTCTATTGTTGAGGGTATCAAATTGGCATTCCTCAGGCTATGGCTCGTTTTGGAGGGTTAGTATTCCTCACCCGAAATCCATCACCTCTCGCGTCACCGTGCGATACGTAACCATAAGGGTGGATGGTGAAGCTAGATGCAGGTCACCCTTATCTAGGCCCACCATCCACCCCTGCTGCCTCGTGTCGTACGAAAACGCATGGAGTGAAGGAAAAGTGGTTGAATTGATCTCATCCCGATTTTGTAAACGTGCTCCACAATATCTGTTAGAGAGATTTTCCTTTGAAAGACAAAACAAGTGGAAGCACCTTTCTCCTCTAGTCTTATCAAAATTTGGCCTTTTCTTTTCTAGTGAAAAAGTTAATATGCTCTCCTTCGGAATCCTTATCATCCCATCTCCAAAGAGTTTTATACCTAATGTAAATTAAAAATTCATCGAATTTCTAGATTAATAAAGTTTTTACTAGATAATCCATACAAAATGTCTAACACAAACTAGACCAATAATTTTTTAATCTAATTAGACCATATACTACTAGTCCAGATAACACCGTCACACTAGGGTTAACATGCAGTTGTCTTCTTGTACAATACGTTCACAAATGATTGCGACTTAGTGACTTCTGATGATTTAACCGAACAAGCTTCGTAAAGTCATAAACAGCCAGACATAGACCATAAGTATGCTCAGTAGTTAGTCTTATTATAGCCATTTGTATTTATTTTTTCTGTTAAGAATTATCAACCCGAGTATCAACTGGACTACGCTGGGGTTATTTTACTACTTCCGTTTAATTTAGACTTCTACAAGCTAACCCTTTTTTACTTGTCATCTTCATTTTGACATAGATGATTAATGCAAGCTAATGTATAATTGATTTAAGTATTTTTGTTGGATGCCAAAAAGAAGAGACAGACCATAAGAGAACTAGGATTAATAAAGGGCTAGAACTCCACTTTTCCTGTTTCGTTTGCATGGTTGCTTCTTATTATTTTTTTTTTAATTTTGTACCCAGTAAAATTGATTTAAGAAAAGACTCACTTTTTTTTTTTGGGGATAACTAGTATAATTAACTGTTGTCATTCTCGTTTTCTTAAAGGAATTAGGGAGTGATGTGATGAGATCACCTCACCCACTTTCTCCTCACCACATGTATCACCGCGCGACACGTGGCAGCAGGGGTGGGTGGTGAGGCTAGATGAAGGTGACACGTATCTAGCCTCACCACCCACCCCTGCTGCCACGTGTCGTGCGGTGACACGTGGGGTGAGAAATTTGAGGTGAGGGGATCCCAACCCGGAGTGATGTGCCTCTGGACTTTGTTTAGGTACTTTCTGAAGGTTCTCATCTCTAAACGTACAGGTAATCACAAAGGGGAAGCTTTAAAATATTCATAGAATAAATATCATTAGTTGTTCTTCTGAGTAATAAGGTAAAAATGCGTTCCTGATACGCTACACTCTCGCATTTACGTAAGGTTCAGGGAGGAGTTGGATCGCTTTGTGATCTAATATATGCAGTCTTACCCTACGCTTTGTGCAAGAGGTTATTTCCGCGGCTCGAACCTGTGACCTCAAGGTCAAAGAACATCAATCTTACCAGTTGCTCTAAGGTCTCCTCCCTTCGGCTAATAAGATAAATGAGATATATGTTTAGTTAATAAGATAAATGATAAATATGTTTAGCTCCTCTCATAACTATTAACTAATCACCTCCATTGCTTGACATTTTCTTTTCTTTTTTTTTAAATTTATTAAATCACAAGCTACATTTAATTAATCTCTACTAGCCCTATACAACTTCTCGTTACAGAGATTCTATTTCTGTTCTCAGTGATAATTCCTCCAATGACATTAATACATTTTTTAAGCAATACGAAAGTAACTTTGTCAAGCAATAGATCAAATAAATAAAACAATATTTTTTATAGCTTCGTAAAGTGATGCATATCAGTGAAAAATAATTAGTTAAAAAAGGAAACTTATCCCATTCTCTTACCAAAATAGAAAATGACCTAATCAAAACTATGACGTATGGATTTTATAGTGAAGAGTAGATTTGGCTTTTAAAAGGCGTTTTCAGTGCACTGGACTCTCGTGTTGGTGCAGTGTCCGAAAGAGAGACGGATCGCTTCATAATCTGATGTATGTAGCATTACTCTACACTTTATACAAGAAACTGTTTCTACACTTTATACAAGAAACCGTTTCTGCGACTCGAACTCGTGACCTCAATGTCACAATCCATCATTTAACATCCAAGAATATAACATAAGCAACCTGCAAATGCCTGTGCTTTTTCCCATGTTCTTTATTTTTCCTTTTCCTTTTGGGAGTGGAGATGAAAAGCAGGAGTGACGTGGAGATGAACCATACAACACCAATTATATCTATTATATATCAACGACATCAAAAGTTATCCTTAGGATATAAGAAAGGTGAGAGACATACAAACAATACCTCCAACCCAAGAGATAGAGAGTTTGCTGTGAAACGTCTTTCCCTCAACATTTGGTGACGTCCACCCCATCAATTATGTTTTTAACCAAACTAATCTGTTTTCTGTGTTTCATATAGTTACTATTAGATAATTAATCATTCGCGCATCATATTCCTTAATATAACTAATCTTTAGATGCAAAAAGTTAATTATGTAACAATATTCTATAACATCAATTATCTGTGAACACAAATAGTTAGTGGTGAATTGACATTCCACGATTTTCTTGTAATAATTAATCTAATAGAGACTAAACTAATAAAGATGTTCTAAAGAATAAAGGTGTATGGCCGTCAAATGACGTGTTTCAATCTTAATTAATTATCTAAAAGTGATTCATCTTTTTAAAGTAGAGAAAAATAAAGGATGGCTGGTCCCTCCTACTAAGTACTTCACATCAGATTTGATGCCAAATGTTTTGATTAACAAACAGAACTTGGATTCCTATGCCCTTTTATCTGTCTCTCCAATAATTGGTACTTCTATTCTATCTTATGGATTTTCCTATACCGATTGAACTCCAACCAGTAAGGGTCTCTATCACCTCCGATCCTACAGGGCGTGTAAGGATATAAATCAAGTTTTAGGGCCCACTAATAGAACTTTGTCATAGTACAGGGACAGCACAAGGAGCTCATTGGCACCGAAGAAACAACCGACGGGCTGGCCTGTCATCCTATCGAGTCATTCTATAGGCCAATAGTGCTCCCACGCTATACACCTAGCCTGGAGGGAGTTCAAACATTCTTAGCTTCGGCTAGATTCGAACATCTGACGTTCCTTCTGAAACTCCCTACCTAGAACCACTGGGATATGTCGTGGGAACAATTTTCCTATACCATTCCACCTTGAGTTTGTATTATACAGCCAAAAACAAAATTTGAGACATATGTATTGTTTGATTATCTCTCACACATTCCAAACCTTAGCAATAACTACTGTTGTTGGGATATACTGAGTATAGTTGTTGTTGTATTATTGACTTGTCCAGAAAAGACTGATGAAGGTAAGTCAAATAGTACGGATTTGGAAAAAGAAATAAATGGCATTAAATGTTTATAAAAATTCTTAAAATTACACATGCAAAGCAAGAAATAAAAGATGAGAATGGAAATAATTTTTAATTTAAAGAAGCTTACATGATAATCAAAGTGGGGGGAAGCATGCATAGTGCTATCTTATAAAGGTGATATTAGACAGACTGACGTCCACCCATTAGTATTATATGATGCTTTGGTTAGAAGAATTGTTATTATGGATGTCATATGCTGAAAATAGAGACATTTTTCCAACCAGGGGGAAAAAAACGGACAATACACATTACTTTCTAATGAATAAATAATATTGTCTTTTTTTTATTTTATTGATTTGATCTCGAGATTCATTCTTTACTATTGATCAAACAAGAATACATGTGTTTATTAAACAGGATGTGTATTTATCATTAGCCTCAACACTAATACTCTCTACCTTTTTCCTTTTTTCTGTTCACAAAAGTTCGTCGATTATTTATTTGAATGTTGTGCCATGTGTGATTGGACTAACGGTCGAGTAACATTTGATTTTATCTCAAAGACTCCGGTTCGAATCTTCTATCAAATCTTTTTTATAAAAAAAAAAGGGTGCTTGAACCCAAAAAAGAAAATGATAAGAGTTATCCCATGATCATGATGGCCGTTATGTGTTTTGTTTCTTTCAATAACGAATAATTAGTCAATTTAACCATATCTTTGGGTCCAAATCCTATCTTGGTCCCTTCTTACAAAGAAACAAAACCCACATGTGAGATGCCACATATTTTCTATGTCCAATTTCCTAGAAATCTTTGGAAAACAAAAAAAAAAAAACAAAAAACAAAACGTAACACCATTGATTTTTTTGATCATACCATGATGTCTTTTCTTTCTTTTCAGAATTTTATGCAAAGATTGAGGTAACCGTCAGGCCAGCTGGGGGATGAGGATGATAAGATCAGTTACATTTAAGTGGTATAAGAATACAATAAAATGAATCACTAAATTAGCTGTGCTTCTTATATTGTGAAATAGCAGTTGATCGACATATCTTGACGCAATATGGGTCATCGGAAAACATCCTCCGTGTGTTTCTAACACATAGGTATGTTACAGTTACATTTAAGTGGTATAAGAATACAATAAAATGAATCACTAAATTAACTGCGCTTCTTATATTGTGAAATAGCAGTTGATCGACATATTTTGACGCAATATGGATCATCAGAAAACATCCTCCGTGTGTTTTTAACACATAAGTATGTTACGTACAGCTGACCTTATGACAGAAGCTTCTATGAAAATAGGGTAATGGTGTTGTTGTTGTAAGAATACAATAAAATGTGTAATTTCCGTTACAAAGATTGTATAGAAAAACTAAAAAGCAATCTTCTAGCGGATGAGATCTGAGGAGGAAGAATATGAGGTAGAATATGAGGCCTCCAATCACGCGACGCCACGTGTACAAAAGGACTTTTTTTAAAAAAGAAAAAAAAGTAAACAGCGGGCCCTTTTGTACACGTGGCGTCGCGTGATTGGAGGCCTCATATTCTACCTCATATTCTTCCTCCTCAGATCTCATCCGATCTTCTAGCTGCTGTTTTCCTAGGTTGAGGTCATATATTATTTGACTGTTCTAAGCCGTTGAATTGCAGAAAGTCATGGAATTTCGTCACCTTTTCCTCAAGAAAAAAACAAAGTGCTGAGTTGCGCAGCGTTACGTTTATATAGAGGAGTCTAGACCTAGAGGGGCCTAAACAAATTTGTTGGTGTGCCCAAGATTAAAAAAAAAAAAAAAAAAAAAAGATAAGATAGAGATCAATGACGTTAATGTTTAGAAATGGCTGCGGACATAACTGCAGTGACCTATTGCCCATATTTCTCTAGAGAGTCCCATTTTATTGTCACCATCACTCCATCATCACCAAACACCTCACTTGTTAGAAGAGCCCATGTGTAGGTTCAGACATTTTAGGAACACCTCTAATAGGAGATAGGATCCTCTCACCGTAAAAGGGGTGCGGTGACGCATGACCGCACGACACGTGGTAGCAATAGGGGATGATGAGGCTAAATGCGGGTGACCTCATCTAGCCTCACCACCCCCTTGCTGCCACGTGTCATGCGGTCACAAAGGGGGTGAGGAAAGTTGGGTTAGGAGATCCCAACCCCTCTAATAGGGGATGAGATCTCCTGCTCCTCAATCCTCTCACCCCACTCATGACCATGCGACACGTGGTAGCAGGGTGGGATGGTGAGGCTAGATGCGGGTGACCCTCATTTAGCCTCAGCACCCCTCCTTGCTGCCACGTGTCGTGCGGTGACGCGTGCTGTAAGAAAAAAGGGTGAGGGGATCCTATCTCCTCTAATAGAGAGACAAATAGTCCATTTTGAAAGAACTTATTGTCAATCTCTTTCCGATATGAATCTATCTGATTCAGAAGGGAAGAACTTGCATCAGTATCTCAATTTCAATTCAAACATGGGTTTGATTCACATTCCATGTTCTGAGAAAGATTTACCATCCGAAAAGAGGAAAAGGGGCTCTAGTTATAATCCAGAAATGATTCGTGTATATATTTTACAGAAACGTAAAATCAAAGTAGGTGATAAAGTAGGTAGATTGAGAATTGTCTCGTAGAGGTTGAGTCGAGAAAAATAGATTGAGTAGGAATTATATGATAAATTAAATGACGCGCAAACTTCAAGTCTTCGCTATAAAAGGCACCAACGAATTTTCAGAGAAGGAGATTATTCGGTATCGATGAGATTGAGAGTGAGTTAGACGAAAAATGAACAAGTAGAAAATCTAGTAAAAAATGTTTTTAAGTATGTTCCGTCGGTTCAATATTGGTTTCTAGGACATCCTCTTGCTTGTCCCATGCGCTCTCGATCATACAATCTTATTCAATAGAAATAGACAAATATTAAATTGTTTCTTGTATTTAAATGCGACAACTCTTGCAATATTGTTCATTATTTGTCTATACTTCACTAAAAAAACAAATACGTGCTGACGTAACTAGTGACTGCTTCTAAACCATGGCTCAAAGAGTACTGCATGAAGAATTGCATAACACTTCATGGCTAACTGTTTGATTGCATAGTAGTATCTCTCGAAATGATTTCTTCTCGATGTACTCTTGAAATGGTAATTGAACTCCATAGTAGCATTCGTGGGTCGAGTTAATTGTGAAGTCTAAATCATACAAATCAAATTAAATAACTATTTATTCAGTAAGTGTAGATGGCACTATTCGTAGTGCACGTTGTAATTATGACTTCTGTTCTCTAGAAACATCAACAAATTTTCCTACCTCTATTCGTCAATGTCTTGATTATGAACCCAATACTCCAGACTTTTGTTAAACAAGAGAAAACCACCAAGATAAAAAGACTATAGATAAAGATATACCGAGGGAAGAAGACTTTCTTTTCTTCCATTTTGTCATATGTGAATTGTTAATCAACCAATAATATTCGCCTATTTATGGGATTCATATATTTTGTCGTAGACACCTTTCTTACAAGCATGTTCTTCTCTTCTTATTTCCTTTTCGTTTTCCTCTTTTGCGTCTGTAAGAGAGTACACACAAGGAAAAGAACCCAGTCAGGTGCAATCGTCATTTTCCGTTCTGGAATACATTTTACCCCGTAGAAGTTCATTCCGAATACAACATTACCCAATTACATTACAGACTCTTATCCATTGCGGAATATTAAAAAGTCGTATGTACGCAAACATACTCATGCATTAGAAACACATATAGGTTGTTTTATGTCCCATAATAAAAATTGCGTCAAACGGTGTCGATCAACTTCTAATTCACAATATAAGAAGCACAACCAATTTAGTGAGTCATTTTGTTTTATTCTCAGCTTCATTCCTAATACAAATAATGCAAACCAAAAAGGCAGCACAGCTCGCTCGATGCTTGACTTATCTCAAGTGAAAATCTTCAATGAAAATGGCCATGCAAAAGTTCTAAAACAGTCATAACAAGCAATCTGAAAATTTCCATTAATCACAATGGCAAAGTCAAAAGATAAATTCTGCAAAGAAACGTAGAAGAAAAAGGTATTGAGAATTTCTGTTTTTTGGGTTGTTGGGTCATCAAAACAATATCCTATCTGGCAAGATATTTCCAGGAGCACACAAATAGAAACCACAGGAAACAGAAGCTGATGAGCTTAGCCCAGGAGATTACAAGGGAGGAAAGGCCACATAAGTTGTCATGTCTTTCAACCTCATGCTGGAAGTAATTCAGCCATGTTACAAATAAAATGATAAAGATCAACCAGTTACTAGGAACGCATTCTGCTGCTCTCGGAATTCCTTATGGGGGCAAAATAGGGGTGCGCCTGCAACAATCATATAAGAAGGGAAGTCATTAGTAACATCAATCAAACCATAACACCCGTGCTACACACCGATATACGGGCAGGCAACAGCCTGAGCAATTCTGTTGGTTAATCTAAAACCCCTGAATAACCACTTCAGGACAATACTGTATTTCTTCAGACCAGAAGATTAAACTTACAGATCTTACAAGCATATCCTTGTATGTAACTTACTACTCGATGACAGTAAAATCACTTGACCCTTACCCTAATCACTATGGTTCGCCGTTTTGGTACCAGCCAACCCTAAGGTATGATCCATCCCAGGCTCAAATGGATTTTAACTCTTCTAAGTTGGAACAAAAGTATCCTCTCAAAATCTGCACTTTGCATGTGATATTATGTGATCGTTTAAGGTAGTATCACAGCGTCAATTTTGATTAAGGGTTCTGAGAGCACTTATAAAGAGAGAGAGAGGGGGGGGGGGGGGGGGGGGAGGTTAATCGTACAAAAGTAAAATATTAACCGTGCAAAAGTAAAATATTACATAAAGGAAAATGACTTGGGGGAATAAAACATGCACTTTAATTGCTGTTATTAGCATCTTACCCCACTTTCATATATAACAGAAAAATCTTAGCAACATTCCCCTTTAAATCACAGAAATGCTAGTTAAGTATTTTCAAACATTCCCTACGTCATCCCTTGCAAGAAATAAAACAAACCTAGTGATATGTTACAACTATCAATCAAAATGTAGGGAAAGGCCCTACCATTGCTTCTTTTGCAGTAGGTCTTTCCTGATGATCGTATTTCAACAACTTGTCAACAAAGTCAATTGCCTGGAGACGGCGTGTTTGATATATGTCAGCATCAAAACTATTTCAGATGATTAGATTAACAGCAAAATGAAACCCAACCTCTGGAACGGCTAAATGATGATTATCGGCATTTATAAATTTTGTCCATGGTTTCCTGCTATGCCTGCATAAAGGAAAATGAATAGATTCTTTAGCCAGGAAAAATAGACAAGATTAAATTGACCTAGTAATGTCACAACCTTCCAACGAGGGCAGCTAGGTGTGGATCTAGCTCAATGCGGTATTTGTGTAGATAAGCATTTAATTCATCAGTACCTAACACCTATCATCAAAAAGAAGCAAGAAGAAAATTAATCCCAATCCAGAAAGAAGAGCTATCGGAATTAATAAAAGCATGAAGACAGAAAGTAGCTTGCAGGTAAAAGATTCTGGCACTGCCATAGCATATTCTCAAACAAATACCCTCTTTCTACTCACCTTCGCAATCTTAGCTAATTGATCGTAATTATCGTGTCCATAAAAGAAAGGCTCCTTTCTGAATATCTGTCAAGCACAAGTCCTTAAATGTAAGCCAAAATGACACAAGACCCTTGATCAAGAGAACAACAACATTACCCCATTTCCTTAGAGGCTCACGTCTATGGCGAAGTATGAGAGATTGGATGTACGCAATCATACTCATGTGTTAAAAACAAACAGAGGTTGTTTCTTTTTTTTTTGTAAATAAAAAGGTTGTTTCCCGATAACCCATAATGAAAATTACATCAAGCTGTGTCGATCAACTTTTATTTCACAATATAAAAAACGCAGCCAATTGAGTCATTTTGCTTTATTCCATCATATTTCAAAGTCAAGGAAGAGAGTGTCCTTAACTCGGAAAGCTTAGAAATCACCCTTGATCAAGAGTAAAATATCAAATATTATGTTTGCTTCACATGGAGACAAGCGAGTTCGGCATGGATTACGTGAGCCTAGATAAAAGATACACTTTATCTAACATGGGAAGCAATTCTTAGTGCCCAAATAACTGAGAGTAGTGCAACAAAACTCACTTATCACATTGCAAACTCTATTCTAGGACATCAAAATTGATAAGCATCTCCAAAAGAAAGCAAAAGAATGAAGAAAAAGGCACTAGATACATCACAAAATCAGAAGCTGACACATCCAGACGTTTACAGATTTTACAAATTCTGCACGGTAGTTCATTTTATCATTTATGACCAAGGAATGAGGTTCAATAAGCATAAGGCTTGAAATATCCATTGGCTGACAGTTTAAACAAAGAAAGAGCCCGAGAAAGCAAATATTATATCCACAAGCCTTTATTCTACACCGGTGTACATTGCATGGTCTCAATAACAGAACTTACACACTAAGATACTTTAAAGTACATGAACAACAGAATCTACTAAATTGCCATAAAATAAAAAGCAATAAGAATTATGCGCATAAGAAGTGTGACAGCTTATACCATTCCGGCAAACATACAACCAAGACTCCACAAGTCCAACGAGTAATCATAATCTTGCAGATCAACGAGAAGCTCAGGGCCCTTGAAGTATCTGCAAATCAAACACAATGCAGTGAGCATAAGAATAGGTGGTGACTCAGGGGAAGTGCGCATGTGAATTATCCAGTTTCCGGTTCCAACTAGCATTATTTTCTTCGTTTCAGTGATTTGTCCATACAAACAGGGTCACCGACAAAGTTCATATTTGTACAAATCTCATCATTGCAAGCAGTGCTCAGGCTTATCAGCATACATACTTTGCATCAAAGTGTCGACATGCGTACTTGAGCATGAAAATCTTGAACAAAGTTAAGAATACCCAAAAATGCACCGCTGGTAATTCATCTCACATTCAACGACAACATTGAGGTAACCGAGACATGAAAGTCTAGGAAACTGCAATCAAGTTTTGTTTTTCCAACAAGATGAGAGAGGCCAAATACTTGATTGTTCAAACTAAAAAGAACCAAATAGATTGATTGTAAAATCTGCAACCCAATCCAAAACCGAGCATATCTTTCTTCTTTCGTCTCAACTCTCATTCCTATAATGAACATGAGCAGGATATAGAGGGCTTGAAAAATATAAAACCGTGTCATGACTCTTGTAATTTACATTTTCCAGGAGAATTATGTGCCCAACTGGATGGGTTAGCAAGTCCATAGCAGTTTTACACTTGTAAGTAGCATAATGGCATAATCAGATCTTAGATCAGAAATCACTCAACACTATGATATTATCATTAGAAGAAAATCCAAAAATTGGCAAACATTTTATCATCAATCTCAAACCTCTCAGTGAGACCAGTACATGAATCAACTGGGAGAAAGAGCACTCATTCTTTGGGTTTTCAAACTTATAGGTACAATAACGGCATAACAAGTTCTTAAATCAGCAATTCACTAAAATACCATGTTTTGATAACTGGAATAGATCCAACAATTTTGCATGGGGAGTCGATCATTAATCTCCAGGTTTTGGGCAAAAGGGGGTTGGAATATGGATCACTTATCCAACAAAGAAAGAATTAGCACTCATAAGAACTATAAACCATGGAACATATGGTCTTTCATGAGCTTGTTACAAACCCAACAACAAATTACAGTGAAGGCTAAAACCACAGCTCAGGATTAGGATCCAATGTATTTGTTTCCGGTTAATGAAAACAAAATAGTCATTGAGAAATATCAATTCTGGTACCAAACTTACCAATAACACCAGCAACTATACCACAAAATTTGCCAACTCCCTAGGAAAAGGTACACACGTCAATCTGGCAAATAATAGCTAATATCCATTTTAATATCCTTTCCAGACTCTCTTTATATACAAACTCGTAAAAACAAACGATCATGAGTTTCCATCATGTCTTGGTAGGAATACGAATGCCATCGAAATAGCCTGTCGATGGTGCTCAAACAACTCCTCGCACAACTTCCAAATATTAGAGAATTCCTCTCTTTGTGCACCAATTAACATCGAAATAGCCTGTCTATGTTTTCTGGTGCAAATTACATCAGCAACCACTGCATTGCTGGCATTACAATTGACATTGAGACCACAAAGGCCATTTGACTTATCTTAGACGTGTCCATACAAAACATAGAGAAGTATGCTTTCCATTCCCAACCGCAGTTTGATTTTATCTTGCCGAATGCTCCTTAGCTGCATTTGCTTCTTCCAAGTCCATAAAGCAGAGTGCAAGACCTCAGCTTGCCTAAAAGGACTTACTTTGCAATAGAACTACGTCTACCCACCTTATCCAAAAGAGACTCCACACAATAACCATTATCAATACAGCCAACCTTATAAGCTCAAGCTGACACTCTATGGGAGAACACAATCCTCCACCTACTTCTGGCATCCAGAGATCTCAACCTGACTCCAGGAGTCAAAAAGCTTCCCAGGAGCATCAATTTGTCTTAGCATCTGCTTAGGTAAGAAAAATACAGAACCCAACTGCCTAATTATCTTGGCCCATATGTAAAATTGGCAGTCGGTTATATCAATTAAAACTAGGCAGTTTTAAAAGGAGAGCCTAGCTGAGACCGAGGAGACACCAAGATTCTTAACAGGTAATGTCTGATTTGGAATGCATAAAATTGAATACAGTGAGCTCTGCAGCTCTCTATCAACATATATAAATAGTATTTCTTGAAGAATTTGGTCTAAGACAGGACAAGCATTCAAAACTCCAATTAAAACTCTTTGAAGCATACGAGTAAGTAATCCCACACCAATAGTGAAGAGGTAAGTTCAGACTGCATATCTTGCCATAACCCTCTTTAACTTTAAAAAAAAAAAAACAACTAAGGAACCACCAAAGAAAATTAGGCCATCCAGATACAACCCAGCTATAACCTAACAGGAAACTGCACTTGCACATTTTACCCTTAAGACTATGTTATTCCATCTAACCCTTTACTTCTCAAAACTTCAGGCAGCAATTTGGCTCATCACATAGAAACCCCCTCACTACAGATAGGAGAATATAAGAGAGGATATACCACCTCTTTCTCTTATACCCAACTACATGAATAGGGTAGATATACACTTTACTAGCCACAAAACTAGAGCTATAACTATGTGTGACCGATGACGGCATTAAATAGTACACTCTTGATAGCAGTATAAGCAACAACCACAACGCTGAAGCCTAATATCCATTAAATGGGGTTTTCTATCTAGGTCTTGTTCCACCATTGTGCCTAATTCTACACTCTAGGCTCGTCTGCAGCAACTTCTCTGAAAGTTCCTCTACATCTTTCTTTGGTCATCCTCGTCCTTGTTCAGCATTAATTAATATAGGGCATCTCAAAGGAATTCTTGGTGCCAGTAGCATAGTAATGATTAACACCAGCATTCATTTTCCGTGGTACCTCAAAACAAAATCATCCCATTTCATATGCAGCTAATTACTACACATAAGTATTTCATGATGCTACTGAGATATATAGTGGGTTTAAACTCTGTCCCTAAACAACAAGTTGAATATTTTCTAAATAAGAAGTTGTAGCAAAATTTGAGCAAACAGCCTCTCCCACTATCCCCTGCTGCCACCAAAAAATAAGTAAATAAAATACTCCCTAGCGTATTTATTCTTCTATTGGTGCGGTTGTTTTGAAGAGGTTGTTGGGAAAGTAGGATGACGTCCTTCCCCCAGATAAACCCTCTAACAAACGGACCCTCATCCACCTAAGCAAAGATGACATTTTCCATGTGAACATCCCTACTGACTACTCCAAATGTATGCCCTGCTTGCCACAGGGGAGATGAAAAGTCTTATTTCCCTGAGATTTATGCAATTAACAACTATAACATACACCGAAGCCAGAGGATAAACAGGTTGGTCGACCATCGACTCCATTTGGAACTTTTTTACTTCCAACATGTAAATATACTATAATAAACGACTCCATTTGAATTCAACCCAGTACAGGACAAGCGATAACTCTTAACCAAATCTCTTCACACTCTAAGTACAGTCTATACAGTAAAATGGTAGACCAAACAGATTTACATTCTTATTTAGATTTATCAGAAATGCTGACAGAAGAGCAAAAAACCTTGAGAGCTTTTGTACAAGTCACTAAATTAATTCAACACATTTTCTAAGTTGTATCCGCCATACTCATTTTTAAAACCACTCTTTTCACTTTGTTGTCAGCTAAGGCTTGGTTATTTCCAAAACAGAAGGAAACCGAAACTAAAACCAGCACAATAATTCCCCTTTTCGAAGAGTATCCTCCAATAATACAAATAAAAAATACAAGTACTACTTCAGAGGTACAGACATATACATCGTACTTCGATCACTGTTTTGGAGAAGATATTTCTATCTAGTTTGATGGACAACACAGACAAGGAAAAATATATTGCAACATGTCAACCTATTATCTAACTCCAATCAAAAAGAAAAAAAGAGAAGAAGACTTCACTTATACAGACTGCCGCGTACAAAGAAGTGCGAGGACAAACCTAGAAGCAACACGAACGTTGTACTCTTTTCCAGGATGATAAAACTCAGCCAGTCCCCAATCTATGAGACGGAGTTTACGCTGTTCATGATCAATCATGACATTGTGGGGCTTCACATCCCGATGCATAATACCCTGAGAATGGCAATAATCCAGTGCCTGCACAAAAGACCAAAAATTTTTGAACTTCGCTAATTCTGGAAAAAATTTCAACTCTTATTCTCATTTTCAGAAAGCAAAACAAACCACAAGCCAAAAAGAATATCAGAAATAGTTCCTCCTATTCATACATCTACTTGCTTTTGTCAAACATATGCTACCTCCTCCTATTCATACAATCATAACTTTACAAGTGATACCAGAGTTTCTCAATAGCATACATGAAAAAATAGTGTCAGAAGGAGACCTGGGACCATCTAAAAGTTCTGAAGGCACTAATTGAACCTCGTTTTCCAGACACCATGCACTGAAAACCCCTAAAAGTTAATAGCTCACCTTAAGCAGCTCATAAATGTAGTATCGAATATCAAAGTCCGTTAGAGTAGGATAGAGAACTTTAAAATCGGTGTTGTTCACATATTCAAACACAAGGCTTGGCGTCTTTGATTGCTGATCTCTGACAATATCAAGCAATTTAACAATGTTTGGTCCACCACAAAGATTCTGTAGTATCTTGATCTCCCTCTTAATCTGCATTTCATGGTCAAAACAGAATATAAGTCGCTGCTTGTTCTTCCATAAGGATAAAATGCAAAGTAATAAAAACAATCAGAACCAATTCAATATGATCTCAAAAAGCCACAATCTAGTTCCTTATCTAGGCAGACCATACCAAATGTCAAGTTTGTACACCCCAATAGTTGAACTTTAGATACAGAAAAACAAAATCAATCAGAACATTAATTGTTATACAGCAACATTTATACAATTGTCAAAAAACCAGTCAATCAGTAAATAATTGCATCAACTTGAACATATTTACACGAAAAGGAATTCAGACAGAAGATTAATTCACAACTGAAAGCAATATAAAATTAATGACCCTGTCAAAAACTTCTCAGAAATAAATGCTGCTTTTCTTTCCAGTAATTTGAAGAACCGGTCAAACCCGGATAAGAAAAATAAGGATAAGAAAAATAAGGACAAAAGAGTATAACGCACTGATGTTTATCAAAAAGAAAGAGATAGGGAAAAAAAAAGAATGCCAACCTTTTTTTTCTTGACGGGCTTGAGAATTTTGATAATACATTTCTCATTATTGGTGGAATGAACTCCTTCAAAAACCTCACTGTACTTCCCTCTCCCAACTTTTCTCACAACCTCATAATCATCCTGCTCCCTGCAAACCAGTAGGAGAAGGGGGGGGGGGGCAAAAGAAAACTCAGCTCAAGCATAAACAATTAAGGATGGCTATAATATAGTGAATTAGTTACCCCCATTGAACGGTGAGTGACTCATAATCCCAATAGTCCTTGGGGCGAATGACATTGACGTCAGAATAAACTCGGGCCTTAGAGGGAGCACCCGGACGGCGGACGGACTTTCCAATCTTATGCGCCATAGTATCGGATGCAGATACAAGCAATTGATTCGATGCCGGATTATCCTGCGGAGGGCGTGATTTCCGACGCGGCGGAGGAGACGGTGGCGAGGGTTTTTGCTTTTGGGATTGTTGTGATAGGGAAATCGAAGCAGAAGAAGATGCACGGCGGAGAAAAAGGTACCAAAACGGTGCCTTTGAAGAAGTAGGTAGGGTGGGGGTTGAAGCAGAAGAGAAAGAGAGGGGGAGATGATGAGAAAGGTGATAACGACGGTGGTGGCGACAGAGGGAGACGATGGACTGGAAAGGCCTAACGGCCATCAAACGGAAGGGTTCCCAATTTTGTTTTCGAGAAAAGGGAAAGGCGTGTTCATTTTTATTTCTATATGTACACATAAATGTTTCCGACAGCAGCCTCGTTTTATTTCTTGATTCCCACATTAAAACACTTCCACATCATATCTTTATTATTGTGTCATTTATACAGGTAAATATAGAACTGAGATCTCAGTGGAAGCAAACTCTCTATCCCTTGGGACCGAGGTATTGTTTACATGCCACTTACCCTCCTCAGATTCTAGCGATAGTGGGCAAACCCTCTCTAGATCTTAGCGATAGCTTTTGTTGTTATTGGGATATATTGGATACGAATGATGTGATGATGTACACATAAATGTTTGTGGCGTTCAATATAAAATTTTCCTTTTTTTTGTCAACCTAATGTATTGTACTCTACTTTTAAAATTTTAAAAATATTGTTCTAGTTTGATTTAAAATGTTATTTTATTTTGACTCTAGTTTGACTTAAAATGTTGCTTAATTTGACTTGAGCATAATTTAAAAAGGTCAAATTTTTTTGCTCATTGTTTATATTAAATCTTTACTTGATTACTTGAGGTAAATACGATGAATTACATAAATGTTGATTGAATAAGTAGTATACAAACTTTGACTACTAAACTCTTCATTTTTAGAAAGTAG
Source organism: Eustoma russellianum (assembly GCA_036186865.1). NCBI lineage: Eukaryota > Viridiplantae > Streptophyta > Magnoliopsida > Gentianales > Gentianaceae > Eustoma > Eustoma russellianum. The sequence goes on from AP025052.1 coordinate 32,300,208, forward strand.
ATAGTATTTTCAAAACAAATCAGAATAGAAATGAAAACAATATGTAGTATCAGGAATAATAAATTCCTAACAATTACCTTATAACGAATACAAATATAAAAAGAAAACGCATGTCGGATAATTGTGTTTAATTTATGAAGATTTACAACCAATTCTCTCATGTTCGTCTTGTATTGATTAATTAAGATATTTATCAACGTTGTTATCTTTATATTTCCAAAAGTCAACAACACATTCTTTTTTGACTTTGGGCTCATTATATTGGCTATGCTTTTTATATTGTAAATTAGCAGTTGATCGACACAGCTTGAGGCAATTTTCATTATGAGTCGTCGGAAACAACCACTATGCCTAATACATGGGTATGTTGTGTATATCCGACCTTCCGTACCTCGGCATAAACGGGAGCCTCTCAGCCAGTGAGGTAATGTTGTTATGCCTAATACATGGTATGATTATGTATATCCGACCTTCCATACCTCGGCATAGGCGGGATGTTAGGAAAAAAAGATCAAATTAAATCTTTCCTTATTTGAGGAATTGTGATTGCTGTAAATCAAATAAATCAGTAGGCAGTGATTATAGGGACTATTTTTGGATACTTGTCATGTATAGAGGTAGAGTGATTGTATAAGAATCAGCTTAGGCTGTGAAGATGAATATGAACGATAGTTATTTCTTCCATTTGTTCTAACGTTAACATAGTATGAGAGTAGGGCTATAAGGTAGAGTGATTGTATAAGAATCAGCTTAGGTTGTGAAGATGAATATGAACGATAGTTATTTCTTCCATTTGTTCTAACGTTAACATAGTATCAGAGCAGGAATAGCCCTACTCTCAACATTGTCAACGTTTCTTGTTCTGAGTATAGGCTCAGAATATTTTCATAATTGCCTCTTACCTGAATTACCGGCGGTTATACCATTCCCGACCTTACCCATCTCAGCCAGTTTTGGCAATAACCTGGCCAGTGCATCTTGCAGAGATTAGCTAATACCTGAAAAGATACCAACACAATTCAAATCCAGAAACAAGCGAACCGAAAACTCCAAACCTTGCAAATCTAGCTGTCCCAGTGGCCAGCATTCTCCAGAATACACCACCAAAGCCAATCACGACTTCAGTAACCCAACCATCACTACCTTAATCCGAAAATCTTACCATCTCAGTCAAATTAAATGGAAATAATTATGCAATTTGCGAACCACTGGTACTACGGGCGATTATTGGGAGGGGAGGAGACATCACCTCACTGGTGTTCCTCCTCCACCCTCTCCCACAGATTCAGAGTTTCCAGCCTGGGAGCAAGCGGACAACTCGGTGTTCACGTGGATCATACAAACAATTGAGCCATCACTGGTTGTAAATATAACCAGGTATCCCACGGCCAAGACACTGTGGGATGGCCTGGCTCTCACATATGGGTCAGGGACAGACTCACTTAGAATATATGATCTTCATCGAAGAGCTAGTTTGATCAGACATGGAGGGGGAAGCATCGAAAACTGTTGGAACAAACTACAGGATCTATGGACTGCCATAGATTCACAGGAACCGAATCCTATGACTTGCACTATAGATATTAACACTCACAATAAAAAATTGGAAGCTTTGAGATTATATCAATTCTTGACTGCCATTGATGACAAATACACGGCTGAAAAGAACGACCTCTTGAAAAGGGACCCATTACCCAACTTGGAAACTGCATATCATGCGATACGCAGGGCAGAGGTAAGGTCCATTGTATTACAACGCATCCCCTCAGAGGAAGACTCATCACTAAGGATTGGACAAGGCCTAACAGCGCAGGGACTGGCTACCAAGGGCCGTGAATCTGGACAGGGACGAGGGGCAAAGGCCGAGGGAGCCAAGCTTCCCCACACTCCAGCAATCAGAAGCGCATGAAGGACAATGAGAGCATGCTCTGCAGTTTTTACGGCCAAAAAAGGCATACAAAAGAAAACTGCTTCAAACTAATCGGGTAGCCCGATTGGTATGAAGGAAAGAGACACCAGGCAGAAGTGAGCGTGGAAAAGAAGTGGCGGCCTTAGGTGTTGCTGCCATGGCTGCTGGAGGTTGCAGCTTGGGAGAAAACGAAGAGGATGCAGAGCCGTAGATTAAGGAAGCGGACGGTTTAGGTAAAAGGGCTGAGGGCAACCTCAACCCCCTCAACCTTTATAATCTGTTTTGTGACAATTTTGCTCTTAATGAAATAACTTCTGTAGCCATGTAGGTTTCACATAATTACAGATGCCCCCTACAGTTACGACCAACCAAAATCGAGCCCCAACAGTTTCAACCATGGCTGACTCTAGTCCAGTACTTCCAAAAACCTTCCCAGCGACCCCTAATGTTACTAAAAACTACGAACATACCACATAACTTTATCAAAAACCCTCAAAAACCCTAAAACCACTACAACCCGCTCTGTGTGGATCCTGGACAGTGGGGCAACCGACACTATGACTTATGAGCCGCATGACTTTAAATCATGGACACCTCCAACAAAAACCCATATGGAAACTGTCAATGGTACCCCTATCCAGTCTCTGGAGGTGGAACCGTGTCAGTGATCCTAAATTTACACCTGTATAATTGTCTCTATGTACCTAGTCTATCGTCAAAATTATTATCTATCAGTTAAATCACCCGAGAATTACACTGTGTGGTTCTTATGTACCCTACTTTTTGCCTGTTGCAGGATATTTGCTCGAGAGTTATCATTGGGCGTGGCATTGAGAAGGGAGGATTATACTGTGTGACAAACATGTTAACATTAGAACAAATGGAAGAAATAACTTTCGTTCATATTCATCTTCACAGCCTAAGCTGATTCTTATACAATCACTCTACCTCTATACATGGCAAGTATCCAAAAATAGTCCCTATAATCACTGCCTACTAATTACAATAATTACAATCACTGCCTAATAATTGATTTGATTTACAACAATCACAATTCCTCAAATAAGGAAAGATTTAATTTGATCTTTTTTCCTAACACTCCCTCTCAAGTTGAGCAGGAAATTCTACAATGCCCAACTTGACAACGTATCATCAAATGCCCTTTCTGCCACATCTTTCATCAGAATGTCAGCTAACTGGTCTTCTGAGGGTACATACGGCAACTCAACAATTCTATCCTCAATTTTTTATTTGATGAAATGATGGTATACTTCAATGTGCTTCGTCCGATCATGCTGTACGGGATTCTCAGAATTATTAATTGACACCTTATTATCACACATCAACTTCGTTGGAAGTGTAACCTGAAGACCCAAGTCATCCATAAGCTTTTTCAACCACATTATTTCTACTACACCTTTCACTATACCTCGGAATTCTGTCTCAGCTTGATAAAGACACCACCTTCTGTTTTTTACTTCTCCAAGTAACCAAGTTTCCTCCAACCAAAGCAAAATACCCTGAGGTAGACCGTCGATCCACTAAGCTTCCTGCCCAGTCTGCATCAGTGTATACTTTGATATTCAGATGTCCATGATTTCTGAACCAGATACCTCGTCCAGTCGTCCCTTTTAAACATCGAATAATTCTCATTACTACTTCTAGGTGATGATCTTGGGGCTTATGCATGAACTGACTTACCAAACCAACCGCAAAAGAAATGTCTGGGCGAGTGTGAGCTAGATAGATTAGTTTTCCAACTAGCCTTTGGTATCTCTCACGATCTGCATCCGGCCTTTCTTTTTTCGACCTCCAATTTCTGATTTACCAGCATTGGAGCTCCAACAGGCTTGCAGTCCATCATCCCTACTTCAGCAAGTAGATCTAGAATATACCTTTGCTGAGTTATAAAAATTCCATGCTTGTCTCGTTCCACTTCAATACCTAAGAAGTATTTCAGATCCCCCAAATATTTCATTTCAAACTCCGAGAATAGCTGTTGCTTTAGCACGTCCATCTCTTCAATGTCATCTCCTGTAATAATCATGTCATCTACATAAATTATATGACAGGTTATTCTGGGCCCTTTTTTCTTTATAAAGACACTGTGGTCTGCATTGCTCTGGGCCCTTTTTTCTTTATAAAGAGTTGAAGTGAAATGGGAAATTGTTGAGGTGTTATAGTTAGCAGACGAAATGAAAAGGTGGACGTCGAGGTGAAATAGAAAGCTGCCGAGGTATTATAGTTAGCGGTTGAGGTAAAGCTGTGTTGAACAAATAGAAATGGTGCCTTGCCGAGGTGACTTAGGCAAAAGACTAAAGAGCCGATGTGTATAAGATAGAAGAGTTGCATTAAAGGTGAGCTGGACCGATGTGATAAGGCGAAAGCACAACCACTTAGGCAGCGAAACTAAACACTGAGCTGCAACACTTAGTCTATTTTTTACATGTGAACATAATGGCTTAAAATCTCCATTGTATATTAGTCCGAGCTGAGCAAGAAACTAGGAGTTCAAATCACCCACCTACTTTTCCTTCATCCCACGTGTCACCGTACGACACGTGGCAGCAGGAGGGGTGGTGATGCTAGATGAGGGTCACCCATATCTAGCCTCACCATCCTCTCATGCTGCCACGCGTCGTGCGGTGACGCGTGAGGCGAGGGAACGTGGGTGAGGTGATCCCATCGTCAAAAACTGATAATTAACAAAAGTAAGACAAGTTAAACAATCTCATGTTAGTCAAGCAGTCATGGTCCGAACCTGGTGTTTAAGAGTCACGAATAGGTAAAGAAACTTGTCCGTTTCTCAGTATTAACTAATGATGTTGGACAAGTTTGCCTATTAGTTAAGAATTACTTCAAACAAATTCTTTTTCAGTACTTATGCTAGCCCTCCCTTGATGTACTCATTATGACTCCATGCCAATCTTCATGGTTTCATTTTGTTTGCGTCTTTGTACAATATATGTATATATATGCATTAATGGCCTTAAATGAATGCTTCCTAGGTTGTTTCCAGGACTATCTTTTGAATCTCAGAAATGATAACATTGTATTCGAATCGCATTTCTATGTCTTTGCCTTTGATTTTTGGATTGAAGATTGTCGGAAGTTTTAATGCATGCCTTCCCGGAATAGATGTTCTGGTCAATAGCTCCCCTTGGCTATTGAAAGACTCAGTGGCGAAAAAGCTCAAGAATTTGTATGTACAAATTTAATATGTCCTCAAACCATTTCTCCTTGACTTTATATGAAACACACATGAACATTAGATGCATCTCATTTGGTAAGACTTAATGAAGGACTTTAAATTGATGATGTTGTTTCCTTATATTGGTGTCCGCTGACGTAAACCACAAAGTTTGTGCATGGACATGTCACAGCTAATGCAATGCATAGATTTCTTGCAAGGCCCAATGTGTTCTGATGTCGAGGCATAATATCAACAAAATGGAAAGTGTCCGTTTTCAGTTTCTTCCTGGACTTTGAAATATGATGAAATAAAGCAAAATGACTCAATAAATTAGTTGCGCTTATTATATTATGAAGTAGCAGTTGATCGACACAGCTTAACGCAATTTTTATTATGGGTTATAGGAAAACAACCTCTGTGTGTTTCTAACACATAGGTAAAGTTACGTACATCTTACCTCATATACCCCGCCATAGACGGGAGACTCTAAGGCAATGGGGGTACTGATGTTATTGTTGTTCCGTTGTCCAAAGTGATTGTTTGGCTTAGCTATCTGAAGACAGTTTGAAATTTTAGATTCAAACTTCCTATTTGATATGAAATAGTGTGCTTACAATTACAGCAGAAATCTGGAAGATATCTCGATAGTTCCTCTGGGCTTGGCCTTAAGCTATTTGTAGCAGAGGGATTTATAGTGGTTGGAAAATTACCATCATAGGAACATTGGGGAAGACTATGATTCCTCACAATGCGTGGCCCTATAGGCCCTTTGTTCTTCTTGGGACAAATATCTTGCAAGTAAATGGGAAAAAAAAAAGTAATCAATTTTCTAATAGTTACAATATATTCTATCTCCCTTTGAAGTTTTAAACATCCCTAGCTATATATCTGCTATAGACTTGGAGTACTTCTAAAGTGTTAAAACTTAAGGTTAAATATTTGATAATTTGTAAACTATGTTTTCTCTTTTTGTTTCATTGCTTGTATCTTTTATTTCAAGTTGCAAATATCTTTTTTAATGTTTGAGGAAGGGATCCATGTAGATATCACGGATAAAGATGACAGCACCATGACACATCATTCACAAGTTTATGAGAAATCAGAACAATGCATGATTGATCATTTCACATCAAACAAAAAAGACAACCAGTGAGCTAAAAAGACTCACTAAATTGGATGCGCTTCTTATACTGTGAAGTATCAGTTGATTGACACAGCTTAACGCAATTTTCATTATAGGTTATCAGGAAACAAACTATGTGTGTTTCTAATACAGGTGTATGATTGCGTACATCCGACCCTCATATCTTTCCATAGGTGGGAGCCTCTAGGCGATGGATAATGTTGTTGTTGTTGTCACTGCTCTCAAAGTGGAATCCTCATGGCTATGTGTTTTTCCTCTCTCACCTTCATGTATATCATTTCTATCTAACTGAGACACTTGACTAAGACATATTAAGGACTTAACTAGTGAGTTGTTGGAATCTTTTCAAGTCATGTGTCTACTACTGTCATATTTATCATCTGTATCTGACTCAAAACTTGAATAGAACATATTCAGGACTTGCTTAATTAAAATGCAAGATCTCATTTCTAACACCAAAATGTTTTGCTTCTGATGTGTGTAATACTTTTTTTTTCCCTGATGAAGGTGTACTGCTATTCATGCCCCATTTCTGCTTGTAGACTGAGGATAAAAACACATCAAGAGTAGTTTTAGGTAATGAGTTTAGGGTGACAGCAATATTTTTAGAGTTGGAAGAACTTGAACGAGGCATGCAGAGGTTGTTATAAAATATGAACAAGATATGGAACAACTAAACGAAATCAGCGAAACACAAATGCCGAGACGTGATGAAGATCAGTGTCTTTAAAAGCAATTTCGCCTCCATCGGTTGAACAAGGTGAACTACAAGCGAATGTTTCCCATGATTTAACGGCTTCCCTTGTTCATTTGCTCTACGAGAAAAGGATTGAACTTGCAAAGAGAAGTGTTTGAATGTAGAGGAGAGGAGGAGAGTAAGATTGCTGAAAAACTATACAAACTTTGCAAAGTTGTAGTATACCATTTAAAATAGCCAAGCCTTGTATTTATAGGCCTAGGGTTAGATGGAAAAAACACTTTGAAAACCTATTTCAACAGTTTACTGAACATTCAAGTTAGTTGAATAACGTTCACAGATGAAGGAAGATGATTTTTGGATCAAAAGATGCAATTCAAAGTGAAGATTTTGATCTTTTGGTACATCGATCGATCGATGTCACTTTGATCAATCGATGTCATCGATCGATGTTGAACATAAACTTCCAGCTTTGCTTCCTGACCACATAGCTCGATCGATGTCTTCGATCTATGTTAAACAGAAAGTTCCAACTTTGCACCATACCACATCGATCCATCGATGTGCAACAGAACACTCAACTCCATTTCATCTTTCACTTGGTTCGATCCAACTCACACAAGGATCGATCCAAGTAATTTTTTCAAGTCGAAAGTCTTCAAATCATCAATCGAACTCCCAAACAACAACACACATGTTTTTATATAAGTTTGGAGCACATTTTAAAGTACTTTAACGTACTTTTCCAACAGAGGTATAGAGTCCGGAGTGTAGTATAACTAAATACAACAAGAACAACATTACCCCATTGCGTTAGAAGCTTCCGTCTATGATGGGGTATGGGGAGGTCGGATGTACGCAATCATACCCATATGTTAAAAACAGAGGTTGTTTTCCGATGACCCATAATGAAAATTGTGTCAAGCTGTGTCGATCAACTGGTACTTCCCAATATAAGAAGTGTAGCTAATTTAGTGAGTCATTTTTCTTTATTCCATAGAAATAAAGCAATACTTCACAATAGTATTACAAGTTAATACTATTCCATAGAAATTGAACTTAAAATCAAATTCAAGGTTTGAGTCATTTTCTTTAGAGAAAGAAAGAAACAGTGAAGAAGAAATTAACTTTAAAGCGTCGACGCTTGCGAGTAACTATGGAATTGTTTATAAGTTAGAAGCTTTTAATAAGTACTAGGACATAACCCAACTAGTTTCGGGCAGGAGTTCTCGAAAGGGAAGTCAGGGGTTCAATTCTTGCCAAAGGCAAGAGAGCCTCTTTCCAGCAAGTGCATTGTGTGGGAGCTTCCATATCAATGTAGGCTTACCTGCAGTGCTGAGAGCTCTTAATGCAGATTACTATGTATATGACCAAGCTCCTGCGGGCCGTTGGGTACCTGATTTACATCCATACATTGCCTTCGGGACTGGGTGTGGTAAGGACTTGGGATTCAAAATTTTTAGAAGCTTTTAATGAACTCTGTTACCTGGTCACAAATAGCTGTTGGAATTGCAAGGGTAGCGACTGCACTGGGGTCATCTACTATTCATGAAAGTAGAAGGTAGACCTGATAGCCAAACACAAGAAAAGATATAGCAATAAAGTTACCGTTGCGTTGTCTTCTAGATTATTAGATACAACAAATTCTTATGTCTTTTTTCTTTAGCGGATCAAATGATTTCGTATATTGAAAGCAGGCCAAGCCCAGTATTACAGTATGGGCCCAAAACAAAAGGAAACTGTTGGGGGCAGCAGGCCCTTGGCCCGCATTTGGGGACATTCCGGATATGTGTAGGGAATTCAAAAAAAGGGGGGACTTTCCAGTTTCAGAGGCATCGTTTCAGGTGCTGCATCAAATGCTGCGGAGTAAATGCAGCACTGATTCACCTCTTCTCTCCCATGTGCCACCATTTCCCGCATTTAGACAGTTCTCTGGGTATTGATCTTACCCTGAGATTTGTTTGTTAATGCATATTAGTTCTTTCTGGAATTGCTTTGGTGTTCAAATCAGCATGGTTTGTATTTATGAGCTATAGAATGCTCTAACGATCGTTATCCAGAATTAAAGTTTCCGTGACAATTTCTTGATTTTGCCTTGAAGGGATGATGAATTAGTTGATATTAAAAAAGAGAAAAAAAAGATGATGAAGTCCTGATTCCGGTTGTGATCGCGAATAACTGTTAGCACATTAGTTTGCTGTGAAAACAGGAGCAACAGTCCTTCTGATCTCTTATTTCTTTTATTCTTTTCTTATGAATTCAGTTGATTCATTCTGATTATTGTTACAACAACAATATTACCCCATTGCCCTAGAGGCTTCCGCCTATGGCAGGGTACGGGGCGTCGGATGTATGCAACCATACCTATATGTTAGAAACACACAGATGTGGTTTTCCGATGACCCGTAATGAAAATTTAGTAAGTCATTTTGCTTTACTCCATCATATTATAAATATGTATGTATGTGAGGGTTGTGGAGCGAGTGGTTTATCCAGAACCAGATCCTCTTTATGGCTTCCCTGAAGTGCAGGTTCCAGTCCTCCTCCGCCTGTTCTGTAGCAACTTTAGTAGATAAGTTCCAATCCAACCACTCGGTTGCATCTTTTGTTTCAAAGAACTTTTCCCAGTTTTGTTTTTTGACTAATTTTTTCCACACTTTCTGTGAATAATAAGCAATTCCGTATTGCATGCATGATAGAAGCCGGATCTTTACCAAGGGTCAAAGATGACCTCAAACAAACGTCATCAGTTGATTGAAAGATTGTAGCTGGAATAGCTTCCTGAAGTTCTGCACAAGAAAGCAAAAATCAGAGGTCCCGGGGGATGGCCCCGGGTAAAACCATCCGACGCTTAAGTCAGTTATGGGTGTTTTGAGTAGGCAAGTTATGCTGGAATAGAAGGTTTAGACAAACCTGTAAAAGATCTCATTGAATTTATGAGTTTTTGTGTTCTGGCCGAGATGGAGTTATGGAGAATGCTCTAGAAGTTCTCCCAAAATTCGGATCCCATTCCCCGTCTGGAAAGAGGAGTATTTATACTGGAGATTGTGGAGGTCTGACCCCCTGCCTGATTGATGAGATGGTGATATGGCTGAGATGGCGGTCTAGTCCATTGCAGAGCTCAGTGTGATAGGACTAAAGCCTGAGACCGTAGCTGTTGTGCATGTCGGCTTGTAATGATGTCCTTGTCCTGAATCAATCATCGCTTGACATCTGGAAAGTATTCTGCAGAGCCGCTTAGTGGGTCCCAGCAGACGGTAGAGAATATCTTCTCTTGATCTTATGAGATAATGTTTAGCGTGGCAGAGCCAATATGCAGCCGAGGCCGAGATGAATCATTCTGCCGAGGTTGAGTGTAAATATTGGATATGACTTTGCTGAGGCGAGATGCAATATGCTGAGATACCATATGAGCCTTCATTCTAAGCAAGTGCCAACCTGACTCAGCATATGCAGGTCGGCAATATTGACCGTACAAGTTTTGAAGGAACTGGTAATGTTGCTGTTGTATGATTTGAAATTCACGGGTTCAAAATGTGAAAACAGTCTCTGCATTAATTAATGCATGATCCAACCATTGCCAGACCGAATCATACGGTTAGGATCAATCTAAACCCGCCCATTATGTATCCAATTCGATATGACAACTACACAAAGTGTAAGGTAAGACTGCGTAGATCACATTGCGAAACGATCCGGCCCCTTTCTGAACTCTGCGCAGATATGAGAAGCTTGTGTACCTGGAACCTTTTTTTTTTCGTTTTCTACAATGTCTTTTTAAGTAATTTTGGCGGGTTTAGAATTTTAAGTTAATTAATCCTTCATATTCTTGAAAAAAGGGCTTAGTTGAGACTTAACTTTCGCAATTATTTGTTTCCTTGCATGGCATTCCTATAATAAACAAACCCATTAGTGCAAAATCATCATGCAAAAATAACATCTACGTAGCGGATTGCGTTGTGGCCCATCAAGAAGTTCCTTATCCGAAAGAAGATTACGAAGCAATCCCAACCGTGCTTAAGGGAATAAATGCTGATGAGAACTGGGAGAACCTGGGGCAGGGAATAAGCGATCGACTGCAATGGAGGGGCAAACCTAGTGCAAGCTTTAATGTAGCCTCTGCGTACGATTTGCAACAGGGGGAGCAGACGTTTTCAGGACCGAACCCATGGAGAGATATTTGGAGACTAAAAGATCTACAACGGGGAAATTTTATGTTATGGCAAGTCAAGCATAACAGTCTTATGACAAGTGAGCTTCTTTACCCCAAGAATCTTGGGGCATCCCCTCAATGTACAGTTTGCCTGAATCAAACAGAAACCACTTTGCATGCACTGCGTGATTGCCTACATGCCATACAATTATGGCGTCGAATTATTCCAGCGCACCAAGGGCTGAGATTTTTTGGCAGTACAGGAGGGGTGGAGAGTTGGATAGACCGAAAGTTGGGGGTTGGAAGGAGTGTGGAGAGCTGGAAGGAGCCATGGCCCTACGTTTTTCGCCAAACGATATCCTATATTTGGACATCAAGAAATAAGATTCTACACGACGAGCAATATGAGCAACCTACGGTGTATTCTGCAACTCGAAATATTTTTGAAAGAGCCCGAAATATTAGACTAGCTTGGTTCAAAACATGTAATGCTAGCGATTGGTAGTTCTTTTATTCTTTGTTGATTTATTCCTCTTGGACTCTTATGTACAGTTTTAACGTAATGAAATGATCCATTCCTTCGGAAGATTACGAAGCAATATAATTATAAGGATAATTACTGTTTTACCTTTTGTGAGGGTGAACCTTACCACAAATGTTAGGGTTACTATTTGTAACTTTGAGGTCACGGATTCGAACCGTAGAACAGTCTCTTGCACAAATGTAGGATAAATCTATATACATCAGGTTGCAAAACGATTCGTTTACCCCAAACTCTACAGAAACACGGAATTTTAGTACATTAGAAACGTTATTTTTACTGTTTTACCTCTTGTATTTTAGTAAAATGCATCAAATACACATTCTAGAATGTTTTTCTGACTTTTACCTTTCATTTGTTTTTAGACTAAAAGATAAATGTGATACATATCAACAAAATTTTCAATTTTTCCTATTAATTTGACATAAAGATGGATAACAATACACCCTTAGATAGTGACTCAACCCAACTAAGATAAAATCATAAAAGTTCTTTCGGTCACGATCAGACTGGAATTTACACAGCTAAAATATTTCCTCGTAAATACAAAAATAATAATGGCGGACGTTAGCGCAACTAGTAAGGTTGCTGTTTTGTAATCTTGATGTCACAGGTTTGAGCCGTAGAACAGCCTACCAATTGATGCTTTATAATCTTGAGGTCACGAGTTTGAGCCGTGGAAACAGTCTCTTTCACAAAATGTATGGTAAAATATGCGTACATCAAATCGTGAAGCAGTCCTATCCTTTGTCAGACCATACACAAATACATAAACCTAATACATCGGAAACACAATAAAATAAAACATCACACCGAATGATAAAGAGCATGACTACTATTTCAAGTCACATGCATGCTGGAAAAGATTGATAATAAAAACTAAAGAAAAGATTCGTGAAATCATATGTGAAAAGAGAGTTACATATAATTCATCAAATTTCACATCCAAGCAGAGAATAATAGATGTGGAGATTTGGAAAACGTTTCCAAGGGCACGAACGTCGTAGGTGGCGACCTTATCCTCTCTTAGTTTTTCTTTTAGACAAGATTCTTTTCACTTCGTTTAAAAAAACGTTCTTATTTTTCTTTTTATTAGTTTCAAAATTCTTATCCATTATTCAATCTTTCAATATACTTTACTGGGGTTTATTGGCTATGAAGATAATAAATTAACAAGGACAAGTTCCAATCAAAGTTCTGACAATTCCCTCACCGCGTACGTGACCGCGCGACACGTGGCAAAAAGGAGAGTGGTGAGGCTGGGTGAGGGTAACCCTCATCCAGCCTCACCACCCCCTACTGCTGCCACATGTCGCGTCCTGGGCCGTGCGGTGACTCACCGCGCGGTGAGGAGATCTCATCCCCCCTTACCATGCATACTTCTCTCCCTTTCGCTTTCCGGCGACACAGAACTTAATCGGTACGGTACTCGTTCATCTTCACTCGTTTCTTTTGATAGTCACTCTATTACTTTTTTTCCTACCATATTTTTTTAATAGTCACTCTATTTCCTTTTTTTTCTACTATATATTTGTCTACACCAAGGTATTAGTAGATAAACAAATCTACAAAGAAAATCTTTATGCAACTAGGGAATTGTGCGTGTAGGAATAATTGAATGTTCAATTATACCAATAATACGTAAGGAAAAGGACAATATGCAGAACCATAAAAGAAAATCATGGTCAAAGAAGATAATGATATTTTCAAAATATTTATTAACAATATTTGAGATATGGATAGAGGTGCAAATGAGCCAAGCCGAGTGAAGTATTGTTAACACGACAAGTATGTTACAAATTTAGGTATGCTCGAGTATTGCTCAAACTTGCTCGAGCATGACCTATATATGCTCGGTTCAGTTCGTTTATTTTAAGGTATGCTTGAGCTTGGCTCGATTATAAAATTATAAATGAAATGTTTGAACTCAATTCGAGTTTGGTTACCTGCATTTCGAGCGAGAGTTTGACGAGTCAAATACAAACAGCTCATGAGTAGGATATGTTCATTTGCATCTCTAAGTATGTACAATGTAGGTATAATCAACTCAAAATTGATTACAAGAATACATTACTTAAAATTGAGTTCAACCATGTGACCCATTCCCACATAAATAGGGTATACGATCCAATTTAAGCCTAACAGATATCTAGTATTAACATATTTATATGAAATGGATTTAAATGATAGTAGATAAGATATACAAGTTCAAACTTCTGAAAATATATACTAGCTCTATTGGATCAACCACATGCTTGGAAAATAATTGTTAGAGAAGACATCGGAATTGTTTTCTGCAAGAGAAATAATTGTTATAGAGCAAAAAAATAAGAGAAATTCTCTAAAGGCTATAGATGTTTAATTTGGTGAGGATACTTGAGATTTTTTAGATTTATTTTAGAGGAGTTTGTTGAGAATCCCACCTTGGCTAATTTGAGAAAAAAGCATGGCTTATATAAGGATGAGGTACCATCACCCATTGCCTTAAGGTTTTGAGTGGATATGAGTCTCACCTCATGTAAGCCCAAGTTTCAACATGGTATCAGAGCAGCTTTAAAATGTGTACTCACCCCTTGCCTGGCCCATGGTTGGCCACATGGTATCAGAGCAGGTTTAAAATGTGGACTCACCCCTTGCCTGGCCCATGGTTGGCCACTTAATGTTTTCCCTCACCTAAGTCCAGATGTTCATGCCTGACTTGTGGTTTGTGATTAAGGACGGGTTGTAAGGCGCGCTTATATGTCAAGCCACGCTGCCACGTGAGGGCGGGTGTGGGTTGTAAAGCGCGTGTGTATGTTTGTGATTGAGGACGGGTTGTAAGGCGCGCTTGTATGTCAAGCCACACTGCCACGTGAGGGCGGGTGTGGGTTGTAAGGCGCGTGTGTATGTGAAGTCATGCTGCCACGTGAGGCGGGTGTTGAGAATCCCACATTGACTAATTTGAGAAAAAATGCATAGCTTATATAAGGATGAGGTACCACCACCGTAAAGCACGTGTGTATGTTTGTGATTGAGGACGAGTTGTAAGGCGCGCTTGTATGTCAAGCCACGCTGCCACATGAGGGCGGGTGTGGGTTGTAAGGCGCGTGTGTTTGTCAAGCCATGCTGCCATGTGAGGACGGGTGTTGAGAATCTCACATTGGCTAATTTGAGAAAAAATGCATGGTTTATATAAGGATGAGGTACCACCCATTACCTTAAGGTTTTGAGTGGATATGAGTCTCACCTCATGTAAGCCCAAGTTTCAACAGAGTTCTTATGAACCATTTCTGTAGTAATATATCAATTCACCATCTGGCGATTATATTTTTTCCCCCTTTGGATCAAGTTGTGCAGTTATTTTGGGTAACTCTCTAGTTTCATCGCATTTTTCTTTTTGCATTCGCCAATCAACAATTCCATGTTTCATTTCAAAATTTCCCCGTCACCTTCCATTAGTCCAGAATCATTTCATCGCTTTTGAAATTATTAACCATATGTATAATTATTGGAGGTTGCTGTTTTGTGACTTCGAGGCCTTTGAGCCGCAGAAAGAGTCTCTTGTTTTAAGTGTAGGATTTAAGTGTAGTATAAGACTGCGTACGTCAAATCGCAAAGAGATCCGGTCCATCCTCAGATCCTGCACAAACGCGGTAGTCTAGTAAACCAAAAATGCCTTTTTATGTGCTTTAAGTCAGGGGAAAAAAATAGTGCATGGTTTTATTAAAATCTTGCGAATTTCGTGTCTTGGACAGTTTTGTTTTTACATTTTTTTTGCCAAAACAATCAAAGCTATATGTGAAAATTTTCTATTTTGCAGTGTATTTGTGTATTTTTTATATATATTAAAGCTACTATAATTTTATCTTCCTCTTTAGAGATGTTGTTGCCTGCATAGGTAAGACATATGTTTTCTTTTAAGGAAATGAAGAAATGTTGCTCAAGCTCTCGATTTAAAAGTTGTTTACGTAAATCTATAGTAATATTAGTTAATATAGAAGCCTGTAAAATAATTATTTTATCGTAAAAGAAGTTTTTAACATATAAATATAAAATTAAAAAAAGATCAAACATATTAATATGATATACAAAAGTATCCTATTATATCCTCTATATTTTCCATCTTATCAGATAAGATTAACCACGTGTTAAGGTTTACTGCATACGTGAATTTTATCCAAAGAAAATCGAGGTAAAGAAAAATGAAGATTTTCTTGTCGGGCTTCATTATCACTCATGTATTTTAGTTTTTTCTGAAAGTGTTAGAAGCTGACATTATATTCTATGGGGTGTTTGGTTGGGTTTCTTTATTAAGGGTATGAGTTTGGAGGGTCTCCAAACCTGTACACGTTGTTTGGTTTTAAATTGAAGGGTTTGGATTGATATCTGAGTATTTGGTAATTTATATCGTTTTTTGATATATTGTTCCCATTGTCTTTCAATATGGGGGTATAATATGAGGATACTGGTTTCGAGCTTGACTACCCTCAACCCACTGTGGCTGCCCCCACCCACCCTCAATGGTCACCGCCGGCCAGTCACTATTTCGGCAGGTCAAATTTTTTCGGCGAATTTTTCAGCCGCCAACCTTCGATACTCATTTCAATTTCGATATGTTCCAAACATCATTAATGGCAATCATACTCATTCACACTTAAATATCAAACAAATATGACTTTTACGCAAATTCATATACTGTCATACCAATTCTGATTCCGATTTTGATACTCAAGTGCGAACCAAACCCCCTCTAAGATGATACTTTATAGAGATAAAAATCTACAAGATAGCCAAAAAAATAGAAAGGAAAAACAAAAATAGTAGAATTACTTACCTGTCAATGTAGATAAGAAATACAACAAACAACAACAACAAAATCTATCGTTAGGGTCTGAGAAGATTAAACGATAGACAAACAATATTGCTTTCCAATAAGAACTCCGACTCGAGATGTACTTACATAGATGACACAATAAACACTATGTAGATAAAAATTAAGAGTGAATAATCGGATTGAAACATTAAAATTAGAAGAATTAAGAAAGGTGACATATATATATTATTATATACATCTATTTAATTGGAGGCTAGCATGAATATGATAGACCACTTGTCTGATTCCTTGTCATTTGATAGGCTATCAAATCCTCCTCCCAAGAAGTGAATCCAATGGCTGAGAAGAGCCATCCGTGGAAACACGGAGCCGCTTTTGCCAAATTCTTTGGAATCTAATATGACCCACACATTCAATGCTCTTCATCCTTTCCCCTCTATTCTCCCATCTTATCTCAAACTTTTTTTTAATGGGTTGTTCTGAGGTATCCTCCCATCCAAAAGTCAAAAACTAATCTTCCTTCTGTGGTCAGCATACGAAGTGGTAGAGGACTGGCCAAATGGTTTGTTTTATTCACATGAGTGGGGATCGAACCCCCAACCACATGTTTAAGCATACGAAGTGGTAGAGGACTGACCAAATGGTTTGTTTTATTCACATGAGTGGGGATCGAACCCCCAACCACATGTTTAAGCATCCGAAATGGTAGAGGACTGACCAAATGGTTTGTTTTAACCACATGTTTAAGCATCCGAAATGGTAGAGGACTGACCAAATGGTTTGTTTTATTCACATGAGTGGGGATCGAACCCCCAACCACATGTTTAAAGGACGAGGTGCTCAACCAACACGCCAACCATATTGGTTCAAACTTTTATTTCCGTTTTTCTTAATTTAAGTTTTCTTTTCTTCCAAAGGTACGTTTAGTTTAGAAAATTGTTTCTCTTTGTAATTTTCATTGCAATTGAGACTCATTATTTAATAATGTTAGAGACCGATACTATTATATTAGCGATCATGTTACAATAATTAAAACAAGTATTATATTAATATTTTATATTATATTTATGATAAGTCAAAAATAAATAATTAAATATTACTTACATTATCGTAATAAAAAATATAAAATAGAAAATATAAGGAAGTTCCAAACAGACGATACATTCATTCATTTACTTTGCAAAGGAAAAACTTTTTCATTCATTTTAGTTTGCAAAATGAGCTTACATATGAATAAAAATACTCCTCAAGCCATTGCTCCTCATTTAATCGAATAAATGTCGATATATATCTGAGTTCTTGTAATGACCAATTGTATTTTGATGTAAATTTTATAAAAGATATTATATCGCTAGTCGCTTTTTTTTACTTAGCTCGTAGAACAATATAAAATATTTCAGCTATACAAATGATAAGTCAATATTTTCATTTGGAAAACCTACTTCATAACTAAGTTTTTTCCCCTCTCCTTATCGGATAGCCTCTCATTTGTAAGGATCTTTTATTTATAAAGATCTCCTATCTAAAAAATAGTTGAAGAAAATAATTTACATTCTTTAAAAAATGTTTAGGGCAAATGCACTGAAAACATGTATGACCATCTTTTGTAGGGGATGAGATCTCCTCGTCCTTTTTTTTTTACATCTTTCTCCACCGTCCGACACATGACAACAAGAGAGGATAGTAAGACTAGATAAGAAATGAGGAGAAAGAGTCCGCCACGTGACAACAGGAGATGATAATAAGACTAGATAAGTATTGAAGAGAAAGAGATATATGAGAGAAGATGAGATACACGTGTCGGATGATAGAAAAAGGAGGAGAGAAAAGGGGTAAATAGATATCTATCCTCTTTTCCACTACAAGACAGACCCTCATTTTCCTCTCCCAACCTAATCTATTTCTTCCTGTTTCTTGGGGCCAAAGTAGTTTCCTTCCTCTTTGTAGTTTATAACTCTCCAATCACCACTAACCTTTGAACCCCTCCCTTCTTCTCTCTTTCCTATTCTCTCCCCCCACCCCAACCCCCTCTCAACCCACCCCCAAAGGAAAAAGGATGAGTTGCAATGGCTGCCGAATTCTTCGAAAGGGCTGCAGCGATACCTGTATTCTAAGACCCTGTTTACAGTGGATTGATACCCCTGAAGCTCAAGCAAACGCCACCGTTTTCGTCGCCAAATTCTTTGGCCGCGCCGGCCTCATGTCTTTCATCTCCGCCGTCCCCGCTACTCAACGCCCTGGTAGGTAAATCTTAGATATACTTGTGCTGTAATACAAGTGACTTTTAGATATACTCATCATTATGGATCTATCTAGAAACAAACTTGTTTCTAACACATGTGTATGGTTGCGTACATTCGAACTCCTATACTCTGTCATATGTCATAGTCGGAATCATCTAATGCAAAAGGAAATGTTGTTGTTGTTAGATCATGTAAAAATGCATTTATCTATACAAAATGATCTCACTCTTACTATAGAAAAATAATTCATTTACTCAATTGTCAAAAGAAAGAAAACACAAAAAAGGAAAAAGTGTTTTTGTCATTTTTTCCCTCTTTGCTTCAAGTTTATGTAGGTTATACAAATATTTTATAAGTTGTATAGTTATTTTGTATGACAAAAATAATACAAAAAAATGTTACAACATTCTTATATATATAAGTCTATGTGGAGGTGTCCGTTTACGATAAACTATGTTTCACTAATTAGAAAACAACGTTATTTATTTGGGTATGGCAGCTTTGTTTCAGTCCCTATTATCTGAAGCAGCCGGAAGGACTGTGAATCCGGTGAACGGAGCAGTGGGGCTATTATGGAGTGGGAATTGGCACGTGTGCCAAGAGGCGGTGGACACCGTCCTCGGTGGCGGCACGCTGCTGCCGATCCCGGAACTTCTGGAACGTTCTCCTGTTGATGAAATCGTCTCCGACTTTCCCTCGTTCAAACTAGAACAAGATTTTCCGTCTATTTCCAGTCGTACATCAAGATCTAGCTCTACTGCTCAGAAACGACGCCGTTTGCCGGCTTCTGATCTTGATCTCAGTTTGACGGCGACTGGGTTTCCGGTTAAAGATGGAAAGGAGCAGTGGGTTGGAAGTCCTGAGATGAATTCTGAGGAATCTGAAATTACTAATTGTTCCGAAGGAGATCAGAGTGGAAAGATACAAAATCTTCTTAACTTGTTTAATTAGGGTTAGGATGTCGGTTTTCGGGTAGAGTTACTGGATCTGATTCCGGCGGGTTTTGTTTGTTTGATCATTGGCACCGGATTCTCCTCTTGTGTGTTCAAACTGTGAATCTGTAATTTGAGAAAATGAAAGTTGCTTGATGATTAGTTTTCTTTCAAGTTGCATTTATTTATTATATCAACTTGTTAAGGGAGTAATAACACACTATTCTTCGACTTTAAAATATGATGAAATAAAACAAAATGACTTACTGAATTGGATGCACTTTTTATATTATGAACTAATATTTGATCGACACATCTTGACGTAATTTTCATTATGAGTTATGAGGATACAACCTCTACGTGTTTCTAACGCAGGAGCCTCTAAGTCAATAAATAATGTTGTTGTTGTTATTCTTTTCGTGCCCTCCAAATTTTAACCATTAAAGAGACATCATTTCATGTCAAATGGTCATTGAACGAATCTTAGTAATTATTTAAGTACCAATATAACACATGATAGCTGATTACTGTCACAAGTCAATTACTTTATATCTTATTAGTTTACAAATGTCTAATAGTTATTCATTCATTACCATTAAACTTGTCTCATTTCATATATTGTATGATCTAAAAAACCGATAGTTAACTTTTAGTTTTATATGTGTTAACAATTAATGAATGATTTTATTAATTATCTAATAAATTAGTGTTAGAGGTTAACATAACTCAATTATTTAAGAAATGTTTTCATAAGTTTATTATAAGAAGTTCATGTCATCAGAATTACTTTTTAAGAAAATTTTAATAACATCCTAAAAAAGGAATATTGTGAGCATAATTTATATTTTTAAAGTCAATAAAATTGATAACATTTCGAACATTATAAGAAGTATTTCTTTTGACAAATATTTTAGAACATGTTAAAGGTTAAAATTGACTAACAAGCTATATAAATGAGTTTGTGTAGGAATTGTTTATCCACGGAAGAAAGGGTCTTCATTTTTATATCTAAGACTAAATCTCTACCTGGAGGGGAAATGAAGATACTTGATGATTTTTTAAACTACTTTATCTTATTTTAATTTAAATTTATGATTGTATCAACTATTTGTTTATGGTGTTTTTATGGGTTCATGCTCTCAAAATTTACTTGAAACATACATAAATACACAAATAAAAAATATTTTTTTTCATTCTGCTACTCTAACTTTAAGACTTTAACTATTAAAAAGATATCATTTCGTACATTATATGATCTTCAAAGCTATTACTTCTTCCGTTCTAAAAAGACTGTCCACATTTGTATTTTGTCCGTTCCAAAACGTTTATCCACATCCCATAAATGATACAAGAATAATGATTAAATTACTACCGTATCCTCATAAAATGAGTTTATATGTGAAAATGAAGGCTTTTTAAAGGCAAATTAACAAGTGCAAGCATTAAATTAATGTTCAACCAAATTTTCTTAAACTGTAGACAATATTTTTGAGACGGAGTAGGAAGTACTAATTTCTTGTCTTACATGTCTTAGCAATTAATGCAACGTTTTCACTGATTAGCTACAAAAATAATGTTGGAGGTGAACATAACTTAATTCATTAAATAAATGATTTAACAGTTTTAGTATAGAAAGTTTGTAACATTTTAGAACATTCTTAGAAAAAGAATGTGTTTTTAAGAATACTTTCTACGTTCTCAAAACAAATATTGATACTTGCATAACGAAGATACGCGCCCCTAGCAGCTTGGAAGATGAAGGTCATGACCAGAGCTACTAGACTTATTCTAGTACAGTCTGTTACCTCCACCATCCCGGCATACTCTATGCAAGTGGCCAAACTACCAGAGAAAACCATCAGGGAAATTGAGAAACTAAACCGCAACTTCCTATGGGGAGATACTGAATCAAACAAAAAAATACACCCGATTGCATGGGATCTGGTGTGCAGACCAAAAAACCAGGGTGGACTTGGACTTAGAAAATTGAAACAGACTAACCTCGCCCTATTGGCCAAACTTGGGTGGAGATTACTTAACAACAGGAACTCACTATGGGGACAGATTTTGTGGGCAAAATATGGCTCACCACTGGCCATCACACAAACAAAATCAAATGCCTCCTATTTATGGAAAAGCATCCGAAAGGCCCAGAATATACTCAGGGCGGGGAGTCAACCTGTTGATGAGGATCAACATGCATCGACAGATCAAGAAACCCATTGGACATGGGGAGGACGCACTCACTTTAATATGGGACTAGCCTATGAGATCCAAAATCAACCCCCAGACCAACATGCAACTCCACACTGGAGGCGTATCTGGGGGATTAAGGGTCCTCAAGGGGGAAACATGCTAATCTGGCAGATTAGACATGGAAAATTACTTACCGCGGAGATCTTGAACCAAAGGGCCATTCTTGATCTGCCAAATTGCAACGTGTGCAACAGAGACGCTGAATCAAACCTGCATGCAGTAAGAGATTGTCACTGGATCTCTAACGTATGGAAGATTTTAAATCCAAAGGAGAAATGTCACCAATTTTTCAGAGAAAATGATGTAAAGAAATGGATCGACTGGAATTTGAATGACAGAAGGAATGATAAGGTTATGAACTGCAAGTGGCCTTACCTTTTCAGAGAGGGACTTCAAACGGCTTGGTACTGGCGAAATCAAGTGACCCACAACAATCTGGATCTTCCCCCACATGCCGATGAATATGGAGACTGATCCAAAGCCGGGCTATTAGAGTGGAGAAAGTGGTGGACGAAAACAGCCAGGAGATGGCGGTGGATGAATCTGGAAGGCGACTGCTTGGGAAAATTCGAGAGTAAATGCAGGAGGTTCTTTGCATTGATGACAGTTGTAGTGCTTTTAGAAAGGGTAGTTGAGATGGCTTAAATGGGGGCACCAACTTGTACACTGATATTTTATTATTCAATAAAAGTTCCGCTTTTGATGCAAAAAAAAGATACGCGCTCTCCAAAATATCTCTTGACATGAATATTTAGTTAATAGACAAGGACAAACAGGTGTAAAGAGTTTGCGTAGGTAGTTTTTGTTAGAAAGTAGAAAGTACGTCTAAAGTACTTTAAGATTTGATTCAAACTTATATAAAAACATGTAAGACGTTTAGGAGATAGAAAGATGTTTTGAACACTTTAATCTTGTAAGAAATCATTTGGATCGATCCATGTGTAAGTTGGATCGAACTAAATGAAAGCTGAAATGAAGTTGAATGCTCTGTTGGACATAGATCGATGACATCGATCGATCGATGTGGTGTGGATGCAAAGCTGAAAAACTCTCTGTCCAACATAGATCGATCACATCGATCGATCGATGTGCTATGGATGCAAAGCTGGAAAACTCTCTGTCCAACATAGGTCGATCGCATGGATCGATCAATGTGACATCGATCGATACATCTATGTTGGCAGGACGCAAAGTTAGAAGTCTTTGTCCAACATCGATCGATGACATCAAGCGATGTGCCAAAAGTCATGGCTCTTCACTTTGAATTGCATCTTTTGATCCAAGAATCATCTTCCTTCATACATGAACGTTATGCAACTGATTTGGTGGTTAATTAAATTGCTGAAATAGGTTTAAAAGTGGTATTTTATTTAGCCCTAGGTCTATAAATAGTAGGCATTGCTATCTTAAATGAAGATAACATCTTTTGCTAAATTCTGAAACTTTCACCAAGTTTTATCCTCTTTCTCTCCTCCATTATCAAACACTTGTCTTGTGCAAGTTCATCTTCCTCTCGTAGAGCGAACAAAAGGAAAAAGCCATTATTATCAAACACTTGCCTTGTGCAAGTTCATCTTCCTCTCGTAGAACGAACGAAAGGAAGAAGCCGTTATATCCCGGGAAGCTTGTGCCGTGTTGTTTTCCTCGCTCGTGGTGGAGACATTTTAAGTTTAAGGACAGCAACTTACGTTGTGTCTCGGCTTCCTACGTTCTTTGATTTTCGTTTGGTTTCCAAATTCTGACACATTTTTCTAACAATTTTTATGCTTTGAACATTTTATGTCATGTGAGAGCTTCAAGAAAATAGAATAAATTGCTAAAATAAGTAAATAAATATCTTTCTCCTGGTACTGGTGAGTGCATTATAATGCACTAGATAAATGCATTATAATGCACTAGATAAACCTTGTATAGATTTCAGTGGGACTGGAAATATGAAGTCACGACTTCTGCATGAATTTGTTATGATGTTTTACCTATTCTTATGTCTTGTCTATTCATTGGAGGTGTGGATTTTGCCAATGGTGATATTAAGTGTGAGTTATTTCTTAACCAAATGGATCGGGATCCTCTGACCCCGTTCCACTCACTCTTTTTGGGACTGTTCGCCACGTTGTACACAGGGAGTGGTGACCCCCACTCCCTATGTGTACCACGTGTCAGCAGGTTATTTAATACTCCCTAAAGGGGTCAGGAGATCTGTTCCCCAACCTAATGCTTCACATATTGGCAATTTGAACCTATTCCTCAACACTTGGCAATGAATTTGACCATTTCTATAAATCCTGGTGGTTATCCAAATAAGATAAGGACAAAATGGGTAGAATATGTAAGTTGAGGACAGAGTGTGGTTAAACTTTTGGATTTATATAAGGATATTTGTAAAGTGGTCATCCATATCTTAAAGAGTATTTATCCATTCACATGTATGAATGTTTAGGGTTAGGATCCCTTCACCACAAACTCCTCACTCCACTCGTCACCGCGTGACGCGTGACAACAGAGGTGGGTGATGAGGCTAGATGCAGGTGATTGACAACAGAGGTGGGTGGTAAGGCTAAATGAGGATCACCTGCATCTAGCCTCATCATCCACTCCTACTGTCACGTGTCGCGCGGTGATGCATGAGGTGGGAGAATGGGGGCAGGGGATCCCCTCCTGAATGTTTGGTACTTTAGCATCCAATCATATGAATACAGAAACAAAATTCATATCTCATCTACTTAATAAAATATGTATTTTACCTATACTAAAGTTTATCAGATTAGGTACTGAATTATAATATTTCTTTGGAAATGTTATCTTGGAAACACTTCTCACATACACCACAAAAAAAAAAAAGAAAATGTATAAACAAGATTATCTACCAATTCTCTCACATTGTTGTGCAATATCATTGTATTTATAAATATACATTCTTAGCCTACATGGGTCAGGATTAGTTCTAGCTCTGAAGAGATAGTGATCTCTTGTCATATTAGGTCTTTGTACGTATTATATTAAAGAGTGTTTTGATGTACTAAACTTCAGCGTTTGCGTAGAGTCTGGAGAGAGACCGAATCGTTTCGTAATTAGAGCGTTTTTGGTGTACTAAGCTTTAGCATTTGTGTAGGGGCCGGAGAGGGAACGGTTCACTTCGTAATTTGAAATACGTAGATTTATCCTACACTTTATGCAAGAGGCTGTTTTTGCGTCTCGAACTCATGACCTCAAGATCACAAAGCATCAAACCTTACCAATTACTCCGAGACTTGCTCTCTTTGTACGTATTATATTGATAGTGTCAATTTGATACCTACTATATATATTTTACTATGAAATAAAGTATATCAGCTGATTTTTGTTTATTATCTAATTAGTTACTGATTCATTAACCGATTTTGAGAAAACTAACAATAGTTGTTTAGGACCACAATTGTGATGGGTGGAAAATCACCAAGTTAATATTGTACTTTTAACTTTGGGGAATAATACTTATCTAAATGCTTATCTACGCATTGTGTTGATTACGACCTATTGACATGTGGAGTATGTAGATTATGATCAACGACAAGTTTAGTGTACAACATGGATGACTATTATGCAACATTTTTAATTAGAACTCCCTCATATAAAAATTAGTTAGATATGCTTTGCTTTTTCTGGGTTTTAAACTTAATATATCTTTGTTTGTCTAAAAAAAGATTAATGCGTTATAACATAAATTCATGAGCATGAATTTGAAATATGAATGGAGTAGACTAATAAAAAACAGAGAGATAATATAAAACTATGTATTTTTAATACCATCTTTCTTTTTTTTATTAGTCTATTTCACTCATGCCTCGAAATTCATATTTCCAATATATGTTATTTTGCAGCCTAAAACAAAATCCTCTTTCTCGTTCTTGTTGATCTTCTTAGTCATAAAACGTCAATTTTTACAACCATCGAGTTATTGGCTCGTCCGACCCAGCATTATTCATGAATTGCTTGTTCAAGTGTGCTTAATAGATATGATCGAGAAGTACCATGCATGAAAATCCTTTATTTCTTTCTATCGGTTTCATCTAGGTTCAGCCAAAAAAAAAGTTTAGCGCCTAGTATTTACCTTATTTTTTTAGTTTAGTAAAGTCGAGTTTTTGCTCACTAAAGACTAAAGAAATAGATAAAAAAGTCTTTGTCATGGCAGTTTGTGTTTTTGTGTAATTCAGTTAAGGCTTATCATATTCTTATTACATTAAATTGAAGTACCCTCATTTTTGGAGTAAACGGTTATTTTATGGTACTAAGGGCCTCCACCGTCTCAGGCTCAAAGAGCATTGTGGAGGATGCAAATCAGAACCCATCAGTCTTCTAGGTTGGGTGAAGACTTATGCAGTGACCCATACAAATTGTCCTCCCGCAAACCAGGCCTTCAGCCTAGCAGCAGTGGAATATACACTGTGCGTGTCTCTGGATTCGAACTCTTGACCTCATGAAACAAATTCTAACCCAAGTAACAAATGAGTTATGCACCGGAGTCAAAGTACCCTCATTTTTAGTTGTCCATAATTGAAATGGTTACAGACAGATAACACACTTAATTAAGACATATGCTACCATGCACTGCCACATCAAAGTGGATAACGCTTTTTCCCCCCTTTGTTCCTTTTCATATTGCTGAAGCCATGAGTGTTATGCTACATTACCCAGTCAATTTTACTTTTTTAATTTTAAAACCCAAAATTTGAAATATATTGGTACATTGCAATATATTGGAATGATATTGTAACATTGCAATATATCAAGAAATACTTTAGAATATTGGAATGTAGGGCTGTAAACGAACCGAGCATCGCGTTGTTCAAGCTCCGTTCATTTAAATTAGCGAACGAGCTGAACTTGCTCGTTTATTTAAACAAACATGTTTAATTGTTCAAGCTCGGTTCGTTTAACTCACAAACAACATTAACAAGCCGAACACCTTAAATGAACGGTGTCACTACCGAGTTCGAACAGAAAAAAGTGATTCAAGCTCGGTTCGTTAACGCCTTGGCTGACTCGAGCTGAGCTCGAACCGAATAACCGAACAGCTCGGATCATTTACAGTCCTATGTGCAACGCCATATTCATGCTATCTCCACCTATTTCCGCCGTTTCCATTTGTTTGGCTTCAAATATTATCCATATTTTGCAAGTTGGGAATTGTTTATTGAATTTATACTACACAACTTGCCATTTGAATAAAACTAATAATTAACACTGTTAAAACTATCAGCATACTTTACAGAAGATAATGCTTGCACTTTCTTACTCCATTTTTTTAATTATTAAATCTACTCTGAAACTAAAGCAAAGTTTTGAAACGGTGAAGGTTCAACGTACTTTTTTGTAGTCACAAGATATTGTTATCTCTATTTAAGATATTGTTGAATGATTTTATTTGGATTATTTATAAAACTTATAGAGTTAGAGAGCAGAGCCACGTGGTCTCATGGACTTTTTCTTTCATGCAGAAAGGCATCAGGTATTATGTAATAAATTTATTTATGACAAAGAATTATTTCAATGCAAATGAATATGGTGGCCGGAAAATAGGAGAGAGTCAACAATGACAGATAAGTTTGAGGTGGAAATCAATTGGATAGAGGGGCA
Source organism: Eustoma russellianum (assembly GCA_036186865.1). Classification (NCBI taxonomy): domain Eukaryota; kingdom Viridiplantae; phylum Streptophyta; class Magnoliopsida; order Gentianales; family Gentianaceae; genus Eustoma; species Eustoma russellianum. The sequence goes on from AP025052.1 coordinate 32,327,705, forward strand.
GAATGGGTCGGCCGCCCACATGTTGAGGAAATCAGATAAAGTGGGATGCGGATGGGTTGAGATCTCCTAACCTAACTTTCCTCACCTCCTTTATGACCGTACGACACGTGGCAGCAAGAGGGTGGTGAGGCTAGATGAGGGTCACCCCTATTGCTGCCACGTGTCATGCAGTCACACGTCACCACACCTCCTTTGCGGTGAGAGGATCCTATCCCGATGAGGATATACGCACCTCCTTCTTCCAATGAATGTGGCCAATCACGACCATTTCCATGTTTCTTGGTGCTCACTCTGCTGACGTCCTATTTGACACCCTCCCAACTCGGTTCAGATGTGGGGTGACTAAAAAAAACGCAAAATGTAAGGTTTTAAATCACACGTCGTTACGTGTATAAAATCAATTTTTTTTTAAAAAAAAATGCAGCATCCCCTTTTTTAAACAACCGTAGCAACGCGTGATTGGAGACCTCATATTTTGAATCACTTTTAGCCTCCTCAGATCTGAACCGCTCCCAACTTTGTTCTTTTTTTTGGAGAAAGGTCATCCTCTGGTCTTGAGGGTCCCACCGTCTAAGCCCCAATGAGTATTATGGAGGATGCAAATCAGGAGCCCTACGGCCTCCTAGGTTGGGTGAGGACTTATGCAGTGACTCACACAAGGTGCCCCCAAACTAGGTCTTCGGCCTAGTACCAGTGGAATACCTATGCTGTGCATGTCCCTAGAATCGAACTCTTAACCTCTTGAACCAAATCTCAACTTGAGTACCAACTGAGATATATCATGTGGCAACTTTGGTCTTCTCTAGCTTAAGAGTTTTTGTCAATTTCTTTTCTAAAAGTTGCACAAAACGTATATAAATACTGTAATTATTTATTTATTTTAACCGTGTGAAATTTTAATAATTAATATTCAATGACCGGATGGTGGCTTCTTCCCAACTTTGTTCTCCTTTCCCTTACGGAGAGCTTTTATCTGTTTCTTTTTCAAAAGTTACAAAAAAACGTACACAAGTATTATAATTATATATTATATATTTTGCTAATAGTGTAAAAATTTGACAATTAACATTCAAGGACCAACGTTAACTTCAACCACCATGACTTACCTGTGACCAAGGTCAACATGTCTTTCACCAACTCTTCTAAGTTTGAAATAAGTATTGGGTCACCGTGTAAGATATTACATAATTTAGGTGGCCGATGAGCTTCTGATTTGTATTCTTTATACATGTTCTTTGGGCTGGAACGGTGAAGTCTTCATGACAAGAGATTTCAGCCTTTTTCTCCAAGAGGCCATGAGTTCGAACCTACGGACGCGCACAGTGTGATTGTTCCTCTGCTGTCAGGCCTGAAGGCCTGGTTTATGGGGAGCACCTTGTGTAGGTAACTGTATAAGATCTCACCCAATCTAAGAGACCGTTGTGCTTCTGATTTACATCTTCTGCGCAGCTCCTTGGAGCTGAGACAGTGGAGTCTTTTTGGGTTAGGTTTAACCTTTTGCCAACCAGATAAATATTGGTAGTTCATACCCACGTGCATTCTTGATATATTATTCAATACTTTCAAAGTTGCAAGATACTGCCACGTTCCCAGAAGGAGTTGACCGCTGCTTCCTCCGTTTCACATTTTGTCCCAAATGATACTACAACAACGTAACTCTATTACTTAGAGTCTTTTGTTTATGGCGTGGTATAAGGAGGTCGGACGTATGTAACTATACCTATGTGTTAGAAACACACAGAAGTTATTTTCTGATGGCACATAATAAAAATTGCGTCTTGTCGATCAACTGCTACTTCACAATAGCGCAGCCAATTTAGTGATTCATTTTGCATTATTTCATCATATTATAAAGTCAAGGAAGATTGTGCATTAGAAATGGAAACAAATGATCCAACATTTTGTTTAAAGAGAGATCCATCTTCTCCAACAAATCAATAAAAATACCATGTAAAGACTATATCTCGTCCTTGTACTGCAACTTATCATCTCCCCACCCCCCGCCCCCCGCCCCCGAAGCAGAGCAGCCATTATCCTATACTCAAAATGCAAAATTAGTGAAGCATCTATGAACAAGCTCAACGACAATGGCTTTCCTTATGAGAGCCAAATATGTTGGGATTAATTCGAGATACGTGTGATGCGCAGCACGTTGATGAAGTTTATACGAATTAATCATAAGGTGGACGTTATGTATGATAATTAGTGAAGCATCTATGAACAAGCTCAACGACAATGGCTTTCCTTATGAGAGCCAAATATGTTGGGATTAATTCGAGATACGTGTGATGCGCAGCACGTTGATGAAGTTTATACGAATTAATCATAAGGTGGACGTTATGTATGATAATATTATATGTCACATATGTCACGTAATAATATTAATTATTACGTAAAACATCCACACGTTAAGTGATCATCGGGTATGTTCGTGGATGTATAGTGTGGTCTAAATGGAAACCCCGAATATGTAGACAGTCATATGGTCAGAGACCGCGATGGATGGGCTCAAAGTGCAGTGACCATAAAGTTACGACATCTGGTCCCCGGGGGGCGACAACCCACGTGTGGCTAGTAGATAATTATTGGCACAATAATTAAATATTAAGGAAGATAAGATTGAGTTTTAAATTCAGATTTAAATTTGAATTCAGATTTAAATTTGAATTTAAGTTTAAATTTAAATCCTAACCTATCAGATACTTCCACCCCTCCATATAAAGGAGGAGGCTTTCACCTCCTCAGATCATCAAATTAGAATAGACGCATACAGTATCAAAATAAAGAGCGTCCATTACAGTATATTAGAGGGAAGGTCTGCCAAGTTTTCTATAAAGTCCACACTGCCTAACCTCTCCATCGGGTAAAGCAGTGAATTGTTGATTCCGTTCAAGGGGTATATCAGCAATCCATCGGGTAAAGCAGTGAATTGTTGATTCCGTTCAAGGGGTATATCAGCAATTGGTGGGAGGTCGTGAATCCTTGGATCACGCCAGATTCTTCATCAGCCGGAGCAGTTGCAGCATACGTGATCAGATTAACAACAGCAATGGAGCAAGGTATATTTTCCGCATTTTGTTACTTTGTCCATTGATTCGATTAAACGGTCATATTTCGGGATTTATTAAATTAAATCCTACAAGTGGTATCAGAGCAGGCCTAATCGAATCATTATGTTAATCTATTCATGTTGAAAAACGGAATTTTTTTGAAGTCAAAAAACATTTCTTCCGGTACGAGAAAAATTTCTGTTTTTGTTTTTAAAATAAATCTCTCACCGATTTTTTACATAAGCCAGCAACGGCGCTGGCGTCCAGCGCCCAGCGCCCAGGTTATACTGCTGAAAGTCCTTTCAGGTTCTGCTGTCGAAAATTTTGGTCGTTTTTCCTGGATTTCTGGAGCTTTTAATATAAATATAAATCTGCCCTATAACTTGACAAAAATGCCTGCTGGCCTGATGGCTGGCAGCAGAGACAGCATATAGAAGGTCTCGAGTTCGATCCTGGTTCCTAAAATTCAAGAGCAATTTTTGCTCCAGTACTGGAGCATTCTGGCGGCGGGTCTGGGCCCGATCCGGGTTCAACCCGGTCCTGGCCTGTTTCTAACAGGGCTTCGGCCCTAATTCGGATTAAAAAAAAAAAAGGAGTTTCAGATAGGCTTTCAGATTTAGTCCCAATTCGGTTCAGGAAAGGGCTTCGGCCCAATACAGATTCCAAATAAAAAAAAAGGCAAAATCCGGAAATCAGAACGGGCCGGGCGGGTTCCGACCCGACCCGGCCCCAGCCCCTTTATTTAGTTTTTAATTTCAGTTTGTTGTTTATGTATATATTGTTATTATTTTGGATTAAGTAAACAATAATAATTTTTATTATTATTATTTAAAGTTTATTTTAAGGAAAATAGTAATAACAAATTGTTGTTATTATTATTATTTTAAAGTTTCCTTTTAAAGAAAATAATAATAATGATAATGATAATTTAATTATTATTGTTATTATTATTAAAGGAAAATAGTAATAATAATAAGTAATTATTATTATTATTATTTTAAAGTTTCTTTTAAAGGCAAATAAAGTAAATAATAATGATAATAATTTCATTATTATTGTTATTATTTAAAGTTTATTAAGGAAAATAGTAATAATAATAATAAATTCTTGTTATTATTATTATTATTTTAAAGAAATCCAAAATAATAATAATTAAGTGTTAAGTTTAATTTCCGGTTATTATTGCATTATTATGTTTATATGCATGCAGTTATTTGTTTATTTATTTATTTATGCCTTATGTTTATGCATGTTAATAAATAAATAAAATAAAGTTAAGAAACTTAACCCAATAAGGATCCGAATCTTGCTTGACCCGGTTTGACCGAGTTCAACCAAGTTAATTCGATGGGCTAAGTTGACTGAATTAACCAATACTTATCAATCAATGCGGTTTATACTCGTGATAGATGACTCATTGAGTTGTGATAAAAACACCGTACACATAGTTTTGTCTAAGAAAGCCGGTACTTAAGCGAGACCATTGTGACTCCACCGGTGGCCTGGAAATTATGTGGAATGGTAATACACCCTTATGGCAAGTGGGTATTGCTGAATCGGTTCACTTCACACTCAATGTGACCCATCATAAGGTTATGTCACTTGTTAAATTGATTGATAAAGATATTGTTTTCTTATACCGTAAGGAGAACTGAGCTTGGTTCAAGGTGGTTCTTATTTGAGCCGTAAAGGGAATCAAGCTAGTTCGAATTGGTTTAAGTAAAACAAAACGGATGTTGGGGTTAAGTATGCACGGTTGTGCAAAAGGGTCAGTCAGGAAACTGCGGATCATTTAGAACCATAAAGTTACGCGACTTAGCAAATGTAGGGCTTTAATATGATCCCCTTAAAGTGCGGCAATCATATCATCGCCACTATATTTGTTATGATCGTGAAGGGCATGTATGTGTTGGAGGCAATCATTGACCGGCCCAAAGGAAGGTGTGATTGTCGAAGACACATATGAGCACGGTAGTGGACCCAAATAGGGCCGGCGGCGAAGCTTTAAAAGCGTAGGTTAACTCATCGGCCCAAAGGAAGGTGGTTAACCTGTGCTTGGAGAGCCGTCATATTGACCACTATGTAGGACCTCAGGCGCTACCATCTCTCCCAAAACCAATTGGTGACAGGAGATGCGCATACCCTAGCCTTATAGTGCATTCAGCACACAAGCGCCCACGGCATTCGACTGTGACTTGGCCCACACGGCCTACCCCCACCGGCCTACACCACGGGACAATTGCTGCACCTAACAATCTCCCCCTCAGCAATTGCTCCTGCTGGGAATCGAACCCGTGACCTCGCTCTGATACCAAATGTTGGATCGTGCACCTGCAATAAACACCACTAGAGGGGGGGGTGAATAGTGGTTAGCAGAAATTACACTACAACCCTTTGTTAAAATCCCCTTTGAAAACAGAATCTGAAACCACCTCAGATTCAGAACCCGTTTTTCAAAAATTCACAAATAATTTTACACAACTCCAAAAATTATGAAACTTTCCAGAATGTAACTTCAATGAGGTAACAAGATTCTATCCAAAAATCAGACAAAAATAAGATCGTTTGACCCTTCAAATAAATAAAAAGATTCAGATGGTCAATCTGGACAGAATTGGACAGAATGTTGCTGATTTTGCAAAACGTGTTTCTCTTTGAATACTCAACCAAAAAGGTTGATCTTTATATCAAAACACTCCTTAGGATGTGTAGATGAAGTTTCAAAAAGGCCCTGACCTTAACCAACTCTTGAAAAATACAGAATTTAAGTTTTCTCAAAACTGGTCATATTGCAGCCAGATTGGAGCAGTTATCTTGCAAAGACTGAAAGACTAACTTTCCCTTGCTCAAATCAAGTGATTCTTGTTGCAAATGAAAGCTAACAGTCTGAAGTATAACTCCACCAAAAATCACGAATTTTGAAAATGTTTAGCTATTTTTTCAAATTGTGAGAAGTGGTGTGAAAACTGCAGTCAAAAACGGGCAGAAAATAGAAATAAAGAAACAAGAGAAGAACACCGAGAATTTATCCTGGTTCGGTCAATGTGACCTACTCCAGTCCCAAGGAACACTTTTCCTTGGATTTCACTATGGTATGAACCAAATTACAGCAAGAACCAAGCTTGATCCTTGGGTTAAACACCAACCCTATTCAAGACTTGGATGAACACCTTTATGTAACTCTTGGTTGCAACACCTCTATCACCTATTGATGTAGCCTTATAGATTTGGCTAATCAATCTTACAAATAAGACACAAGAAGGTGTGTATAGTGTAGCTGGACAACAACTAGAAATGGAACACCTTAGCTACACAAAGTATGAACGAAAATATGAGAAGAGAATAGCAAGACAACAATCTTCAATTTTTGCTTTCAAGTGTGTGTCTTCTCTTCTTCACCTTGCCTTCTATTTATAGAGTGAATAGATGGCATATTCTCTCCAAATTTTAGACCATGTGATGGCTGAGAATTTTGAATTAAAGCACCTCCATAATCATCTCCAACAACCTTGTCTCCATTAACTTCAAATTTGAAATTTCAAGTTGACAACTTTTGCCAACTAGCTTGCTTTTGGTTTGTCTTCTTGCCCAAAAGTCATAAAATGAGTATACCACCTTCTCCACCTGTTTATGGACGTTTTTGATGTTGTATGTATGTATACCAACTCATATTTTGTGAATAAAAAATAATGAATAAGTGTTGACAAGATTATGTCAACATATAACACCAAAATTCATACTTTCTTCTCCTTTACATATTGTGATGAATCTTGCACCAAGGACACCTTGTAATCTCTAAAAGATGATGATTAATATCCTCTTATAACATATATAAGAGGGTCTTCAAGAAAAAATAGAATGTGACATCTCGAATCGTCACATATCCAGCTATAGTCAATAATATCATCGGTTGAGAGAATAAGATATAAGATCACCATATAATCTTCAAAATAATAATAACACAGCTCCAGAATGAAGATAATAATATGCTCAAGAGATTCCTTGAGTGAAAATACCAAAAATACCCTTGGGGGTAAAATGACCAAAATACCCCTGGTGTGAGAAAACTCCAGAAATGCCCCCGATGATCAAAAATAATCACAATACCACCTTTGTCATGATAACCAAGATAATAATATGCACTTGAAATATTTTTCACCATATGATGTTCCTACAAAACTTAAAATACCAATTTTGCCCTTTTTGGTAAGTTGTAGAAACTTCCAAGGCACGTTAGTCGCAAGACAATAATAATCACCAAAAACACATAATAAGCACATAATGAGCATATATAAATCATGTACAAATGAAAACAACCATTTTATCACATTTTAGAAAATTATTTCTAAAAACTCTAGACATCGATCGATCGAAGTGCCTCAGCTTCATAGATCGATGTCTCACATAAAGGTTCAGGTTTTGCCTCTGACCTACATCGATCGATCGAAGTGAGAGTTTGATATACATCGATCGATTGATGTGTCTTAGGTTTAGAGATCGATGTCTCACAGAAAGGTCTTAAACTTATCTGCCTTACATAGATCGATCGATGTGAACTTGTTCAACTTTTAATCACATATAACACCATGTGTGACATTTTCAAGTATTCATCACTTAAAATCATGACTTTGAAAATTATCCAAACATATTTCTCAACATTCTCCCCCTTTTGGATGATTTTCAAAATAACCTAACATGATTTTAATGTCACAACTTATAACCAAAAGTTTAACCAAATGTTTTCAACTATGTTTTCAACGTTTAAATAGTATGCTGCTCCCCCTCAACTCATACTCTCCCCCTTAACCTATGCTCCAAAATTTATGCCAATAAAACTTAGCATATGATTCATCATGACTTACCAACTAAAACATGACTTACCAACTAAAATCATGTTCTTATTCTATCTCCCCCTTTATTTTGCAAATCATGCAAAAGATAGAACTATACAATGGTATCGTAAGTCATCATTCCTAATTTGGCTCGTAAGTTTTCAAAAGTGGCTTGATTAAGGGGTTTGGTGAAGATGTCAGCGATTTGGTGATCAGTTCTTATATGGTTTATCACTATTTCCTCATTTTGAACATGATCGCGAAGAAAGTGGTATCGCACCTCAATGTGTTTGGCCTTAGAATGAAGTACCGGATTCCGGGAAAGATTGATTGCACTTGTGCTATCGCAGAAAATTGGAATCTTATTCATTTTAATGCCAAAATCACTAAGTTGCTGTTTAATCCAAAGTATTTGGGTAGTACACAAACTCAAAGCAATATACTCGGCTTCAGTGGTAGAAAGAGCTACACTAGCTTGCTTTTTAGAAAACCAAGAGATCAAATTGGTTCCTATAAATTGACATGTACCGCTAGTGGATTTTCTATCTAACCTGCAACCACCATAATCAGCATCACTATATGCGTGTAATTCCAACTTAGCGTTTCTATCATACCACAATCCTAAGTGAGGTGTATGCTTAAGATATCTAAAGATCTTTTTCACTGCATTGTAATGTGATACCTTAGGACAAGATTGAAACCTAGCACACATACACACACTAAACATAATATCAGGTCTTGATGCAGTTAAGTATAACAATGAGCCAATCATAGACCTATAAAGTGTGTCATCAAAAGGTTTACCGTTTTCATCCTTATCAAGTTTGGTACTAACACTCATAGGGGTAGTTGTAGGTTTCAACTCTTCAAAGCCACACTTCTTAATCATATTATTGACATACTTAAGTTGGCTAATGTGAATTCCTTGAGGGGTTTGTTTGATTTGAAGTCCTAAGAAATAATTCAACTCTCCTACCATTGACATTTCAAACTCTGACTTCATACATTCTTCGAAGTCTTTTACTAAAGTAGGGTTGGTTGAACCAAAGATTATATCATCTACGTATATTTGAACTATTAACAAATCATTACCTTTTCTTCTTAGGAATAATGTGTTGTCGATGGTCCCCCTTTGATAATTATTTGCAATAAGAAAGTTTGCAAATCTATCATACCAAGCTCTTGGAGCTTGTTTTAAACCATATAGAGCTTTCTTAAGCTTATAAACATGGTTCGGATTCTTCGGATCTTCGAATCCAGGAGGTTGTTTTACAAACACTTCTTCTTGGATGTATCCATTCAAGAACGCACTCTTGACATCCATTTGGAAGAGCTTAATTTTGCTTATACTTGCAATCGCAAGTAATAATCTAATTGCTTCTAGTCGTGCAACGGGTGCAAATGTTTCTTCATAATCTATTCCTTCTTGTTGATTATAACCTTGTGCGACTAGTCTAGCCTTATTCCTTGTAATATTTCCTTGTTCATCCATTTTATTCCTAAAAACCCATTTAGTTCCTATGATAGACTTGTCTTCAGGTTTAGGTACTAAGTCCCACACGTTGTTCCTTGTGAATTGATTTAATTCCTCATGCATAGCATCTATCCATGATATGTCACCTAAGGCTTCCTCTACGTTCTTAGGTTCTAATTGTGAGATTAAGCTATGTCCTTCAAGTTGACTTATATTTCTACGTGTTCTAACCCCAACACTTGGATCACCAATGATTAGCTCTTTGGGGTGTTTATGTTTATCTTCTATAAGCCACCAATTCCTAAGTTGACTAGGTTCACCTTCTTCTAGTTCAAATGTTTCATTCGTGTGAACATTTTCATATACAATTGGAACATCCTGTAAGTTAGATAGATTATCTTCCAATTGTAAAATTTCTTGATTTATTTCACCTAAAGGTTCATGCACATCTTGTTCAGGGGAAGTTGGTTCTAGATGATCATGAACAGGCTCAAGTAATATATCATCATCATCAAACATATTTTCAACATTATTTTCTTGTTTATGTTGATGTTTATCACTAACTTCAAAACATGCATTTTCATTGAATTTCACATGTATGGATTCAATTATTTTTCTAGATGCAGGATTATAACACCTATATGCTCTTGAGTTAGTTGAATACCCAACAAATATGCATTCAATAGACTTTTGTTCAAATTTATCTAGATTATCCTTAGTGTTCAGTACAAAACATTTACATCCAAATACTTTAAGATAATCTATCTTAGGTTGTCTATTGTTTAGCAATTCATAAGGCGTTTTATTTAATTTCTTTCTAATAGTGAGCCTATTTATAATATAGCATGCACAACTAACAGCTTCAGCCCATAAATATTTAGGTAATTTATTTTCACACAGCATTGTCCTAGCAACTTCTTGAATTGTTCTATTTTTACGTTCAACAACTCCATTAAGTTGTGGTGTTCTAGGTGGTGAGAATTCATGTTTTATTCCATATAGTTTCGCAAAATTTTATTACGTCTTTGTTTTTAAATTCACCACCTCTATCGCTTCTAATTCTTTTAACATTTTCTTCATAAATATTTTCAAGTTGCTTAATAAGAGTTTTGATTGCTAATGGAGCATCGTCTTTGTGTGTTAAGAACAATATCCATGTGTAGCGTGAGTAATCATCTACTATGACACACACATAGTAGTGTCCACCTAGACTTCTTGTCCTACTTGGACCAAATAAGTCTAAGTGAAGCAATTCTAGTACATGACTAGTACTCACTTCATGTTTCGGTTTTAAGGTTTCTTTAATGTGTTTTCCCTTAATACATGTTTCACACATTTGAAAATTATCTAAGTCTAACTTAGGCATTCCTCTAATTAAATTCTTCTTAGATAATTTCTTAATAGTTGAAATTCCTATATGGCCTAATCTTCTATGCCATAAATTTACATCTAAGTCATGTGATATTAGACACTTAACCTTAGCATCTAACATGTTATCTAAGGTAAGAGTATAAATATTTCCATCTCTATTTCCTTTTAAGACCGTTTCTCCTTTTTCATTTATTATATCACAAGAATTGGGAAGAAAGGAGACATTATAACCACAATCTATAAGTTGAGAAATACTAAGTAAATTATAAGATAGATTGCTTACTAATAACACATTTCGTATTTGAAATGTGTTAGGGTCCCCAATTGTTCCTTTTCCAACAACTTGTCCTTTGTTGTTGTCACCGAATGTTTCTTTTCCTCCATCCTTGATGTGTTCCAATTCGATGAATAGTTTGGGGTTCCCCGTCATATGCCTCGAACATCCACTATCTAAAAACCATTTGGTTTTTAGATTCTTTGACTTTGCCTCCTTCTTGCATTCCTTGCGTTTATCCTACAATGGAGACAAAGTTTTAGGTACCCTTTATTTGGGTCCTTGAATGTTAGGGGCACTATTCTTGTTTAGATATCCCTTAGGTATCCAAACTTGAATATACCTTCTAGGCACATTTTTAGCATTGTTATAATTTGGAAAATAAGAAGAATTAGCATATACATGATTATTCCACATAAGTGAAGATTCATTGTTATACATGTTGTGTCATGGTTGATAATCATTATAGGATGGCCGAGATTTATGATGGGTATAAGGCATGTGAATTTGTTTCTTATATGACGCTATATAAGTGTGTTTGTAGGCATTTCTATAAGACTTATACGAGTGTTGCCTATACTTAGGTTCATAATAAGTTGTATGCATTTTATTCGGTCTAGTTGCATTTGTATACATGTAGGCATAATTTATATGTTGTCTAGATGCAAAGTTTGGCCTAGATGTATGTTTATGCGTGTGTGCTTTTATGGGTGTATGTTGCATTTTTGCCTTGATATAAGTAGACGAAGGTGTAGAAGCAGGCAAAGTTGATTTTGTTGTATTATATGGTAACTTTGTACTAGATGAAACAAACTTAGTCTTTTTATTTACTTTTTCATTTTCTTCTTTATAGCCTAAGCCGGTTTTATCATTACCATACTTTTGTGATGAGATAAGTGTATCTAACATATTTGCACCCGATTTAAATTGTTCTAACATTTTTTCTAAGTTAAGTTTAGACGACTTAAGTTGTGTTATTTCATGTTCACAACTTTCTATCTTAGATTTTAACATCTTATTTTCCATTTTTATCTTATGTTCATCTTTCCTATATGATTCAATTTTATTCTCTAAAGAATCAAGAGTATTAGTAGACTCTTGTTTAAGAGATTCTAGTTGATCGGAAAATTCCAAGTTGGACGTCTTCAACTAGTTTCTTCTTTTCTTTAGAGAGCTTCTTACAGTGAGCATGCATTCTTAGGAATTCTTCATACATTTCATCAAGTGTCATGTCACTATCAGAATCACTATCAGAAGAAGAACATACCTCGTTGGATACGAAGCAGACTTGAGCTTCCTCAGTTTCGGATTCTGAGTCGGATGAGTCGCTCCATGTGCTCACCTTCATTGCTCGTTTCCCTTTTCTTGCCTTAGACTCCTTTGTCTTTGTCGTTTGAGCCTCCTTGTCTTTGGCTTGTTTATTATTGTTGTTGTTGTTATTATTTTTCTTCGTGGGACAGTCGTATGAAATATGTCCTTTTTGACCGCATTCATAACACTTTAATTCTTTATTATTCCATTTGTTTATGTTATTCTTCCTAGGTTGAGAAGAAGAAGAAGAAGAATTACGTTGTCTATTCCTATTTGGACGTTTGAAAAATTTTCTTAGTTTTCTAGCTATCAATATCAACTCATCGTCTAATTCAGTATCACTATTACTATCATCGTTACTAGCATGTGTTTCGGTTGTTTTGAAAGCTATTGACTTACCGGATGACTTAGACGATTCAGACTTTCGTTGGTTTAATTTAACCTCATAAACTTTAAGAGACCCGATCAATTCATCCATCTTAGTGATTGACTTTGTCTCCTCGATTGCAGTCACCTTTGGATCCCATTCAGCAGGGAGGCTTCGTAACACCTTTTGAACCTTTTCATTGTTCGAAAATGACTTTCCTAAAGCTTTAAGGGAATTGAAAATATTAGTAATCCTCAAATCCATAGATGTTATGGATTCGTTTGGCAACATTTTGAAAGTCTCTAATTCAGTCATAAGCATGTTTATTTTTGACTCTTTAACACCACCAGTACCTTCATGCTTTAATACAAGTGATTTCCACATGTCGTGTGCGCTTGTGCAATTTGACACATATCCTGCTTCAGAAGTTGTAAGTCCATTCAAAAGTAATTGCATAGCTTTAGCATTCATAGACATTTTCTTTTTATCATCTGATGACCATTCACTTTTACATTTTTCAACCTCTTGAGTTACTTCACTAACTTGTGTAACTTTCGTTGCAATATACGGCCCATCTTCAACTATAGACCATAAATCGATGTCTATAGCCATTAAGAATAGCCTCATTCTTAGTTTCCAATGAACAAAATTATTGCCATCAAAAAGAGGAGGGCGTTGGGTAGACATACCTTCCATTTCACCTTTGTGAGAAACAATAGCCATAGTATGTACCTTGGATTTGAGACAAGTAGTATATAATGAATCGTTGTTTCTTGGCCTTGTATGGTGTTGAATCTTGCTTCTTTTGAGTGGTGTTGGTCTGGCTCTGATACCACTTGTAGGACCTCAGGCGCTACCATCTCTCCCAAAACCAATTGGTGACAGGAGATGCGCATACCCTAGCCTTATAGTGCATTCAGCACACAAGCGCCCACGGCATTCGACTGTGACTTGGCCCACACGGCCTACCCCCACCGGCCTACACCACGGGACAATTGCTGCACCTAACACACTACACCCAATTGTTGGAAGGTATTGGGATGACTCCAAAGAGCCCCAATATTGGAAGACAATTGGTAGATGGAATCGGGGTTCTATTTTGATATTTGTTTTTATGCAGTTTAAAGATTACACGTGTTGTGTATTTAAGTCCGTTTCTTGTTTGCTTTTCAGCAATAATGTCTAACATTAAGAATATTCCTACAATGAACGGTTCAAACTATAAGCAATGGAAAGATCAATTTGAGATCTTTCTGGGGATTGCTGATCTAGACAATGCGTTACAGATAGATCGTCCAGCTGTGCTAACAGACGAAAGTACCAGTGAGGAAAAATCTCACATGGCACGCTGGCTACGATCAAATCGCATGTGTCTTATGATCATGTAAAAGTCTATCCCCAAATGCTTCAGGGGACACGTTTCTGAGTCCACGACGGCTAAGGAATTTTTAGCCGATCTCGAGCAAAGATATGTAAAGAATGAGAAAGCCGAGGCAGGCAATCTCTTAAAGAAACTTTGCTCGAAACAGTACCGTGGAATCGACAGCATAAGGGTGCATAAAGTTATGAATGCTGTCGCCACCAAGTTCGGTGGTAAGAAATGCAAAGCTGCGGAAATGGTTACTGTGCAAAGGGCAAGTCAAAAGGAAAAGGGGGTGCCTACTGCTGACACACCCAAAAGCATGACTTGTTTCTTTTGCAATAAGGAAGGAAATTTAAGGAAGAATTGTACCGGTTATATATCTTGTCTCAAGAAAAAGGGTACATTCTTAGTTTGTTCTGAAGTTAATTTTGTTTCGGATATAGTCACTTGGTGGGTCGATACGGGAGCCACGACTCACTTATCTGTGACTATGCAAGGTTGCCTAAGCCATAGAAAACCAAGAGACGATGAAAGATACGTCTATTGGGGAAATGGCAGCGGCATAAAGGTTGAAGCCATCGGGCATTTCAGATTGTTGTTGACATCCGGTTTATATCTAGATTTGCATGACACTTTTGTAGTACCATCGTTTAAACGAAATCTTATTTCGTTTTATCGATTGGATAAAAGTGGATATTACGGTTATTTTGGAAATGGAAATTTCCAACTTTATCATGCTTCTAGATTGATTGGTCACGGTATAATGTCCAAAATTGATAAACTTTATTCAATAAATGTTGCTTCACATCAGGAAACCTTGCATGTTGTAACGCGAAACGTTAAAGCAAAATTAACTCATGAGAATTCAGGATCACTTTGGCATCGACGTTTAGGACACGTGTCCAACAGAATAGAACGTCTTGTCAAAACAGAAATTCTCAATCCTTTAGACTTAACTGACTTAGAGTCGTGTGTATTTTGTGCTAAAGGAAAACAAACTAAAGTCCGAAGATATGAAGCAAATCGTGCAAATAGTCCATTAGAGTTGATTCATACCGATATTAGTGGCCCATTTCATCCGGTTACTCGAAATGGCCACTCTTATTTTATCACCTTCATTGACGACTATTCGCGATATGGCTACGTATTCTTGATTAAAGAAAAAGCGCAAGCAATAGACATGTTCAAATCCTTTAAAGCTGAAGTTGAGTTACAACTCAACAAAAGGATTAAAGCCGTCAGATCGGACCGTGGGGGTGAATACTACAGTCGATATGATGGATCAGAAGAACAGTGTCCAGGACCATTTGCTAAATACCTAGAGGAAAACGGAATCGTCCCTCAGTACACCATGCCTGGGTCACCAAGTATGAATGGTGTAGCTGAAAGACGAAACCGTACACTTATGGACATGATGCGTAGTATGATGAGTCAAACTACGCTACCATTATTCCTCTGGGGAGAAGCGCTTAAAACCGCAGCTTACATCCTCAACCGAGTACCAACTAAAGCAACAATAAGGAGCCCTTATGAGTTATGGACTAAGCGTAAGCCTAGCCTTAACCACATAAGGGTTTGGGGCTGTCCAGCAGAGGCGAAGCCTTACAGACCAAATAAAAGAAAGCTGGACACCAAAACAGTTAGTTGCTATTTCGTTGGTTACTCAGAAAGGTCACGAGGGTATAAATTCTACGATCCCACAAGTAAAGTGTTTTTCGAGACAAATTCGGTAAAGTTCTTTGAGGATACTTTAGTTCCGGGAGGAATGATTTGCATCAGCAGATCATCGAGTTAGATGAGGCACACTCAAATGCGACAGAAATGCGAATCGAACCATCTTTTGGGGAGATAGCATCAGCGATACCCGCACCTGAGGTACCTCATCCCAGTAGTGACGCTCCACAGGAACAAGTTCATGTTCCTGAGGAAGTTACTGAAGAACCCGATGAATTACCGGCTGATGCAGTTCAGGAACCTACAGTATCTCAATAACAAGTGCCCCTAAGGAGATCCACTCGTGAACGGAGAAACCCCATATCTAGCGACTATGTGGTGTATCTCCAAGAACACGAATTCGATATTGGTATGTTGGACGATGATCCCGAAAACGTCCAGCAAGCATTGCAATGTCGAAATTCAGAAAAGTGGATAAAGGCCATGGAAGAAGAAATAAAGTCTATGCACGACAACAAGGTATGTGATGTTGTCTCGTTGCCTAAAGGTTCGAAACCCGTTGGTTGCAAATGGATATTTAAAACCAAACATGATTCAAAAGGCAACGTAGAACGATATAAGGCTCGACTTGTTGCTAAAAGGTTTACCCAAAAGAAGGGCATAGACTATATGGAAACCTTCTCTCCAGTATCTACGAAGGATTCCTTCCAGATAATCATGGCTTTAGTGGCACATTTAGATCTTGAGCTACATCAGATGGATGTCAAGACTGCGTTTTTAAAACGGAGAACTTGACGAGACCATTTACATGGTTCAACCGCCTCGATTCGAGGTGGGAGATCCAAAAGGCATGGTTTGTCGACTAAAGAAATCCATCTATGGGCCCAAGCAAGCGTCTCGACAGTGGTACTTCAAATTCGCCAAAGTGGTTGTCTCCTTCGTTTTTGAGGCAAACTAAATTGACGAATGTGTGTATCATAAGTTTAGTGGGAGCAAGTTCATATTATGATCTTGTACGTAGATGATATATTGCTTGCAACAAACGATGTAAACATGTTGGCGACACCAAAGCCTTTCTGAGAAAGCATTTCGAGATGAAAGACCTTGGTGAAGCCTCATATGTGTTGGGACTTGAGATACGGAGGAATCGTACCCAAGGTATCTTAGGTCTCTCACAACAGGCATACATCGAAAAGGTGTTGAAGCGGTATAGCATGGATAAGTGTAAACCACTTAATACCCCTGTGGCAAGAGGAGAAAAGTTTAGTCTGAAACAATGTCCCCAAACAGAGTTTGAACATTCGCAGATGAGGAATACTCCCTATGCTTCGGTAGTAGGGAGTATAATGTATGCCCAAGTATGTACACGACCAGACTTGACATTCATTACGGGAATGTTAGACAGATACCTCTCTGATCTGAGTAAGGATCACTGGACCGCAGCAAAGAGGGTGCTGAAATATTTACAAGAAACGAAACAACACGTACTGACGTATCGGAGATCTGACAAGTTAGAGATCACTAGATATACAGATTCCGATTTTGCCGGATGCTATGATAGCATGAAATCGACCTTAGGCTATGTGTTTACCCTAGCCGGAGGTGCGATCTCATGGAAAAGCACGAAACAGACCTTATTGGCATTCTCCACTATGGAGGCAGAATTCGTAGCTTAATTCCACGCATCCAATCAGGCAATATGGCTTCGCAATTTTGTCACAGGGCTGTGGGTATTGGAGACTACCTCATCTCCAATGAGGATTTACTGTGACAGTAAAGCTGCGGTGCTATATTCAAATAACAACCGGAGTTCATCTAAAGCGAAATACATAGAGATGAAGTATCTGGTCGTTAAAGAAAGAATTCAGAGTGGTCTGATCAGTATTGAGCATATCAGTACAGACTCTATGGTGGCCGACCCTTTGACTAAGGCCGTGGAACCGGTAGTGTTTCACAAGCATGTTAGCGTTTGGGTCTTAGTCCAGTTGAGGATGTTTTATCCTAGTGGGAGTCTGTGAGGTTTTTCTTGTGTTCAATAAAATTGTTTATTTCAGACTAACAGTATAATGTACATTCCGGTTATATTAAAGTTTTTCTGCAGAAGTAATGTACATTAAGCAGTTACGGCATACATTCTGAATTCTATTGATCTCGCTAAAGAGGGCCAAGTTGGAATTAGATATGTATGATCACTTAGCATATTAATTCCACACTACATATCCATTTCAGTATCCATGTCATTCAGTAGAATGTTAGTATCATGATTTAAGAGGGACAAGTCACTAATTCAATGTGGCGGCGTGCGGCTTAAGTCTTTTGCTAACATTTGCTGATGGACCGGATAAAGAAAGACACACTAAGGAACATAAGGTATATGAGCTCAAAAGGAGTGACATATAATCTTTAAGATACATACATAGTCCAAGTGAGAGATTGTTGGGATTAATTCGAGATACGTGTGATGCGCAGCACGTTGATGAAGTTTATACGAATTAATCATAAGATGGACGTTATGTATGATAATATTATATGTCACATATGTCACGTAATAATATTAATTATTACGTAAAACATCCACACGTTAAGTGATCATCGAGTGTGTTCGTGGATGTATAGTGTGGTCTAAATGGAAACCCCGAATATGTAGACAGTCATATGGTCAGAGACCGCGATGGATGGGCTCAAAGTGCAGTGACCATAAAGTTACGACATCTGGTCCCCGAGGGGCGACAACCCACGTGTGGCTAGCAGATAATTATTGGCACAATAATTAAATATTAAGGAAGATAAGGTTGAGTTTTAAATTCAGATTTAAATTTGAATTCAGATTTAAATTTGAATTTAAGTTTAAATTTAAATCCTAACCTATCAGATACTTCCACCCCTCTATATAAAGGAGGAGGCTTTCACCTCCTCGGATCATCAAATTAGAATAGACGCATACAGTATCAAAATAAAGAGCGTCCATTACAGTATATTAGAGGGAAGGTCTGCCAAGTTTTCTATAAAGTCCACACTGCCTAACCTCTCCATCGGGTAAAGCAGTGAATTGTTGATTCCGTTCAAGGGGTATATCAGCAATTGGTGGGAGGTCGTGAATCCTTGGATCACGCCAGATTCTTCATCAGCCGGAGCAGTTGCAGCATACGTGATCAGATTAACAACAGCAATGGAGCAAGGTATATTTTCCGCATTTTGTTACTTTGTCCATTGATTCGATTAAACGGTCATATTCAGGGATTTATTAAATTAAATCCTCCGAAGCAGAGCAGCCATTATCCTATACTCAAAATGCAAAATTAGTGAAGCATCTATGAACAAGCTCAACGACAATGGCTTTCCTTATGAGAGCCAAATATGCAACAAAATAACTTATCTTGATTAAAAAGTCTCACTTCTAGTGAATCAGACCCCAGAACTGAGATCCGCAGTTCTGATAATTCATGTGCTAATTCACTAAGAAACAAGAAAATCTCACGGAACGTAAGAGAACCTCTGGAAACATTACATTCGTCCCCTATCTTGTCCGAATCTATCATTACCCTAAACAAGAGCCACAAAGACTATACAGAGGATTGTGAAATGAGCTTACATATACAAATATGTTGTATACATAAATATACAGAGGATTATGGAGTGTAATCTTACAAGTTTCAACAAAATCCCTAATGGCTTCCTCAAGCATAAATTTTACGCCTCTTGATAGGTGACATATAACGCATTACCAGAGCAGGGGAATGTTGAGAATAACAACTATGTTTTAAATAGAATAAAACCTATAAAACTGTAGATTTTAACTTAATATTCACTAGAATCGTCGAGTATAATAGCGAGATAAATAACAGTAAAAGTGTAGTGATCTGATTTGGTAATACACAAAAAAGATCACAATGACCTCTTAGAGATTATTACCGTTCCACGTAAAATCTCAGGTTTAGCTGAAGGGGTCACACACGACCCCTCTTAAAATCCGACTTCTTTAGACATAATTTACATGTATGGTGTATTTATCATAATTTACCATAAATGCCAGATAAAATAGAAAAACCAAGATTTACGTAAAAACCCTCTCTATATGGAATGAAAAAACCACAGTCAGTGAGAACAACTTTCACAATTCGAAATAATAGGAATACAAGATACAACTCAAGTGTAGACTTAAACTTGAGACGTACAAGAGAATTGAAACATTCAACATGTTCTTATACTGGATTGATATAATCATAAACTCTTTTTTTACTCCCTCTATTTTCTTTCACTCACTTCTCTCAAGAAGCTCTTGAATTGTTTCTTGCTTTTGTGTTGGTGTTTTTTTTATATCAAAACATGCCTATTTATCGGAAATAAGGATAAAAAATACATGTGTTTTATTATTCACATTGTATCTACTTTGTATTTTTCAAAATTGGTATGACACCCATGGAAAAAAATTTCCATTTCTTTTTTTATTTGACTTAGAAATGAGACATAAAGCAATCCTATGTTCATAGCTTCTTTTAACTTTATAAATAGATACAGTAGTGATTAGTTTTTACCACGTAGTAACATAGTGTTTCGTAGTGTTAGTTAATAGTACTTTATTTTTTTTACTATATAATAAAATTATGTATCCGTATCCGTATATCATGTTGTGTATAAAAAAAAGGAAATATTATAATCCACGAGGGCCATAATAGCAGTTCGATATTTCTCCTAGTCAGAAGATCAACTGTATAGCCAGTATTTGAATCGCCAGATCATAGAGATTCATATGATTTAAATGTGTAAAACTGTTCGGACCATTTCACCAATTGAAAAAAAAAACTTCATTAGTAGTAGCATTCGAACAAGTTCATATTACCCGAATTGATGTTATAGCATGAGCGGCTGTTGTCTTATTTTTTTATTTATCCTAAAAATATTGTTTATTTTCTAAAAATATAGATATTAGTAGTTAAAGTTTATACATTACCCTTTCAATTAATACTAACATGATTTTTTTAATATTATATCAAGTAACCAATAAGAATAGAATAAAAATAACAACAAAAAATATTTGATTTTATTAAATTATGTTCAAGTCTTACTAAAGATAATATTTTTAACACCGTATAATTTTTCTCCCGCAAATGATGCCAAATTGGCTTGATGCTGATAGGTGACACGATCTAGGCCAAGATATATCAATACCAGTTGCATAAATTAAAATTATAAATGTTCTCTTATATCATCATAATAAAAAATTAAAATACTAAAAACGTACACTTTGGTATATGTTTTTTTATATACAAACAAAACATCATGTTACTACAATTTTTGAAGAGTTCATGAGATATAACTTTACATGAAGACATCATCCCTTCCATGCGAGTTAAAGCCTAGAAGACCCATTGCATAGTCCAGTTGGTACTTGGATTGAGATTTGCTCCAAGAGGTTAATAGTTTGATTCCAGAGACACTAACAGTGTGGGCGTTCCTCGGCTGCTAGGCCGAAGGCCTGATTTGCGAAGGGACACACCTTGTGTGGATCACTGCGTAAGATCTCATCCAATCTAGGAGGCCGCTGGACTCCTGATTTGACTTCTCCACACATGCTCCTTGAGGCTGAGACGGTAAAGACCCATGAGATGAGTGATTTCACCTTTTACTCGAAGAATTAAAATCTAGAAGTAGATCAAACGGATTTCAAAGTAAAGCATAAATGAAATTTTGTTAAACATTTAAAGTTATTTGACAAACATCAAAACATAGGACGCAAATTATGGAGCAGTATAGGTTTCTAAAAAATAAGAAGGCTGAGTCCTTTAACTTCAAAATCTTTTATGATCTTATATGTAGATATTTACAAATGATATAAGACGTATGATGTGTTAGTGAACAGTTTATCTAGAGTTTGTTTTACTATGCAAATCCAGAAGTAATAGTTTCTCATTTAAAATAATTGTCTGACTATTTCAGATTAATGTTATATGAGAAATAATAATAATAATAATACAATGAGGAAAAAGATTAAAATGTACAGATATTGAGGCAGCTACATTCCATCCTGTATTTACGTCTCTTGAATCTTTGTTATCTCACTAATCAGAGAAGAAGTTTGCACATGAACTTCAATAAAATTGTGCAAAAGATGGCGTTTGAGAATTCAATGTTGCAATCTATTTAGTCTTCTAAATCCGTTCACTAGTATAATAGAATGTTATACTTATATTATTGTGTCATCCATGCAGGTACATATATAACCGAGGGTCTTACTGAAAGCAAGCTCTCTATCTCTTTGAATAGAGACATTGTTTGCCTACCTCTTATTATTTTCAAATCCTAACTATAGCTTTTGATGTTGTTAGATATACTGAGTACGATTGTTGTTCTCGTAATCTATTTAAACTTAAAGCTCCAAATATTCCCATCTTACCCAAAAAAAATAAAAATAACATTTGCTGGGTAATGATGGCATTCTCGATCCTTTCAGACCAGAGCAGCCAGTACTTTTGCAATTTGTGATTTTAAAATGATATTTTAGACAAATGTTTAGCCTTTCTCCTACTCATTTTTTGTCTTTTTTTTCCCAGATAAAGCACAAGAAAAAAGTAGGTCTCCAAAGCTTCCGTTAGGTGCTCAAAATTTTAATATAGGCAGGTTGGAGCTAATGGATTAGATCAAACGTGCCCTTGAATCCTTATACTCATTTGTTTAACTAAATCCTCACTTGCCTTTTTCAGAGTCCTATATCCTATGGCTGGGATGGTTCCCTTATTTGAACACATCGTGTTGTCTAATTAGAAAAAAAAAACATAATTCCAGGTCTATTCTTTTATATGAAAATAAAAAAGTAGTAACTAAAAAAATCATATATTTTTTTTGGATATATGGTTGTGTTTGCTAAATCGTGTAGAGTGTAGCTTATTTTTTTTCTTCTTCGCTAAAACTGGTTGTAATTTATTTTTCTAGGCTAAATTGGGTGTGTATTTACTAGTACATGGTCCTAACATTCGGAACTTCAGAAGAACATTTGAATATCAGCCTATTTTGTTAAAGACGAGCTGGAAGGTCTGTTGCTTATTCGAAATTTGATGAGCCAAGACAATTTTTATCTCCTGCTTACGAGGGAAGTTGAAATACTACAATGGCCCTGAATCAATTATGACAAGTTGGTTCTTGACTAATCGAATGTATAAAATATATATGAACCTTTTGTTTTGACCAATGACTTCTTGTTTTGCATATAAATAAAATCTTACGTGACATCATTTTATTGTGTCAATAGTTCATTTGGATAGTACTTTCTACGACTCTAGCTCGTTTTTTTATATGTTGTTAGCCGGCGCAAAAACAATATTACCCCATTGCCTTAGAGACTCTCGTCTATGGCGTGATATGAGGGAGTCAGATATACGCAACCGTATTCATGTGCCAAAAACATACGGAGGTTGTTTCCTGATGACCCATAATGATGCGTCAAGCTATGTCGATCAACTACTACTTCACAATATATGAAGCGCAGCCAATTTAGTGAGTCATTTTTTTTTCTTCCATCATATTGCGAAGTCAAAGAAGAGTATGTCTTTCACCATATTGGAATCGAAACTATATGTTGTTAGCAATGTACTCTATTTTATTCCAAATTCTCCAACACTTAATCCATGTATCTTAATAATGGTTTTATTTTTCACAAAATAATGATACAATGGTTATCCATGTTTAGAGATGTTAACGAGTGGAGCGGAGCTGAGTTGAATATTATGTTTGTGATTTCAGATTCTTTTAGTTCAACGAACCGTTTGGCTCGGCTCGTTTGCTGTAACGTGCTTCAAAATTTGTTCGAATTCGGCTCGTAAACACTACAGCTCTTTAAATGAGCCAAACAGTACACGATTAGTTTGACTCGTTTTAGTAAACGAATTTATTTTAGTGTTCGAACTTGGCTCGTATAAGCAAAATTAACGAACAAACTCGAATCAAATATGAACCAAACTCGAACTGTTCGCAAACTGTTCGTTTCACTTAGTGCATGTATCCATGTTTCATATATCAATAACAATTTATTCTCTACCACATACTGAAATCAAAACATGTATCTATGTACTTCGTATCAAGAAAAAAAAAAAGTTTCAACGCGAGTTTGATGAATACTTTGTCACGCAACTAACATTCAGGCTATGGAAACAACAAATGTTCCATGATTAAATTTTATACTCTATTAGTCTCAGTTTAATAGTTTAATTTTTAATGTAGTTTTAAAATATCATTTACTTTCTATAATTAATATACTAACTTGTACTATTTAGTTTCAAAATTATCCGTGTAAATAAAAACAAAGATAATACAATAACAATAAACAAATAATGTATCAAACCGCAAAAGTGAAAACTGGGAAGTAACTCTGGTTATGAAACAATGTGTTAAATCATATAATATCATGCCAATATTAATGATGTAGTGACAGTATAATATAATGTTAATTTTAATGTTATAGTACTTCTTAAAATGTTTTATGACCGTCAGATTAAAATAGATAATCTATGCTTTCTAAAAAAAAGAGTTAGATAATCATGCTATGAGGCTTGACGTTTTCGTATGAATAGTGACGGGCTATTGTTATAGCTTAATAAAACCTTGGGCTGTCAACTGGGTTCAGAGTGACCCATGTCGACTTCTATGGAGACTTGAAAAATGTAAATACAGAAGAGCATAAGAATAAAATAGAAAAATGGAGCAACTGAAAGGAAAAAATGGTTATATTTTGTGAAAGATGTTTCTCAGAAATCATTGTTTTGACAGAGGTCAAGAATAGCTGAAATGTGACAATTCTACCATTAAAGAACTAATAAAAATTGTGTGTGTTACACATACACACATACATGTATATGCATATGTATATGTGTATGTGATTCAGATTATCCAACGGATCAAGCAATTACGCACCACCAGTTCTTTTCCGAGTTACTTCTGAGGCAGAACACAACGTTAAGTATACAACATATTTCCGTAATAGATGGAATATTCACCTTGCCTTTCATTGATTCAATCATCAACATAAGTATACAACATATTTCCTATAATCATGATAATCTTATCTTCTATCATTATGATACAATTATGGAGAGAATATTACATATTTGGTATATGCTATATATGGTACAATTTATGATATACAATGAATGCTATAATGAACATAGAATATATGCATTGATGGCATCATAATATGGCAGCATAATCGGTGGCCATTAGTGAAGCATGATCATCGGCCATTACACCCCTGCAGTCGAAACGGGAGGTTCGCGAACGTTGAGACTAGCTCAAAAATCATCAAACAGAATACGTGGTAACCCTTTTGTGAAAATGTCGGCAAATTGATGTCGAGATGGGACATGATGAACGCGTATTTGCCCTTGGGCGACTTTTTCACGTACAAAGTGGATATACATTTCGATGTGTTTAGTACGTTGATGTTGAACCAGATTACTGGAGAGATAAACAGCACTAATATTGTCACAATAAACGAGAGTGGCTTGAGTAAGTGGACAACGAAGCTCAAGAAGTAAGTTGCGGAGCCAGCAAGATTCAGCGACAACGTTCGCCACACCTCTGTATTCGGCCTCGGCGCCGGAACGGGATAAGGTTGGTTGTCGCTTAGAAGACCAAGAAATGAGATTGTCACCCAAATATATACAATAGCCAGAAGTAGAACGGCGCGTGTCGGGACAACCGGCCCTATCCGCGTCAGTGTAGCATAAGAGATTCGAATGGCGAGATGGAGAGAGATGTAAGCCGAAATGAAGTGTACCTTTGAGATAGCGAAGAACCCGTTTGACTGCGGTCATATGTATATCATGCGGCGCATGCATATGGAGACAGAGTTGTTGGACCGCGTAGGTGATAAACGGGCGTGTGAAAGACATTGAAGCGCTCCAGCAAGACTGCGATAGAGAGTGGGGTCGGCATACAAGACGCCATCATAGCGGCTTAGTTTAGCGGAGGTGTCGACAGGCGTAGAGATGGGCTTACAATTAGACATGCCCGCGTGTTCAAGAATGTCCGTAGTGTATTTAAGTTGATGGAGAAATAGACCAGCAGATTGGCGGATTACCGCAATACCGAGAAAATAACTCAAAGGACCGAGATCTTTCATAGCGAATTCCGAGGCAAGAAGGTCCATGAGGCGGCGCCGTAAGGCATCAGAGGAAGTAGTGAGAATGATATCATCAACATAAAAAAGAAGATAGGCCATGTCAGTACCGTGATGATAAATAAATAGAGAATGATCACAACGACTATGAATAAATCCAATAGAAGAAGCATAATCTGCAAAACGTTGATACCAAGCACGAGGAGCTTGTTTTAAACCATATAGAGACTTTTTTGAGTAGACAAACATAGTCAGGATGAGTGGGATCACGGAACCCCATTGGTTGATGCATATAAACGGTCTCCTGAAGGTTGCCATGTAAGAATGCGTTTTTGACATCAAGTTGATGAATGAGCCATGATTTTGACAACGCCAAATGTAGAACAGTGCGAATAGTGGCGGGTTTGACCACGGGACTGAATGTATCAGTACAGTCAATGCCTTGTTGTTGAGAACGTCCATCACCTACATGACGAGTTTTATGACGCTCAAAGAACCATCAGAAAGAGTTTTATGACGGAAAATCCATATGGAACGTAAGATGTTTACATTGGGTGGACGGGGAACTAATACCCACGTGTTATTTTTAATAAGTGCATCAAACTCATCATGCATGACAGCATACCAATTAGAATCACGAAGGGCTTCGGTTGGATTTCGAGGAAGGGGAGATGGGGTGGATGTGACATGGAGATTAAGAGGGTGTTTGGGCTTGACAATTCCATGCATGCTGCGGGTGGTAATTGTGCGGATATGAGTGGGGACGGGCGTTGGGGGGGGGGGGCGGAAGTGGAGTCGGTGATGGGGGGCCGAAGGGTTAGGGGCGGTGGGTGAGGGGGCGACGGTAGGGGTAGAGGTGTTTAGGAGAGGGTTGTGAAGGATAGGAGAGTAATCATCATAAAGGAAATTGTATGTGGTAGGTGACGTAGTGGAATTCTTAGAGTAGGGAAAAGTATTTTCGTCAAATATGACATGGCGAGAGATGAGCATTTTACCCGTAGATAGTTCATAGCATTTGTACCCCCGGTGATTAGGTGGATAACCCAGAAAAATGCAAGGAGTGGAGCGTGCATGGAGTTTGTGTATAGTAGTAGAGGGGATAAGTGGATAGCAGATACATCCAAATACGCGGAGATGTGAGTAAGAAGGAGTGGTGTTATAGAGAATTTGTGTTGGAGAAAGATGAGATAGAGTTTGGCAAAGGAGTATATTAAGGAGGTATGTGGCCATTGAGAGGGCGTGGTGCCAGAAAGATGGTGGAAGGCCAGCGTGAATGAGAAGAGTGCGTACGATATTATTGATTGTACGAATAGTGCGTTTGGCTTTACCATTTTGAGAGGATGTATGCGGACAAGATAGACGGAGCGTCATACCATTATGATGGCAGAAACTATGGAATTGAGTGTTTGTGTATTCTCGACCGTTGTCACACTGCAAGCATTTAATAGAGAGACCAAATTGAGTGTGAATATATTTGTGGAGTGTAATAAAATGAGAAAACACTTCGGATTTATGTCCCATAGGAAACGTCCACAAGAAGTTAGAATAATCATCAATAAAAAGAATGTAATATTTGTGACCTGTGGAACTCAGAATAGGTGACGTCCATACATCACTATGTAAATTATCAAATGGCATAAATGTTTTATTCATAGAAGCAGAAAAAGGCAATCTAACATGTTTGCCAAGTACACAAGAAGAACAAGGTGATTTATTACAATTTGAATTGAAACTGATAAGATTTTTGTTGCGTAAAAATTCAAAAACCGAGCGACCAGGATGGCCCAGTCGATTGTGCCATATATCAGCAGAAACAGACAACAGGGCGGATGGGGGGGGGGGGGTGACGGCGATAGAGTGAGTGGGTAGAGATCACCAGTGCTATTGCATCTCAGGATTTGGTTGCCCGTATGACGATCCTTCACAGAGAAACCAGAAGCATCAAATTCAATGGAAACATTATTGTCAGTGGTAAAGCGACGAACAGAAATAAGATTCTTGACTAGTTGAGGAGTATGCAGAATATTTGATAAGTGGAGAGGGGGTAGGGGTGGTGGAAGACGTGTATGACCCATACCATGAACAGGAATGAAGTGACCACTGCCAACCATAATTGAGTTTGAAGGTGACTTATTAAAATAAGACGAGAGCATACCTGAGTTGGAGGTCATATAGGAGGTGGCGCCGGTGTCCATGTACCAAGTAGGATCTGGGGATTGAAGAGTCGGGTGTGCATGGCTTGGTCAATATCAGTAGGGGTGTATGGGGAGAAGTGGTGGGAGGCGGCGTGGGCTTGGGGTGGGCGAGGGCCGAGAAGGCCAGGTTGGGGCGGGTTTGTTTGAGTAGATTGAAAGGAGGGATAGGGGCATGGAGGAGTGAACCACGGCTGAGAGGGACATCTCCATGGTGGATAGTACTGCCAGGGAGAATAGGATTGTTGCCAGGGAGGGCAGTTGGAACAGCCACGGCCGCGGCCGCGACCGCGGCCACGATGGGAGGGCCCGCGGTAGTGGGTACGTGCGGACTGGGGAAAGGAGGGTGGAGGGGGTGCGTTTGAGTTTCGGGAGAGTTGTGTGGGTTTGTGGTGGTGGTGTTGAGGGCGGCATCAGCAATTTTGGCAGCAGAGGCAGTTTGCTTGGACTTTCTGGTTTCTTCAAGGATAAAGCGAGAGCGGGCTTCATAGAAGGTAGGGAGGAGATTGCTTTGTTGGATGATGGTGGCAACTCCGTCATAATTTTCGTTCAAACCACTAACGAGTTGGAGAACAAGGCGTTGATCAGAGACAGAAGAACCAACATTAGACAATTGATCTACGAGAGATTTCAGTTCTTGACAATAAGAGGAGACGTTAGAAAAATTATCAAGTCGTGTATTAGAGAATTGATTTTCAAGATACAGAGCACGGGAATGTTTGTTATCTTGAAATATGTTCTTGAGGTTGTTGCAAGCGTTCTTAGCAGTGAGGTCAGGAGCAAGAATAGTGTGCAGTAAATCGGTAGAGATGGTACCATATATCCATTGGAGTACAATGGCGTTGAGACGGCTCCATAGTTCTGTGTCTTGAGTGCTTTTGTCTGTGGAAAAAGAAGCAGTAGATGAAGGTGAAATGATGTGATCAAGCACTTGATATGCTCGGCAGTGAATTTTGAAGAGTTCAGACCAAGAAGAGTATTGGCTTTTCTCCATTTCAAGGGTGATGGGAATGAAGTTTTTGATGTTGGTGACAGCAAGTGCGGGATGAAACTTGGTGTCAGACATTTGAGTTAGAGAAAAGAAGTGGAGGTGATAGGGTGGCCGGTGCGGCGGTGTGGTGTCCGGCGGCGGCGGCGGGTGCAGAAAACGTAGAGGATGTTTACTGCTCTGATACCATAATAGATGGAATATTCACCTTGCCTTTTATTGATTCAATCATCAACATAAGTATATAACATATTTTCTATAATCATGCTAATCTTATCTCCTATCATTATGATACAATTATGGAGAGAATATTACATATTTGGTATATGCTATATATGGTACAATTTATGATATACAATGAATGCTATACTAAACATAGAATATATGCATTGATGGCATCATAATATGGCAGCATAATCGGTGGCCATTAGTGAAGCATGATCATCGGCCATTATTCCGTATCACGTGGCTTTCGGAGCATGAAAGATTAACATCCCGTAAGCTCTTAGTGGGTCTTGAAAGTACTTATTTAACTTTGACCGGATGCATATACGTATTAGTATAAAAGGACGTTCCCAGTGTACTAAGGTCTGACGTTTGCAATGGGTCCGAGAGGCCGGGAGGAGCCGGATCGCTTTACGATCTGATGTACGCAGCTTTACCGTATAGTTTGTGCAAGATGCTGTTTTTGCGGCTCAACCCCGTAACTTCAAGGTCACAAAGGAGCAATCTATACACATCCATATGTATACATAAATATGTGTGTGTATACATACATACCACTGACCGGATTCTTTGTGATGCTTTTAGTCAGTTATTCAGTTAATTTGTGTAATGCTTGTTAAGTAGTCAATTTCAAAGACGTATATAATATTGTTGGAGAAAGTTAAGATATGAAAGATCAGTATATATAATAACAAATAAATGAACTGAATCATACGGCATACGTTCCAGTCTATGGCGGGTCAAAAACGGAGTACGTCATTCTCTTTGCAATGATTGGAGGAGCTGCCACGACCAGAGTCAAAATAAACAAAGCTTCATGATTCGTCAAGATACCCTCGGTCAAAACAGCTCTAAAAATCAGAATTATGTACTTATTATAACAGCCCAAAACTCGAAGCCGGTGTCATTTTTCATTTGGATTTCATATGTTATGAGCATGTGATTCTTGTTTATGGTACATGGTTTTTAGCGAATTTAAATTTTTGAAAAGAACATACAGAAGAAACTAAAATTTTGTACAAAATTGTGTTAGCAGAGGTGTCAACTTTGTTTTATTTAGGTTGTCTTGGGGGAATGCAGAACATAGAGAGGAAAAGTGCTGGAGAATTCTTTGGGAGTGATTACAAGGGAATGCTTCCTTATGTTTGCTTTAGACAGCCCATGTCTTCTTGCTTTTGTAACTTAAAGTTGAGGAATCCTCCTCGAAAAATGCTTATTTAAAGTTCCTACCAGTTTTGGAGTAAAATGTAAAATCCCTCACCCAGAGGTCCTCACTGTCTCAGTCCCAAAAAGTATCGTCAAGGATGTAAATCAGGAATCTAGCGACCTCTTAGGTTGGGTAATGACTTATGCAGTGACTCACACAAAGTGCTCCCGCAAACTAGGATTTCGGCCTAGCAGCAGTGGAGCACCCACACTGTGCGTGTCCCTGTATTCGAACTCTTAACTTCTTAGAGTAAATTCTAACCCGAATATCAACTGGATTATGTCCCAGAGCAAGTTCCTATACCAGTTTTTAACTTACTTCGTTATCTTTATCCCCCATCTTTCCGATTCTTCTAAACATGTGTTATGTAGTTGTTTGCCAGTTGGTTAAGAAAATAATATTCACTTCCTTTCGAACATATTGGTATACTTTTTGTTTTGGATTTATTGTTACTTTAGAAAAATAAAATAAAATTTTCCACTGCATTATTGTTATTACTATTGAAATTAATGTAGAGAGGAATAATGTTTAACAAAAGGGATAGTAGAGACATGTTAAAAAAATAACATTGTTATTACAAGTAAATTTGATACGAAAGGATTGTCATGAAGACTTCACTTAGACAGACTTAGATTTGTACGTTTCTATGTATTGGAGATGATGGGCCTTTCTGGATATATTTGAGCTTGAATATGTGTATACACACATATATAGGATATGTTGTAAGTTATTACATGTGGTGCAATTTCAAGTCACTAATTTTCAAGTGTTTGAATTCTTGGATTTATGTAGAAATCATAGCACAGATTTTTAATGGTTAACAACATCTTTTGCAAAATGAAGTTCCTAGCCTAAGTTATTTTTTTTTGGTTAAAATGCAAATATATTAACGAAGAGAATGAAGGCATTAGAAGAGATGTAACTCCTATAATAGCCCTAACACATAAGCCAACAAACTGGCTTATGATTGTAGATCAGAAAATTTAAGACGTGTAGACAGTAAGTAACATATTGCCTATGTCTAGAAGATGGGGGTACGACTTAATAATAATTATGAATATATGCGTGTATATCCTATGAATTACATCTATAGATACAAAAATTTCTCTTTCAAATGCTAGCATAAGTTATTACATATGTTGCGATTTTAAGTCACTAGTTGCCAAGTGCTTGATTTTTTAGGGCTTATTTAGAAATCATAATACAGAGTTGTAATGGTTAACATCATCTTTTGGAACATCTTCTTCTGCAAATTAGGGTTTATTCAGAACACGGTTGATGCTGTTTCCGTATTACAGTTATTTTGTTAATTTCTTTGCTTGATTTTCTAAGTTTCTTTTATTTTCAATTGTTTTTTAGAGAGAGAATTTTGATTGCCAAGTCTTAGTAAAAGATTGAATTCCGAATCCAATGGTTTCCATTGTTACATTTATAGAACTTTATGAATAATATAAATCAAATGCTCTGTCTTACTGAATAACTCTGCAGAATTTGTTTTATTGATTCAGTAAATTCCAAATATCTAAATTTAAATAACTAAGAAATTCAAACTTTCCCACCGCAAATCGCATACTTGACTGCCACGCACGAAGGTAAGGGTGATAATCGAAACGAATAGTTTGCGAACATTTTGAGTTTGATTCGTATTTGATTCATGTTCGTTCGTTAATTTTACTTAAGCGAGCCGAGTTCAAACACCTTACTAGATTCGTTTACTAAAACGGGCCGAACGGTTTGCGAACTGTTTGGATCGTTTAAAGAGTTATAATATTTTTAAACCGAATTCAAACAAATATTAAAGCTTGTTACAGAAAACGAGCCAAGTTGAATACTTCGTTTAACTAAATGCATCCGAATTAGAAAACATAATATTCGGCTTAGTTCGGTTCGTTAACACCCTACAGGCAGGTACTTATCTACTAGGCTAATGCCCCAGGAGGCTTCAACTCTTTGCACTTAGTAGACGGGAGGAAAAGGATGTAAGCTTCTTTTCTTAGGAGATTTTCTTTTTAAACTCTTTTTTTTTTCTAAACCTCTCTTCTAAACAAAAGTATTCTGTAAAAATTACACATTTATATGTTTAATACATTGGACTCACATGCATTGAATATTGGTCACCTAAGCACTGTGTTTTCTATTTAGTAATCTAACTTTATTGTATGTATAGAATCTTGACCCTCCGCTAGAGTTGTCTATTTTAAGGAGTTAGGATCCCCTCAACCCAAATCCTTCATCCCATGCGTCACGCGCGACACGTGGCAGTAGGAGTGGGTGTTGAGGATAGATACAAATCACCCTCATCTAGCTTCACCACTCATCCCTGCTGCCATGTGTAGCACGGTGACGAATGGGGTGACGGATTTGGGATGAGGGGATCTCATCCCATTTTAAGGGGATATTGAAGAGAGAAATGGGCGAAGGAACGAAGGTGAATGAATCACGTGTTGAGGTCCAAGAAGATCCAAACAAGGAATAAAGGTTTATCTGCATGGATTTTTTAGTTGGAGTCTAAAAGTTCATATTTTGAGACCCGAGGGTTTAAAGAATTCTTCAAAAGATGTAAATAAGAATTATTTAGGGGGTTTTTAAATAAGAAATCATTACTTGATGTCTACAAAGTATCAAACTCAAACTCGCGATCTTTTTATACTTGTTTAACGAGAAATCTTCGTACACATAGAGCAGGGGTATTACTGGAAACAAACTCTTTATTCTTTGGGATGAAGGTATTGTTTGTCGGTCTCTCACGCCCTCCATACCCTAGCAATAGCTTTTGATGTCGTTGAGATATATTGGGTATGTGGTGTTGTTGTCAATGAGAAATCTTCACATGTTGGTCTTAGTATATATATCTCTCTTCTCTGCAGTCGCTTGCATGCCAGGCTATGGTGTATTATTTTTGTGGATATCAAAAATTGCTACAGGATAAGATTTCACTTTCCTGTTATTCGGACATGGACATCTCCCAATCCAACATGTGCTGACTGGATGCTCATGTTCTATGAACATTGTTTGGTGAAACATTCTGTTTATTATGGCCCTTGAAGTTGCACTTTTAGTGTATGAATGTTATTAAGTTTTTTTTTCTCTGTATCATCTATGTAAGAATATATAGAGAGAGGGTCTCATTAGGAACAAATTCTTTATCCTTTGGGATATAAGTATTGTTTGCTTGTCTCTCACTCTTTCCATACCCTAACAATAATTTTTGCTTTTGTTTGGATATTACCTGAGTATGGTTTTTGTTGTTGTTGTAATGTTATTAAGTTTTTTATTTCCATTTTTCACTTGTACACTAAATCAAGAACATGGAATTTATCAAATATCCAAAATGCTACCTGTTTTAACTTTGTAATCATCTTTAATATAAAGTGATCACTTTTTAAAAATAATGTCATTAATTTGTCCAAAAATTAATTTTTGTTCGCACGATAAAGGTTTACAAGTAAAAAATATGAATCAAAACTTTATGAAAAAAATGTGTAGTGTAGGAAAGTCGAAAACAATATGGAAGCAAACAGGACCATATACTGAGACTATTTCTAATTCAAGAATGGATATTAGTCCAAAACAAATAATCCAAAATATATTTCTATTACAATATTTCGTTTCTCATGATTGAGCTCAAACCCGCAACAACCGTTTTTATTTTTTCAGGTGGTCTGTGTTAAGATTACGAATAATTACTTACCATACTTAGCTTGTATCATAAAAGGCAAATATACGGTTATCTTGTATAGGGGAGAAAAATCATCAATCATCATTAGTTGATATTGCATATACCATACTTAGGGGATAATTGTATAGCATAAATAGGGGCTGTATTAGCGTTTTTCAATCAAGAAAGAAAAGTTTTTCCCAATTGTGTCTTGCTGAACATGGTATCAGAGCAAGCACGGTTCTTGGGAAAATCGTTTTTCTGGCCATAGGCTCAGAAGAAAATTTCATCATAGCCATAAAACATTTCCCGGCCAATATCTTCGGCCAAGAACACATACCTTTCCCGGCATATCTGCCTTATCTGCTAACCTTACCAGTCTCCGGTTGCTGATCTCTAAATCAGCCATCCGCCATAAGACCAGTAATCCATTGCTCAGTTATATCAGCCACCTGCAAATACCACCATACCATGTCAGACATACCAGAAACATCATCAGAAAATCCAAAAATCGAAGCCCCACAAACGCCCAGCCCTGGAGATCTGGCCATTCAAGTGGCACACATCCTCAGAGACAGTCTCAAACCAACCATATCAACGCAAACACCATTACCAGAAAACCTTAATATTGCTGTCAAATTAACGGGCAGCAACTTTGCTTTATGGTCACGGGTTATTTATCGAGATATCCTTGGAAGGGGACGTAGCTCTCATCTTACAGGGGTTCCACCCCACCAAAACCGACTGACCCAGAGTTCCCAAGGTGGAAACAAGACGATAACTCAGTTTTTACATGGATCCTACAAAATGTGGATCCAAGCATGATAAACAACGTTTCCCGGTACCCAACGGCCAAAGCCCTTTGGGATGGGTTGGCTTTGACTTATGGTTCGGGTGGAGATTCCCTACAAGTATTCGATTTGCACCGAAAGGCAAACAGTATCCGACAGGGGGAGAACTCATTAGAGGCATGCTGGAACAGCCTTCAAAATGTCTGGGTTTCAATTGATACCCTAGACACAAACCCTATGAAATGCCCAGAGGACATAAGTGCATACAATCAGAAAACGCAAGAGTTTCGGCTCTATCAATTCCTCACTGCTATCAGTGACAAATACGAGACAGAAAAGAAGGAACTGCTGAAAAGGACGCCATTACCAAATGTAGAAGCTGCATTTCTTGAAATCAAACGCGCAGAGGTGAGGGCCGGATTGACCAAACATGGCCCCTCAGATTTCGCATCATCACAGGGGCCTGGACAAGGTTTGGCCATCAAAACCTCTCAAGGAAGGGGCCGTGGAAAAGGTTCTGGAGGAGACAAAGGGTTGCAGCAAGGAGGACCACATCCATCCCGTCAAACCTCCAAAATGGACAAAAGCCATCTCCTTTGTGACCACTGTGGAAAAAAGGGTCATCTAAAAGAGAGTTGCTTTCGGATTTTGGGATACCCGGATTGGTGGGAAGGAAAGAAGGCTCCAATCGCAGGAACAGGAGGCAAGGCAGCCATGGTTCAAGGATCAGAGGAGGGAGAAGACAACAGGGGACAAAGCGGCAGCCATCCAGAAGCTTCTCATCTAGAGAACGAAGCAGCCTCAGGTAAAAGGGGGTTGGGTTGTAACCCTAGCCCCCCAAGTCTTTCATATAACAAAATTACCACTTTAGTCCCTGATGATATTACAGGAAATGCCCCTCCTTCTGTTGATAATATGAGTATGGTCCCTCAAGTTTCTGCATCTGCGAAATGTAACCCCCCAGTCCCAAAAATTTCCGCAGACACCCCTCATGTTCCTGATAATCCCGAAAACACCCCAGCAGTCTCCTTCCAAGTCCATTCTGGACTGAATACTTTCAACAAATTCCAATCCAGCCCCCGAAACCCTACATCCCATCCTACCACCTGGATTTTCGACTGCGGAGCCACCGATACAATGACATTTGACCCGAATGACTTTACCACCCAAACATCTCCCCATAAAACCCATGTTGAGACAGCAAGCGGCGAAACCATCCAGTATGTGGCGGTGGTTCCATACAAATCACACCTGATGTCACTATTAAACACCGTCTGTTTGTACCTTCTCTCTCAACTAAATTATTATCTATTAGCCAACTCACTAAACAATTAGATTGCATAGTACTTATGTATCCCTCGTTCTGTGTGTTGCATGACATTCATACTCGGGAGATCATTGGACGTGGTACTGAGCGCGGTGGCTTGTATTATGTAGATGCGGTGGCACAACATGGTAAGTCTAATCTTGCCACCGGTACGGTCTCTCGTCAGTTGTGGTTATGGCACTGTCGACTCGGACATACATCACTTGGTTATCTTCAAAAACTTTTTCCAAATTTGTTTTCCAATAATATGCCTACTATTACTTGTGACACTTGCCTCCGGGCCAAACTGCCTCGAGCAACTTATCGCTCTAATAATACTCGTGTGAGTCGTATTTTCTCTCTTATTCACTCAGATGTTTGGGGTCCTTCCCCATATCCTACATCTATGGGTTTTCGCTATTTTGTTCTGTTTGTTGATGATTATTCCAGAATGACATGGCTATATATTCTCAAACAAAAATCCGATGTTGCCAGCAAATTTGTTGAATTTTATAACATGGTCAAAACTCAGTACAAATCCACCATCCAAATATTACGATCCGATAATGGTGGGGAACATCTTGATGGGGCACTAAAAAGCTTCTTTTCTGAAAAAGGTATGGTGCATCAGACATCCTGTCCAGACACACCTGAACAAAATGGTGTGGCTGAAAGAAAAAACCGTACTATCCTAGAAATGACACGTGCAATGATGCTCGACTCCTCTGTCCTTCGAGGTTTTTGGCCGGAGGCTGTGTCCACTGCCACTTATCTGTGTAATCGCCTACCTACCACCATTCTGAAACACAAAACCCCACTACAAACCCTAGCAAGTCAAATCGAAATCCCCTCCATGCTAACCCTACCCCCAAAAGTCTTTGGGTGTACTGTCTTCATTCATGTCCCTAAAACTAACCGCACTAAATTTGATCCCTGTGCCGAGAAATACGTCTTTGTCGGATATGCCTCTACCCAGAAAGGCTATCGCTGCTACAATCCTCGAACCCAACGAATTCATACTACCATAAATTGTGTCTTTGTTGAAACTGAATTCTTCTTTGCCACCCAATCTTGGTCTCAGGGGGAGATAACAGGTAATGATGGTGACCCACTCGATTGGTTGTCTAGCCTATACTGGCCACTGACTGAGCCAACACGGCAAGTAGATGGCTCCGACTGTGCTATAACTCCCTACGATAATACAAACACAACACTAGTACTCGAAAAGATGATTCCAAGGTGAATGTACTCCAACATGCAAATGAGGCTACATATGACACTGGTAATCTCTTTAACCCCGATAACACCCCTGAAAGTCTTCCTTTCTTAACTGATAATCACTTGCCTGACCCATTGCCTGAGATTCCTGGACAACTTGAGTTGGACCATACTGATGTTATAACAGGAGAACACAGGGACGCGTACTGCCACCAAGGAAAACCAGAGGAATACCACCGGAGAGGTATTCGCCTAGTAAAGTTGCCCGCGCCTCTAAGTACCCCATCCAGGAGAGTAAGCTTGATGGCGTAGCAAAAGGGTTCCTAACCACCATATGTTTAGAAGAACTTCCACGAAGTATAGAAGAGGCAGTTACTATCCAGGCATGGAAGGAAGCTATGATGGTTGAGATGAACGCGCTAAAGAAGAGTGAAACATGGGAGATATGCAATCTACCAGCGGGAAAAAAGACAGTGGGGTGCAAGTGGGTGTTTACAATTAAATACAAAGCTGATGGGAGCATTGAACGACACAAAGCACGACTTGTAGCCAAGGGTTTTACCCAGACCTACGGGGTAGACTATTCTGAGACCTTCTCACCAGTCGCACGGATAGACACTATCAGGGTATTGTTTTCCATTGCAGCAGTTAAAAACTGGCCGTTACAACAATTCAACGTAAAAAACGCATTCTTACACGGTGACTTAAAGGAAGAAGTGTACATGGAACCCCCTCCTAGCTTCTGTGACAACTTTAAACCTGGACAAGTATGTAAGTTGAAAAGGCTTTATATGTGCTCAAGCAGTCACCTCGAGCATGGTTTGGCAGGTTCACCTCTGTCATGAAGAAAGATGGATACAAACAGAGCAATGCTGACCACACCTTATTTATCAAAAAACAGGGAAGTCTTGTTACTTGTCTCATTATTTATGTTGATGATATGATTATTACTGGAAATGACTCTAATGAAATCTCTCGTCTCAGGGAACATTTATTCACTCAGTTCGAAATGAAGGACCTAGGTGGACTTAAATATTTTCTGGGAATCGAAGTACTACGATCATGAGCAGGGATCTACATATGCCAGAGGAAGTACATCTTTGATCTACTAACGGAGGTTGGTATGCTTGATGCCAAGCCAGCTGACACCCCTATGGTCCAAAACCATAAGTTGGAATTCAAACAGGGAGAGGCTACAGCTAATCGAGAACGGTACCAACGATTGGTGGGCAAGTTGATCTATTTATCTCACACTAGACCGGATATTGCCTACGCTGTAGGAGTGGTCAGCCAATTCATGCATAATCCACAGAAACACCATCTTGAGGCTGTGTACATGATCTTAAGATATTTGAAGGGAACCCCGGGCGCTGGACTGTTTTTCAAGGACAACGGACATCTTAACATCGAAGCATACACCGATGCTGATTGGGCAGGAAATCAAGTTGATCGTCGCTCCACTTCTGGGTACTTCACTCTGGTTGGCGGCAATGTGGTGACATGGAGAAGTAAAAAGCAGAATTTCGAGGAATTGTAAAAGGCATCACAGAAATACTTTGGGTTCGTAAGCTACTGTTTGAGCTCGGCTTCCAAGTAGAGGATCCAACGGAGTTAAGGTGTGATAACAAGGCAGCAATCAGCATTTCAGAAAACCCGGTTCAACATGATAGAACCAAACATGTTGAAATAGACATACATTTCATTAGGGAGAAACTGGACGAAAAGATTATTGCACTTCCGCATGTGCGTTCTGAGGACCAGCTTGCTGATATCTTAACCAAAGCTGTCAACGGAAGAATTTTTAACAGTGTTTTGCACAAGTTGAACATTGGCGATCCCACTATTCAACTTGAGGGGGAGTGTTAAGATTACGAATAATTACTTACCATACTTAGCTTGTATCATAAAAGGCAAATATACGGTTATCTTGTATAGGGGAGAAAAATCCTCAATCATCATTAGTACATATTGCATATACCATACTTAGGAGATAATTGTATAGCATAAATAGGGGCTGTATTACCGTTTTTCAATCAAGAAAGAAAAGTTTTTCCCAATTGTGTCTTGCTGAACAGGCTGAATAAGAACCATTTACGAAACCTCAGGTTTTTTTTTTTGTATGCTTATATATATTTTTTGGTTGTTTTTCTTTAGGTTTTGCTTAATATTGTGTGCTGTTTCATTTTTCAATTCGCCTTCAGGTCACAGGTTTTAGCCTCAGAAACAGTTTTTTGCATAATAAAGTGTAAGGTAAGGAGCGATCCAATCCATCTCTGGACCCTGTATATATGCAGAAGCTTAGTGCAATGTAAAAGTACTTTTTGGACACAAGAATACATAATAATAAACAAAATTTATACAAAAAATCTGCCAGAATTAAAAAAAAAAGAACCTTACAACACATACAAACTCGATGTGCACGAAATGAGAGCTTCCTGTAAGTCCACTTGGACAAAGAAAAACCCAACATAAGCACTGATATATAAAACTTTGTACTTTGAAAGGAATTGTACACTATCGTCTGAACTGGTTAAAAAATAAAAGAAAAAACCCTAGCTAGATTCTATATAACTTGTTATCACTGTTTTGCAGGATGGTTATTACCGTTATTTTTGAGCGGTCAAGTAAAGAGACTTGAACTTGGTGGCAAAGTCCATAGCCTGGACTTTATTGTCTCTGCCGTCTTAGCCTCAAGAAACATTGCGAAGGATGCAAATCAGGAGTTCAACGGTCTCTTGGTTTGGTGAGGACTTTAAGCAAGGACTCACATAAGACGTCCCTCTACAAACTAGTCCTTCAGTCTAGCAGCATTGAAACACACACTGTGCGTGTTTCTGAAATCGATTTCTGAACTTTTTGGTGTCAAATCCAACCCAAGTACCAGCTGAGCTATGCCATGTGTACAGAAACTTGAACTTGGAAATGGACAAGGTTGCAACGTTGCCGACGTATGATATTGAGGGAAAAGATAAAGTAGCTAAGGTGGAATATATCAGTTTCGAAAATGATGTGTGAAATCTCGAGATGAAGGCAGTGTATAAGAGCTTAGAAAGGTGTGTTTTGTCAGATTAATGACTTTTTTTAAGCTTGATAAAACAAGTAGAAGCAAACAACTTGATTATGATGTCATGATCAGAATGCTCATGTTATTGCCTTGAGATGATCAAGCTATGTTAGTTGTTATTAGTATTATTCTGCACTAAGGCTGCCCAAGAAAAGCATTAATTGTCAGACGCTACCAGATCTTTTATGGATTATTTTTGGTGTCAGAAGATCGTACTAAGACCTTCATCATATCAGCTTCAAGGAGTATTGTGTAAAATGCAAATCAGAAGCTCAGCGGTCTCCTACGTTGGTGAGGACTTTAAGTAAGGAACCACACAAGGTGTCTCCCTGCAAACTAGGTTTTCGGCATATCAGCAGTAAAACACACACACTGTGTGTGTCCATGGAATTGAACTTTGAAACTCTTGGTGTCAAATCCGACCTGAATACCAACTGAGCTATGTCCTTGGGGATTTCATGGATTATTCTTCTAATACAAAAGATCACATCTTGACTTCAATGGTTTTTATGGTTCAGAACTTTGTAAATGATGCAAATCAGGAAATCTAATGGCTTTGTACGTGGGATGTCATTACTTGGTGTTCAAAAGATGTCAAGCTCAAACTCGTTACGGTATAAGAAAATGACAGCAAGACTCTAACACCTACACTGTGGGTGACAAAAGTCGAACCGATGATCTTGTATTACAATCTACCATCTAAGTATCAACTTAGTTACGTCCTAGAGAGATAGATTGTCCTGGTGTTGCATTAGAATACTATTTTCGGAGTATTCTTAATTAAAATAATTAAAAATCAGCGGAATACATGTAAAAACATACTTTTTCCATATCTTTTCTCATCTGTGTTAAACGTATGTCAACGTAGTCATATGTTTTAAAACATTACCCATCCATGCACAACTTTTTATGGTTTTCTTCCCTTTCTTGGCAAAGAAAAAGACAATTTCTTTATATGAAAAATTATTGACACATATTGGCTTTTTTCGGATTTATCCAAAGCATGTTCCTGCTATTTTATTTTCTTTACGAGAACTATATATTATACCCAATTTTGTTCCAGATACAGAGATCTCCTCCCCTCTCCCCACCCATCCTTCTCTCCCTCTCTTTTTATGTATCATTCAGCTATGTTTTTGTTATGAATTTCTATGAAATTTCATTCCACTCCTTCCGTCTCAAAAATATTATTTTAGTTTTTATTTTGGTTTATCCTAAAGATATTGTTCAATTTTAAAATACTAATATATTAGCACCCAATGTTTCCATACTAACTTTTAAGTTAACATTTATATGATTTCTCATGTTTATCTCTATTAATCAATTAATGGTATAATAATAACAATAGCTTTTGGATTTTTTAAAATCATGTTTGTGTCAAATTAGGACAATCTTTTTGAGACGGAAAGATTAATCTTTTCAAATTTTAGATGAACCTACACATCTCTAAACATAATTTTCCCCAAAAGTTTGCATTAACCTACTTCTGTTTTATAGTGTATATTTTATGCATTTTTATGTTTTCCGTTGAACTACTATCATACTTAGTCAAGAAACTTAAAAATACAAAATTTTTAAAATATGGACACTCGAATATAGTGAAAGCAAGCAAAATATAGGAATACTCTCGAAATTGGTAACATTACAACATTCTGATTATAAAAAAAATAATAAGAAGAAGTGAAATTCAATTTAGCGTTCGGCTTTATTCTGACTGTACTTTAAGGATGTACAAATTTTAAAGTGTTCTTAGAACATGTGTTCAGCACAAAATAACGGATTTTATTCGATAAATTAAATTGAGAGAAAATGTGTGTCCCACAGTTGGAATCTGGGGCTCCCAGAATACTCAGTATGTCAGAAAGGGGATAGGATCCTTTCACCGCTCCCCTCTCACCGCGTGCGTGACCGCACGACATGTGCCAACAAGAAAGGGTGGTGAGGCTGGATGAGGGTAACCTTCATCCAGCCTCACCACTCCCTACTGCTGCCACGTGTTGCGTTATGGGCCGTACGGTGACTCACCGCGTGATGAGAAGATCTCATCCCGTTAGAAACGGCTGAAGGAAAAATGATTCAAATTTTCTCAAAACCCACAAAAAAAGAGTTTTAAGCGAATCCGTAGGGTGATTCATGTGATACAACAACACATATCTAGTATATTTCAACGACAAAAAAAAACTATCGTTAGAGTCTAGAAAGGATGAAAGGTAGTCAAACAATAGTTTCATCCCAA
Organism: Eustoma russellianum; assembly: GCA_036186865.1. Taxonomy (NCBI): domain Eukaryota; kingdom Viridiplantae; phylum Streptophyta; class Magnoliopsida; order Gentianales; family Gentianaceae; genus Eustoma; species Eustoma russellianum. The sequence goes on from AP025052.1 coordinate 32,370,414, forward strand.
ATGATATAGAGCTTGATTCCATCGAGACCTCCCACTTAGGGGTGTCAAACAGGTCGTGTATCATGTTTCGTGTTTCGTGTTTTTCGGGTTTCGTGTATCAAAGTGTCGTACCCATACCTTACCCGTTTGCTTCGCGTGTATAGATGTAGATACCCAAACCTGTACATGTCAGGTTTCGTGTCGTGTATCGGGTATACCCACGAACTTGACAAGTACAAATATTTCAAGTCGTGTATAGGTCATTTCATATATTTTTCCAGGTATTTTCAGGTTTCGTGTATTTTTCAAGTTTTTTATACTTAAATAACTACTGATATGATGTATGAAACAACAATAAGTACACAACCAAAGGTTAAAGATTAAAATGAGTGAGGTCCTCTAAACTCAAATCACTTGACTACGCAATAATAGATTAAAGAAATGGGATTTGAAAATGGAGGAAGTGAGAAACCGAATAGGGTTACTTAGTAGCACGGTAGTCTTTTTTTCTTTGAAATTTTATTTTATTAATTATAAATTTTATTTAAAATATATTTTTTATATTTCGTGTATAAACGGGTATAAACGGGTACCCGCAGGTATACCCGGATACGACCCGCCGTTGGCGGGTATCTTTCAGGTCTTACCCGATTTGTACACGAAACCCATCAAGGTCATACCCATACCCGCGAAAATTCGTGTCAGGTTCGGGTCGTGTTTCGTGTCGTGTCCGAAATTGCCACCCCTACTCCCACTCAATAAATAACTGTATAGATAATATGGTAATAGAGATATGATGTGGTAATATGTTACTGAAGAAATACAGTAAATAGAAATAAAAAAAATTTCCGATACTAAAATCATGTGAGGAACAATGCAAATGGATGTGTCATTTTCTCCAAATGGCAAATAAGTCTTTATATCAAAGGCAAAAACAGATACTGGACGACTCAATCCTCATTGGCTTCGAGGACGATCCAATATTTGTCTTATATATGTATGCAACATTTTTGAAGGAAAAGACCAATACTCATTGCCTAGTTGTAGGATGTAAATCAGGAGTTCAACGGCTTCCTAAGTTGGTAAAGCTTTGTCAGAGACATACTGTAAGGTATCTACTGTAAACCGGCTAGCAAGCCTCTAACCCAATTGGGTCGGATACATTAGCTTCTTTATTACTGACACAGACAACAGTATTGCACCCACGCTGTGCTTATTCTGGTTTGAACCTGTGCTTTTGCATAGTAACATCTCAACTCGAATACCAACTGAAATTTGTCTTGGGACATGTATGAAACATTTCTGAACGATTGGTGGCGTTTTGCTCATAGGGCCTCACCAAAAAAAAAAATTCACTATTTTGCAGCATTCTGAAGAGAAAAAAATTGTATTATGCACTTTTACGTTAAATTATAAGACAATGTCACATGTTTTACTCTAAAAATTTGATCATAGTAGGCCATCCCGCGGATTAGCATGCAAAATGGCTTACAAAAGAATTTATGATGCCTTTCTGTGTATTATTTTTTTGTAACATCGTAAATTAAGATAATGTTCAAGAGTTTGTTACTTGCAGTTTTTTTGAATCAGTTGACGGATTAATATCTATAAACAATAAATATAAATTTATCGATGTTAACCTATTTACATCCAGGCAGCTCCACGTCGATCAATACAACCAGGGGCAAACGAATTGAATGACATTCTTATTCTTTTATTTAATTATTTATCTTACAGAACAGAGAAGCGATTAACACGTACATAACAACAACAACAACAACAACATTTCCCCTTTGCTTTACAGGATTCCTCCTATGGCGGGATATGAGAGGTCGAATGTACGCAAACATACTCATGTATTAGAAACACGAAGGTTGTTTTCCGATTACCAATAATAAAAAATTACGTCAAGCTGTATCGATCAACTGGTATTTCACAATATAACAATACATAACAAAAACAATAAAGCAAAAAAAAAGCCGAGATTTAACTTGGTTTGACTTGCCCGTAAAAGAAAAAAAGACACAAATTCACTATTAGCAAGTCTAGATTAAAACAACAACAATAACAAAAACCTAATCGAAGCCCCTAATAACAACCATAAGCATAAGTCGATCTGTAACATTACGTTTCATTCCAATTGTGGAGACTTTGGCCCATTCCACTACACACATCATCATCATCATCATCATCATCAATCATTAATCATCAATCATACCCAGTATATCCCAACGACAGCAAAAGCTATCGTTAGGGTCTGGGAGGGTAAGCGGCAGGCAAACAATACCTCTATACCAAGTGATAGAGTTTGCTTCCAGTGAGACCCCGACTCTATATGTACCTGCATAAATGACACAATAATATGGATATAATGTGCTAGTGTCTTAGTAAGGGAATTCATGAAATACAAATAGGAGGCTGCCGATATTGAATACTCACAAACGTGTATATGTACATATAATGCAAAACAACGACAAAAATATAAACAAATAAGTGCAAAGTCAACCTAAAGCGTAAATAGTATCTAATCCCCTAAATATACTCTAAGGTGTCCCTATATTCAGCCTATACCTCGTTAACCTTAAGCATCTTCCTCAATAAACTTCTATCCTGGACCATGTCCTCAGAGAGATGCAAATCTAGTAGGTTCATGCCTAATCCGCTCATCCCAAGTCAGTCTGGGCCTGCCTTTACTCCTTTTTCTGTCTATAATGAGACTCTCAACTGCTCTGACAGACGTCGTTGTCTGTCTCTTCTTGACATGTCCAAACTATTTTAGCCTTCCCTCCCTTATCTTATCTGCTATACTAGCTACCCCTAACCTTTCTCGAAACACATCATTTCTGATCCGGTCTAGCCTTGTATGTCTACACATCCACCTCAACATCCTCATCTTTGCCACTTCCATCTTCTGGGACAGTGGCATCTTGATGGCCCAGCAGTCTGTTTCATATAGCATTGATGGTCGCACTGCCACCCTATAAAATTTTCCCTTTAATTTAGTTAGAAAATTCTTGTCACGCAGCACCCCGAAGGCCACCCTCCATCTACACCAGCCTGCTTGAACTCGGTGTGCTACATCACCATCGATGTCCCCATCCTACTGTACAAAATGTACCTAGGTACTTGAACTTACTTATATGTGGTACCACTTGACCCTCGATGGTGAGTTGACTATTCTCACTATCAGCTACGCCGCTGAAGTCACAGTGGAAATACTCGGTCTTAGAACGACTAATCCTTAAGCATTTTTTCTTTAAAACACATCTCCACTGCTCTAATCTCATACTCAATATTTCTACTCTCTGCGACTAATACAATATCGTCAGCAGAAAACTTACATCATAGAACTGACTCCTGGATCGGCTTTGACAACTCATCAAAAACAACTGTGAAAAGAAATGGGCTCAACGTAGACCTTTGATGGATGCCAGGAAGCAGTCTGCATTCCCGACAGTCATATGAACGGTTATTTCCGTCATAACATACATATCCCTAATTATGTCTATATATTTCATAGGAACCCCTCTTGCATCCAGGCTATCCCAGGTCAAGCTACGTATCACACTATCATACGTTTTTTCAAGATCGATGAAAACCATATGTAGATCGCGCTTCTTCTCCCTATACTTCTCCATCAATCTCCTTAGGGTGTGTATTGCTTCCATAGTTGACCGTACTGGCATAAACCCAAATTGATTCACCGTAACCTGAGTTTCTTCCCTAATTCTAGTGTCTATTACTCTCTCCCATAACTTTATGGTATGTCTTAGCAACTTAATCCCTCTGGAGTTCTCAGAATATTGTGCGTCTCTTTTGTTCTTATATAGGGAGACCACGACACTCTTAACCTAATTTATTTCATCCAATTGATAAACAACTAACTATTAAGTTATTGTCTAATTACTCATTTATCATTTAACGTGGATCGTATTCTACAGTTGTAATCAATTAATATAAACACATAGTGATGTTTCTGAAATACTACAATAAAAGATGTCATAGAGAATATTTCAGAACAATTATCCTAAAAGCCAAGATCTTGGACCATACTGCTTGAAAATAAAAACATTTCCCTCCTGGATTATGGATCAACTACCATATATTATTTGCTTGACCACATCTGAACAGAAAGACAGTAACAACACAAAACATATAAGTTAAATTATGAAATAATTGAGTTCTTACAGAATATCTCGATGCTTTCTATGTATAAACTACTACAATGATTTGACCATCATGGCCCGTGATTGAGCCAAAATAAACTGCCTCCATTTTTGGCTACTAGTAACATTATTACATGACAAAACCCATTTCTTACAAGAGACAATTCTGTGGCCGGCTATTTCACATGCCACCAAAATACAATACATTTCCAGCTCCCTCCATTCCCATTATATAATCATCCTCTATCTCCTTTCTTTTTCCCCTTCTCTTTTCCTCACCATCTTCACTTGAGTTATACTGAAACACCCTTTTGTTTGAAGCCTGAAAATTTGATATTATTTCAGTATTTGCTCATTTGTTCATGAGTACTGAAAAGCATGTGACACGTAAAAGAAGTCTAAGACTCTTCTGCCTAATTTTGACTTCTACCTTGATTTTTTAGCTTTGGGATGAGAAACTTTGTCAAGTTATTTTTTCTGTTCATGGAAAAAGTAGAAATCTTTCAGCAGAAAAAGTTGAACAGTCCTTTTTCTTCGATTTGTTGGCAGATTATTGTTACAAATGTTCAGTAAAATTTGCATAATTCGCATCCCAATGTGTAAGTACTAGTACTATTTCTATCTAGTCTAGTCACTTTCTTTTCTGCCAATTCTGTTCTTTCAAATTTGCCTACACTTTTACAGAAATCTCATTCTTACTGATTCTCTAGGCATTATTTGTCACACTTTTTCTCTCTATCTATCATCCCATGATGCAATTCACCGAGTCACCATTACCATCTCCGACATTACACAAAATCACACCATTTACTAATGTTGTAATGAACAAAAACCAAGTCCCTCGTACTAGACCATGGCCAGGATTTCCGACAATGAAAGCCCTAGGCAATTTTGGTGACGCAAATTGCATGGAACAACTTTTAGTCCATTGTGCAAATGCAATCGAAAGCAACGACGCCACTTTAACACAACAAATCTTGTGGGTTCTAAACAACATTGCTCCTCCCGACGGCGACTCGAATCAGCGTCTTACATGTGGATTCCTACGTGCCCTCATAGCTCGAGCTTCTAAAAGTGGCAATTGTAAGTTACTCTCAGCTATGGCTAATGTGAACGCAAATTTATCCATGAATACACACAGATTTTCTATTATAGAGCTGGCAAGTTTTGTTGACTTGACACCGTGGCATCGATTCGGATTCACCTCAGCAAATGCAGCTATACTAGAAGCTCTGGAAGGATATTCAGTGATTCATATAGTTCATATGAGTCCTACAAATTGCATGCAGATTCCAACGTTAATTGATGCTATTGCTAACCGTCTTGAGGGCCCACCACTGGTTAAGGTCACTGTTGCAGCTATGACAGATGTCATTCCACCTAGGATTGATGTTTCATACGAGGACTTAGGGTCAAAATTGGTCGTCTTTGCTAGGTCACGAAATGTTCTGATGGAGTTTAGGGTGATTCCTACTTGTTCTTCAAACGGGTTTTCATCTTTAATGGAACAACTTCGTATGGAACAAACGGTTCGTGCGGAAAATAATGAAGCACTTGTGATCAACTGTCACATGATGCTTCATTATATTCCGGACGAAACCGTCACGTTAGGGAGAAGTTCGAGTCAGTTTTCTTTACAAAATTGCGCGGACTTCTCTCTTAGATCAATGTTTTTGAAATCCCTTAGGAGTTTAGAGCCAACGGTTATGATATTAATAGATGAAGACGCGGATTTCACATCCAATAATTTGGTCACAAGATTGAGGGCTGCTTTTAATTATTTATGGATACCTTATGACACGGTTGACACATTTCTTCCTAAAGGGAGTAAACAAAGACAATGGTACGAGGCTGATATATGTTGGAAAATAGAGAATGTGATAGCGAATGAAGGGATTCAGAGGATCGAAAGATTGGAGCCGAAAACACGGTGGGTGCAAAGGATGAAAAATGCAAGATTTAAAGGTGTTAGTTTTAGTGAAGATGCATTCATGGAGGTGAAGAACATGCTTGATGAGCATGCAGCTGGATGGGGACTTAAAAGAGAAGAAGAAGACTTGGTACTCACATGGAAAGGACATAATGTTGTGTTTGCTACTGTCTGGATACCTTCTTGATGTTCATTTTGGAGTAAAAGGTGAAATCATTCACCTCGGGTTTCACTGCTCCAGTCCCAAGGAGCATCGTTAAGGATGTAAATCATGAGTTTAGCAGTCTTTTAAGTTGGATGAGGACTTACGCAGTGGCCCACACAAGTTGTTCCAGTAAACTAGGCCTTTAGAGTGGCAGTAGTGGAGCATCCATACTGTGCGTGTCGATCCCTGAATTCTTGATATTTTTGGTAGGTTTAATTGAATAGAATTGGTGACCTTTTTCTTATGCTTATAGAGAAAAAATGAGTGCTTGTTTCTTTCCTTTTATTTCCTGTAGGTAGGCCAAAATAGATTAGTCGAATAAATGTAGTCATGTAAGGTTCTTCTTCAGTTAAGATTTTGTGGCTTATAAAATGAAAAAGTTTGGTTTTTGAATGAGTCTCATTATTCTGTTACTGAAAAACTTTAGCCATATTAATAAAGAACTTTATATATATATCATGTGCAATTTTACATAAGACGGTATCGTTATAAAATTATTATGTATAGTATATATAGGTACTCAAGGAATCCTTCATCATTGGTTTGAATGAATGATTTTTTTCAATCTTTACGACCTTGGTTCCGAAAGAGCAAAGCAAGTCAGAAAGATTAAGAAATAAAACCATCTTATTTAATTCGTTCTCAACAGCCATATAGAACCAGGGACATCCTTTTCATTTCAGCTTCGACACTGTATTCTTTAGGTTCAGATTTAGAGAGGCTAAAGATGATGCAAAATATGAAGCTTCCAATCACACGTCACGTATAAAAACTGTCCTTTTTTTATAAAAAAAAAAAGGAGAGAGAGAGAGAAGCACCCTCGTCCTTAAAAAGCTTTTTTTTTAACACGTGGCGACGTGTTTACCTCACCTTTAGCCTCCTCAAATCTGACTCGTATTCTTTATCGATTTCTCCGTACTTTTTGGAAATTTTCTGTATATTTTACGATTTTTCCGTATGTCTTTTTTTAGTGGTTTTTATGTTTTTATCCATAACAACTTGATAATAAAAAGTGTACAAAATTAATGAAGAAACTTAAAAGAAAAATATAGAACAAAATTAAGTACATATTAGAAAACAGTGGCCAGAGCAGGATTGGTTTTCTTCAGTCATGTTGAAGTTAAAGAAAACAGAACTGAAGAAATACTCTTAAAATGGCAAATGAATCCCGTTAAAACAAGAATATTCTTATGAATGACTTATTATGAGATTAAGATCTTTGAATGTTCTTGTTATTTGTCATATTCAAGTCACTATGATAATAGGATTTTGAGGTCACGAGTTTGTGACTTTGAAGTCGCGGGTTCGAGCTGCGAAAAATCTCTTGGACAAAAAAGTGTAAGGTAAGACTGTGTATATCAGATCGAAAAGCAATCTGGTCCCTTTTCGGACCCTGTGTAAACACATAAGTCTAGTATACCGGGAATACTATTTATAATATTAGGATCTATAAGTCTCCACTGTTCCTTGTCCAGAGTCCCAAATATCCTATGTACGAGAAATTGACAGATTCTCAAATTTAGTTGACAGAATACTTTGTACATACCAGTAGCCTTTGACACAAAGTGGAATTAGAGAACATATTTCGTGATTCTATTTTTTGCACTTAAGCTTTGAAGTCATAATGCAAAAGGGGACCTCAAATTCTAACCACGTCTAATCAATATATCAGGCCTTATTATATTAAGTATTTAATTCCATTTCTTGATGATGCATGTCATTTGTCACTTACAACAGCTGTAGATGCTTCACAGAATGGCATGGTGAATCCGGAAATTGTCTGACGGAGTTGAAAGGCCTAAAGCATGCAAACTGATAAATAATATAGCCCCACAAGTCATAACTCAGTAGGTATTCATCTTAGATATTACGACTAGAAGGTCACAGGTTTGAACTGAGACACGTGTAGCACTGGCGAATTGATGCTATCTGGGCATATAATGGTTTAGGTCATGGTATCCGGTTTAATTGGATTAAAGTGTTGCTGGTCTAATTTGCAGTGTGTGGGTTGTTGTTGGCCACGCGATACCAATCTAAAAAATTGTTGAGTTTCTAATTTGTGTCGTACACGCAGTTCTATGGGACTAGAACAATAAAAGCCCCAAGATTTGAGATTTGGCCTTTTGCAACTACTAGATAAATAAAATATGAAAAATTTTAAGAATTTGCAGTAACGGTTAGCCAAGAGGCATAGATATACTTTTTCTGAAAAATACACTGACATACTTAACAGTCCTGAGGGTTGGGATCTCCTCACCGCGCGGTCCACAGCGCGACACTTGGCAGCAGGTGGGGGCGGTGAGGCTGGATGAGGGTTACCCTCATCTAGCCTCACCACCCTCCCCTGTTGCCACGTGTCACGTGGTGACGCGTGCGGTGAGGGAGTGGGGGTGAGGAGATTTGAACCCCAGTCCTGATAGAAAAGGGGTAAAGTTTATGCTTGTTTGCGATATTAAAAGGCACGTTAAATATAAGAGTTCAAAATTTTAGCATTCACTAAAATATTTATAGAGGAAAATTATGTTCACTTAACTCCAATGAATGTTAACCCACCGACTTTCTTTGATAATTAACGTAGAATTTAGAGGTACTATTGTTATTTTAAGTATTTTTGAAGTTTAAATAGTGACACGCCTCAAGTTTCAGAACATGAGTGCAAAGACGTAGAGTGTATGTTGGAGGGGATAGGATCCCCTGACCGCAAAGGTAGTGCGGTGACGCGTGACCGCGCGACACGTGTCAGCAAGAGGGGTGGTGAGGTTAGATGCGGGTGAACCTCATCTGGCCTCACCATCTCCTTGCTGCCACGTGTCGGACGGTCACAAAGGAGGTGAGGAAAATGGAGGTTAGGAGATTCCAACTCATGTTGGAGACTTTGATGCAAAATGACTATTATGCATTTCAGAAGCGTTTGATGACGATAATACATTTCGCTTTTCATTTAGCTATCGAAGAAAGTTTCGATTCTCAACTGAGTAAAGGATGTGTTTTTTTGTTTTGGAATTTGATATAATAAGTAAAATGATTCAATAAATTGGTTACGCTTCTTGTATTGTGAAGTAGTAGTCGATTGACACAATATTCTGCACGATTTTTATTATGTATCATCCAAAAACAACCTCTGAGTGTTTCCATGTGTTTTCAACACATGAGTAAGGTTGCGTACATCCGACTCTGCTTACCCTGCGATAGACGGGGCCTCTAAAACAATGAGGTAATATTTTTGTAATTTAATTATCGAAGAAATTCGGTGAGTGATCTTCACATTAGAAAAAATAGTTAAAGGGCAAAATGTTTTGTCAAAAGTACTTAAATGACGGTTGAAATTATTTGTCTGTCATACATACGTATAGTATATTATGTCAAAATGAATATATCAGATGAACATTACAATTTCCTCGAAATTAAGAAAAAAATATCAAAAGATTTAGGATTAAAAAATTTGAGATAATCTGGACATTGAATATGGGAGTCGTGTATGCGGAGACGAGGCAAACAGAGTTGAATAGCGAGTTTTCAAATTTGGATTTGTTTAAGTAAACGAATAGTTTCGAAATCGGTTCGAAAACGTTATAACTCTTCAAACGAATCAAACTGTCCGCAAATAATTTAGCTCGTTTTAGTAAAGGAATCTAATTAAGTGTTCAAACTCAACCCATTTAATTAAAATTAATGAACAAACTCGAACGGAATGCGAACCAAACTCGAACTGTTCGCAAACAGTTCGGTTCGTTTAACATCCTTAAATACAACTAAGGTTGGGATGACAGCACCCCAAGGCATAGCTCATTGGTACTCGGGTTGGGATTTGCTCCAAGAGGTCAAGAGTTCGGTGTTTCACCGTTAGGCCAAAGGCCTAGTTTGCGGGAGGACATCTTATGTGGGTCACTGCGTGAGTCCTCATCCAACTTAAGAGACCGCTGAACTTCTAATTTGCATCCTCTACAATATTCTTTGGATCGAAACGGTTAGAACCCTCAGAAGCTAGCAGGGAATGGCCTTTTGATCGAAAGTTGGATGACAGCTGAAAGTCGAAACCTCTGGAGATTTTCTTCTTTCCTCCATCTTGGCGGCTGCTGGAAAAAGGGAAAGTGGGAGGGAATCCAATATGTACAAACTCCTGGGAATCAAATTCCAGAATAAAACAACTTTTATGCCTTTTAGAGTCCAGCCATCCAATATACTGGCAAACTCACTTTTCCCTTCAGTGTTGATGCAAACAACAATCTTTAAATTTTGAACTGCTTGTATTATAATTAGTTATATAGGACAAGGCACAAAAGCTTATATACAAGTATATCGAGGTTTTAGTGGTTCTATAACATTAATTTACTTAAGTCTAGCACACTGAATTTAGCTATAAATTCTAAAATATTGGATCTCACAAGAATGTTAGAGTAGCCCTACCTTTTTTTTATTATATACATCCCACCTATTATCAGGGCTTATTAAATTAAGTGAGTCATAGCGAATACGGAAAATAAAAAAAAATTCTCCATTATGAAACAAATATCGTTTACTAAAATACCTTAATCGCCGTAGAAACTGTTGATAGGAAAGTTTATGCTTCTCGAGTATCCACCGGCTTCTTTGGCATTACGATGCTAAGGGTCGATACACAGTAAAATCGGGCTATTTGCTCGCTTCGGCTGGTTGGCATATAAGTCAAAGGCATGGAGCCTCTTCTTCAGCCAGAAGAGTTGGGAATAACGATTTGATTTTAAGTAGGTCAAAACCGCGAATAATAATTTATTATTCACTAGAATCGTCAAGTATGACACAAAGTATAAAACAAGATAAATAATGGTAAAAGTGAACAGAAGAATTTATGTAAAAAAAACTCTCTCTACGGAGGAAAAAAATCCACGGACAGTAATAATAACTTTCATTATTCAAAACATACAGAATATGTATTATTTCTTACAAGTGCATCATAGATATGGTCAAAAAAAATTAACAGAAGTTGAATTGTATATAGCGATTTTTCAGGTTGGTAGAGACATTTTTCTTATGTCTTTTGAGGTACTAAATTAGTTGCGTCGAAACTAGAACTGTGGACCTATATAAGGTGATACCATATTGACTAAAAACATTCAGATACGTATTATGTGGTGGTACTCAATTTTTATATGAGTCACCTGTTTTTATTTATTGTTTTTACTTACAAATGTGAGACAACATTTTTAGCGCTTAGCTTCATGTGTTCATGTGAGTCCATGTGATTTGAAACCTTAAGCCTAAGCCTAAGATGAATATACATACTCTAATAAAGAAAACATATATTAAATGACCATTATAGGCTAGACAAAAACATTCGTACTTAGAAACTGGAAGAATGATATTAAATCATCCTTATAGGTCATGCATGAATATCCACACTTGAGGAAGAAGAAATTGAGATCAAATTACTTCTATAGGTTAGACATGAACACTCGTAATCACGAAACGAGGGATTGTCACACACTTTCAATTATACCAAGGGAATAAAACTATAGCACTTACATTAAAACATAAATTTTCCTCTTTCTCCACATATGTTACACTTTTATCGTTTTTTATCCAATGACGAATCCTCGTACAAGGTTTTCTTTTTTCCTAGTTAAATGCTCCACAGTCACGACGAATATTTCCATTACTCCCGGTTTTAACTCCGACCCGGCCCAATTTCATCATAGCACTTACAAAGGCGTTCTGGAAGGCTATAGGGTTGGAGGCCCAATTAGTTACAATGGGCCTAGATCTTGGGTCATTAAAGAGCACTTGGTCCGAAGTGAACAGGCCTTTTCCTTGTTCAAGATTTTGGTAGTAGACATTATCGAATGTGTTCGGTGTGTTGGGGTCCATATTTATGGCCACTCTGGGGTCCACATTTTTCGGGCACATTCCTTTTAATTGGGTCGCATACTGTGGGTTAAGGGTCGGGTCAACTGGGTTTCTGGTCGTGAAGTTGTATATCCGATTTGCAAACTTGTCACAATGTGAAAAGCCCAATGTATGTGCACCTGCCATAAACAATCAAGTTAGTTTGGTAAGCTTACTTTCAAACCCCCCCTCCCCACGGAAAGCTAGAGGGGGGGGGGGGGAATTCTCTTGTAGAAAAACTTCTAAAATGGTCGATGAAGGAGTAACGATCTTCTATTATAGTCTCTATACATTTTTTGTTACACTAAGTGAAAATTCATACGATGTGTATTAATTTGGTCTCAACTAATGTGTAAGTGTATAAATTTATGCACATGGCATAATCATATCTTATATAACATAAATTATGATATATGATGAAATAGAATATATCGATAGTTATTCATTAAAGAATATAACGTACACAAATATAGGTCAACCCCTTGGTTTAAGTACATTCACATTCGTTGCATGTCAATTTCAGTCACTTTGTATATCTTATTCATTAATAAATAATATTAAAATTTCAGTCACTTGTGCATATCTTATTCATTAATAACTGATATTAAAATATCTCGTTGTTGTTCATTTCCATTTCCATTTTCAATAGAGTCAAAGACACATATTTCTTGACTTTAGAATATGATGAAATATAGCAAAATGACTCACTAAATTGGTTGCGCTTCTCATATGGTGAAGTAGCAGTTGATCGACACAGCTTGATGCAATTTTCATTATGGGTCATCGAAAAACAACATGTGTGTGCTTCTAACACATAGGTATGGTTACGTATATCCGATCTCACATACCCTGCTATAGACGAGAGCCTCTAAAATTCATTGATAATCATAAAATTAATCATTTGTAAATAAAAGTCGTCAATTGAAAGGCATTTTCTTGTATCATACGCCTTTGAATGTGTGTCGTTTGGTTTGGTAGTTTGATGGGATATAGGCAGATTTAGCATCATCGAACAAGTTACTTGAAAATTTTATCCTCAAATATTTATTTTATAAAAAAAAATTACGAATGATTTACCTGAAAGAGCGATCATGTCAGTTTGAGTCAAACCTCTGGAAGCAAACAAGTTAGTGAGCTGATCCAAGTTGAAGAATGGCTGAGGCAGCTGCCCCGCCACACTCGCCGCCGTTGACGACAGCCCATCTAACCTTCCTAACTCTACTGCATAAGATGGTCCGCCCGCCTGCAAATAATAACCATTCATTTTCTTCACATCTTATTGCCTTACAGACTCCCACCTAGCAGGATATAGAAGGTCGGATATACGGAACCATACACATGTGTTAAATACATACAGAGGCTGTTTTCCGATGGTCCATAATGAAAATTGCGTCAAGCTGTGTCGATCAACTGCTACTTTACGATATAAAAACTGCAACCAATTTAGTGAGTCATTTTGGTTTATTCCATCATATTACAAAGTCAATGAAGAATGTGCCGTTGACTTTATTGGGAATAGAATGAATGTGATTAAACTAGATATTAATCAAACAACCAAAAATATTTTCATTAATGTAGTAAGGATTGAGTACAAACCAGAGCTATAACGTCTCTTGTAGCGATGGCAAGAATGTCTGCGCAAGACACCTTATTTGCACAACCTGGGAATGCATCAACGGCGGCTTTCGCTTTGATCACCGTATCAAATCCGTCTCCGGCGAGTGACAAATTATCAGGATGATCCTTTTCTGCCTTGTTATTTGGAGTCGACGCTACAATGATTGAAGCATCACATCCCTATAATTCAACAAATAAAACATAAACTCCTCAATCTATACACACCACCTGTTTGAAAATTTTACCAGCGCCACACAGAAGGCGGCCAGCTCCTCTTCGCAATGACCATGCCCAATTCCGTGTCCATTGATAAAACCCCATAGCTTTGATGACAAAACACAATACTGCGGTGCATACTTACACAATGCAAGTATAGTTGTGTGTTTTTTTTAACAAAACTATTATGTTTTATCACTCTCCACGGACATTGGGCACGGCCAATTAGGCAGAGGAACCAGACTCTGCCTAAAAAACCGTGCCGATTCCATGCCCAACCAGGTTATTTTTGGTTGTGGGCAATGAATAATAGCTTATTTGGGCATTATTCGTCATTTACCTGAATGATACAATCATGGAAGAATAAACGAAGAGTGCCCGGAATAGTCACAAAAGTTTGCTGAATCTTCTGAGCAACAACGTTTCGGACAATGCTTTCGACATTTGGGCAGACGTTGGCATAATAATTCTGTCTTAATTGAGCTGATATCAATTCAGGGAAGAAGAGAACAGAACCAAAAGAAAGGGACAACAAAAGGGTAAGAAGATTGATTGGAGACATGATTTTGAAGGTTTGATCTTGTTCGGATGCCCAAGAAAAAATAGGTTGATTGAGAAATCTTGTTCGGATGCCCAAGTATATGTAGTAGCAGCCTGAAGACAGTTGGCTTACAACAACTTTCTACGTTTTGGCGAAGAAATTTCGTTGATCAAATGAAACAGAGGGCGTGAATTGGAAAGGATGCTGCTTTTTTGTTTGGTTATTATATTATAAACCTCAACTACTCTCTAGTTAGGGAAAATATATTCTCTCGCTTATGTATAAATTTATAGGTTGTCCTATCATTTATAAGTTTGAATGACAGAACCTAACATATGGCAGGCCTTAGACCAACCGATAAGTTTGATGTTTTGTGACCTTAAGGTCACATATTCGATCCGTGAAAACAGCCTCTTACACAAAGTGTAGGGTAGAGCTGTGTACATCAAATCGGAAAGCGGTCCGGCCTCTCCCCAGACATTGCGTAAATGCAAGAGCCTAGTGCACCAGAAACGCTCTTAATGATAAAACCTACCAATTTTATATTTCGTACAAATCCTACGGTGTTTTTTGGTAGATATAAAAACAAAACAAAAAACCTACAATTCTTATGTGGAACATATGAAAAGTAATGCGGTCTGTATAACAAACAGGAATCCTCTCTTACAAAACCTCTTATAAAACTTTCTGAAAACATAAACTATACCATGTTAAAAACACACACATTATACACACTTTGTGGTAACACTTGTGTGGTTTTTAACACATACTTTACTACATACTACAATGTTATTATGTGTTTTTTCTATAACAAAATAACATAATTTTACTTTTTAGAAGAGATGTATAAAAAAATTATTAGAAAATCATCCAGACTCCTCCACCACTAGGACTGGGTTACTGACTGTAGTTGCCTTTAACTTATTGGATTTTATACAGACTAGGATTTTGAGTCCTCCATTTGGTATTCTATGGAAGTGTCATGGTAAAGTTATTATGCTAATGTCATTGATGTAGACATGCGAAAAGTTATAATTGCAAAATTTTTTATTGGAAATTATAGAACAGCTAGCCAAATGGAATGAGCAGATGCTATAACTGCTTTTGCATATTAACGATATATTCTTTTTCATTCTGTAGACTAATAGTAATAGTAATATTAAGTTTCTGCTGTCGAAATGATCAAAGGATACAGTAATTTTATTGTGGAATTAGTGGTTCAATAAAATGATGATAAATAAGCTTTATCTATATACAAGCAAGGGGTGATTGACCAAAACAGGATGTCCGTAAATATTCTACACATTTCATTGGTCATGTATCAACTAATCATACATACTCCTTGACCATTTTAAAATTTGTGCAAAGGATATTACTTTGTGTCTAATATTATCTAAAATTTTGACTCTTGGCTCCAATAACTGGTTTTTATTTTAATGATATATTCTTTTTCATTCTGTAGACTGATAGTAAAATTAATGTTAAGTTTCTGCTGTCAAAAGGATCAAAGGATATTATTTTGTGTTTAATATTATAACATCTAAAATTTTGACTCCTTGGCTCCAATAACTGTTCTTTATAGTAATGATATACTCTTTTTCATGGAGTAGATTAATAACATATGTCAGGAAGACAAAGCGTAGACTAATAATATTAATATTAAGTTTCTGTTTAAAAAAGATTATGTAACGTAAGGTGCTCTTAAGATGGCACCTATTGCTGGACTTTCTTCAATGACCATAAATTACAAAGAGTAGAAACTAATCTTTTAGATGCCTTCGCGTTCTCAAAACAGCGGCCGGATCGCTTTGCGGTCTGATGTACTTAGTCTTATCATACTCTTTGTGTTAGAAGCTGTTTTCGCAATTCGAACCTGTAACCTCAAGGTCACAAAGCAGCAACCTTACTATTTGCTCCAAGCCCGGCCTCTAAAAGACGTTCTTGCTACACTAGGATCCGCACACACAAAAATAAAAAAATGAAGTGATGGAAAATAACTAACTCAAAAAATGTTTAGGTAGTTCGGTGTAACTTCACCTATATCTGTGGGCTTTTTCAAGATAAAAAAATCTCCACACCACAAAAAAATTGTGGTTTGCCGACGAAAAAATCACCGACGAACAACGTATAGTCGTTGTTTCGTCGGTAATAGCGACGACTCTGCGACAAAAATAATGTAGTCGCTAATTGCGACGAAAGTACGATGAAATTCGTTGTCGCTAAAAGAAAAATAGTCAGTCAGGTGAATTACGTCGGTGATTTGTCGGTGTCTCGTCGTTATTCTGCGTGTTTTTGTTCGTCGCTATTTAGTTTATAACGCTTCGTCGCTATGTCGTCGCAAATGTGTCGCTAAAAGTATAAAATAAATTCGTCGTTTACTAAGTTCTTGGAGTTGTGTATCGTCGTTTTTTTGTCAATGAAACCCGTATGTGGCAAATGTTTTGAATTACTTTCCGTTCGTAATTCGGTTTGTCGTTGTGTCGTCGCAGATACATCGAGAATTAAACACGTGTATTGATTAAGGAAAAAGAAAGCGGTAATTGGGAAAAATACTCATTCATTTAATAATAAGAAGTTACATTATCAAACGAAAAAATAAAAAAAAAATCTAAAAAGAGATGCGGAGATGGGCCGTTCACTCTTCGTCATCGGACGAAAGAGTGGCCGCGACATTCTCCGCAAACTCTTTGAGAAGGCGCTTGAGCTTGTAGTATCTAAATTTCATCTTCCGCAGCCTTCTAGTCATGTAGTGCAGTTGCCGCGACTGCTGATGCATGTTTGCCATCAGCATACGGAAGTCGGCGTCCTGCACCGGCATTTGTTCTTGATCATCCTGATGCGGCGGTAGGCCATAGACAGATACAGAACCCTCTCGCTCAACCGATGGTGGTTGAGGAGGAGGCCCTTCTGGAGGGGCACTGTTTGGTCGTCCACCACGCCTTGGGGTTCTTTTAAAACGACGCGGCATATTTTGATTATTTATAACGTTCTATGTGTGTATGTATAACAGCGGATGTTTGGGGTATAAATAGTGAAATGAGCGACGACATAGCGACGACATAGCGACGCATTTGTCAACCGTTGGGAATGTGCAGTGATGACCTTTCGGATGTTATAGCGACGACGTAGCGACGAATTAGCGACGTATGTTTATCGTACGATGCAACCGTTGGAACTGAACTGACACTGCCGAATAGCGATAACTTGGCGACGGAATAGCGACGAAACGCGTCGAATAATGTGAAGAGACGTTTTCCGTCGCTGTTTCGTCGGTAAAGCGTCGATAAATTCAAAAAAAAAACCCCGCGAAGCCCGTTCTTCTCATTGTATTTAGTTTTTCCGTTTTTCGTCGATACGGTTAGTAGGTTTTTGTCGTTCTATTAAGTTTCGTCGAAGATATAGTTAGGTTTCGACGATACGGTTAATAGGTTTTTGTCGTTCTATTAAGTTTCGTCGAAGATATAGTTAGTAGGTTTTCGTCGTTGTATTAGGTTTCGTCGGTATATAGTTGATGTTTAGTCGGTGAATTAGTCGGAAGAAATTTTTCTTAACCACATTTCGCGTATACAGGTGCGTCGTCAGGATTCGTAAGAGATTAAACACGTGTTATAATTATTAAGAAAACAAATACGATATTAAAAAAAACAAACTTCATTAATATAAAATTAAAAATTAAAAATTACAAAATATGATAAGAAATATTTAAAAAAAGCTAAATAGCGAAGAGTAGCCACTCACTGTTCGTCATCCGAACAGAGAGAAGCTATACTCTCCGCACACGCCTTCAGTTGGCGTCTCAACTGTGCAGATTTGGATTTAATCCGCATCTGCCTTTTATCTATGTAGTCGAGACGCTCTTCCTGAACCGTGACATGCGCCCTCACCTCATCTAACATTTTCCACAGATCTCGTACTTCTATTTGGAGTTCGACAATTTGTCGATCCCGGCGAGGCTCAGAGGGCTCTGGTGGGGGAGGAGGTGGGGGAGGAACAGTTGAAGAAGAAGGCACTTCAGTTGGCGGTGTTGCCGCCCTACCACCACGTCCACCACGTCCACCACGTCGTGCTTGCGCTTTAGTACGAACCATTTTGAATTATAAAATAGTTGTTTTATATGTTGTTGTGGGCACACGCTGATCCACTGTCTATATAGTGAAATCAGCGACGACATAGCGACGAATTAGCGACGCAAAACATCGTAAGTTGTAAGCATGGGGAACTGGACGGACTGCCTTTTACCGACGACGTACCGACGACTTAGCGACGAAACACGTCGTACGGAATGAAGAGACGTTTTGCGTCGCAATGTAATCGGTACTTCGTCGGTAAAAGCATATCAAACGACGTGTTTCGTCGCTGGTCGTCGGTACGTCGTCGGTATATGTGTTTGTTTGTCTCCGGGATTTGTGTTTCTTGTTCGTCGCCGTTCGTCGCTAAGTCGTCGGTATTGTGTTTGTTTGTTTCCGAGATTTGTGCTTGTTTGTGGTCGCTATCTCGTCGCTATTACGTCGGTAACGTACTGGGAACGATAAAACCATTGTCTTTCTTCTTCTCTTCTCCCATTCTTCTCTCATTTCAAACACATCAATCATCAATTTTGAACGAAAATACAGAAGTGTGGAATTTTGATTTTTTCTACAAACGAAAAAAGATAGCTGCTGTTAGTTTGAAGGTGTAGCGAGAAAATGGATCCGAGGAGAAGCGATAGAAAGTGGATGTACCAGAGAGTAAACAACGGGGAGTGGTGTTTTAGATTTGTTGAAGGTCTCGAAGAATTTATTGATTTTGCGACGAGTAATGAAAGTGGAACGCAGATTAGATGTCCGTGCAAGAAATGCAAGAACCGTAAATATAAGGATCCGGGTGACGTGAGGGTTCACATATTGAAGCAAGGTTTCGTCCACAATTACCATACATGGTACTGTCACGGCGAATATGAGGGGGCGTCTACATCTGCAACTGTACACGTCGAAGGGGGACCCGGTCAGGTTAATGCCGAAGAAATAGGCGAGGGATCTCACAACCCATACATGCAGATGGTGACAGACGCAGCCGCTGGCGCATTTACCGGAGAGCAGTTGTTACAAATGCAGGATCCGGATGAACAGCCGCGTACATTCGTGGAGGAAGATCCGAACCCTCAGGCGAGACAGTTTTTTGAGATGCTGAACGCCGCCAACACGCCGCTGTATCCTGGTTGCGGTAGTCACACACAGATGTCCATGATCGGTCGGATGACGAGCATGAAGACGGAACACCGCATGACGGAGAGATTGTACGATGGGATGTGTCAGCTGATGAGGGAATCTCTTCCCGAAGGGAACACAATGGTCGACAGTTTTTATTCGACGAAGAAACAGCTGCAGGCGTTGGGACTGCCGGTTCAGAAAATCGATTGTTGTTCAGAGGGGTGCATCATATACTGGGGCATCAACGAGGATAAAGACATGTGCAGGGTCTGTGGGACAAGCAGGTGGAGAACGAACAAAAGAAACCGGAATGTGCCAAGAAAACAATTTTACTATTTACCTCTCGCCCCTAGACTGCAGAGGCTATACGCATCCGGTGCCACAGCTAGCCAGATGAGGTGGCACGCGGAGCACTACACGAAAGACGGTGAGATGTGCCATCCATCTGACGGCGAAGCTTGGAGGACGTTCGATGCGACGCATCCGGGTTTTTCGTCGGAGACAAGGAACGTTAGGTTGGGTTTATGCACCGACGGGTTCAACCCGTTTGGACAGTCGGGAGAGCAGTATTCGTCGTGGCCTGTAATCGTGACGCCGTACAATCTACCGCCTTGGATGTGCATGAAGAAGCCTTACATGTTCTTGACTGTGATCGCACCAGGTCCTAGGAATCCGAAACAGAAGATCGACCTATACCTGCAGCCGTTGATACAGGAGCTGAAGTGGTTATGGGAGTTTGGCGTGGAGACGTTCGATGTATCGACTAAACAAAACTTCCAGCTACGCGCCGCGCTGATGTGGACGATCAGTGACTTCCCGGCTTAGTTCTATGTTGTCGGGGTGGAGCACAGCGGGGAAATACGCTTGCCCTTGCTGCATGAAGCAAGCGAAGACGATGTCCTTGAAACATGGACGTAAGATAAGCTGGTTCGACAGCCATAGGAAGTTCCTGCCCAGACGTCATTTGTACAGAAGGAACGTGACGGCGTTCATGCCTGGCATTGTCGATAAGGACACAAAGCCTGAGCTCCTCACGGGTGCAGAGGTGCTGCAGGAGATAGACAGTTGTGGATTCGTGGGGGTCGCTGATGATCCGGACGGCAGTCACAACGCAGACCTGGCTCGTTACTGTATCGGGTGGAAGAAGAGAAGCATATTCTGGGAGCTTCCGTACTGGAAGAGCAATATGATCCGACATAACCTGGATGTCATGCATATTGAGAAGAACGTGTTTGACAACATTTTCAATACAGTGCTGAATGTGCCAGGAAAAACAAAAGACAATTCGAAGGCACGACTTGATATGCGCGACCTCAACATGCGACCGGAGCTGCATCCCGTTGGCACATCATACATGCCGAAGTCCTCGTACACGCTGAATGCGGAGCAGGTCAGTGCGTTGTTATCGTGGCTAGGGACGGCTAGATTTCCTGATGGCCATGTTTCGAACCTGTCGAAGAACATCGACGTGAATAAACGCGGTTTGCACGGGATGAGAGCCACGACTGTCACGTGTTCATGCAACGGTTGATGCCCATTGCATTCCGCGAGCTGCTTCCAACCAATGTATGGGAAGCAATTACCGAGATGAGTCTGTTCTTCAGATGTCTTACAGCCACGAGACTCAGGGCGGATGATATGTCAAGGCTGGAGGGCGAAATCCCAGTGATCATATGCAAGCTGGAAACTATATTCCCTCCGGCCTTCTTTGATTCAATGGAACACCTGCCAGTTCATCTACCATACGAGGCACGTGTTGGTGGTCCTGTTCAGTACAGGTGGATGTATCCGTTCGAGAGGTACTCTTTTTTATGTGCATGACATTCTTATGTGTCTAAGCGATATGCATTTGAACATATATTCACTATATGAACAGATATCTCAGGCATTTGAAGCTGAACATCAAGAACAAGGCGAAAGTCGAGGCCTCTATGTGCAATGCCTATCTGACGGAGGAAGCATCGACCTTCGTGTCTCATTACTTCGAGCCAGATGTCCCGTCGAGGTGCAGAGATGTTCCCCGGAACGACGACGGCATTTCCAGATCCGGTGTTCTCCCAATATTCACACATCCGATCAGATTTCACGGACAGGGAAAGGAAATGATATTGGGGGACAGCGAGCTGAAGATTGCTCATTCTTATGTTCTGCGCAACTGCCGTCAAGTCGACCGTTTCCAGAGGTATAAACGATTTTCCCATTTTATTTTGTAAATACCTTGCGATACTCTATCCATTATGTTACAAAGATATACAGGGTACTCATTCGTAATTTGCTTCAGCTTGTTCGTTGATTTATTGCAACACCGTTCACCGGGTATATCGAGCGATGCAATAAACAATGAGTTAGATTCCAAGTTTGCTGATTGGTTCAGGTGGCATGTAAGTTTAGTATTTGCCTGTTACGTGTACGATATGTGATACACATTTATTGCCCCGTTGATGTATACTTACTTGTCCTTTTACAGGCGAGCAAAGGTCATCTGGCTGACGATGAGTACGGTTACATTCTGACGCCAGTAGCCGAGGGTCCATTGAACAGAGTCACGCGACACGACATGTGTTTTGTCAACGGGTATAGATTCCACACAGTCTCCCATGCCAGCCGAAAATCATCGGAGAACAGCGGAGTGTGTGTCAAGCGTTATGACAATAGCCCGGACGAGGATGACTTCTACGGCTACCTTACTGACATCATTGAGCTCGAATATCCCGCATTGCCTATAAAGCGGGTGGTCCTATTCAAGTGCGAATGGTACGATCCAACTCGAGAAGGTTATCGCGTTGGCACAAAGGTCCACGACCAATATAAGTTGGTAGACATACACCAAGGGCGACGGTACAGAAAATACGATCCATACGTTTTGGCTAGTCAAGCGTCCCAGGTGTACTATCTATCGTATCCAACAACGAGGATGAATGCGAGCTCAAAAGACTGGCGAGCCGTGTGCAAAGTGAAATCGAGCAAGTTTGATGTGAGTATACAGACAGTTTCAGATGGTATGGACGCCGCATTTCAAGAAGAAAACCCGTCCGTTCTAGATACGACACATGTTCAACTGCACGACCTCCCTCTAAATGACCCCAACGGCGGTTTTATCGAAATTCATCTCAACATACAACCGTCTGACAATATTGAAGACGTAGTCGAAGACGAATACGAGGATGAAGAGGACGACGAGCATGTAGATGAAGATGAAGATGAAGACGAAGATGAAGATGCGTATGAGGATGCAGATGACCAGGAAGATTGACGTTAGCCAAAATTTTTTATGTACCTCTTTATATGAAAGTGTGTATGTGTTGATGTACTTATATTCATGTATATACTACTTTATATTTTGTATTATTTTTTTTTTCAAAAATGATAACACCGACGAGTTACCGACGAAATGTTTCGTCGCTAAATTTGAAATAACGACGACCCATGAAAAATAGCGACGAAACTAAATAGCGACGGAACTTCCGTCGCTATGTCGTCGCAAAATTTCATAGATATAAGCTGAAATTCCCTTCTTCTTCCCCATTTCCCTCCCCCCGCGAAAACCTCCCCTCCCTCCGGCGAAAACCCCCCCTCGCGAAGAAATCCCCTCCGGCGAACCCCCCCGACGAGCTTCCTCTCCGTTGACCTCCCCTCTCCGGTTAGTTTTTCTTCCTATTTCGTTTTTATTGCAATTACCGTATATATATGTATATGTATATGTATATTTCGTTTTTATGTATATGTATGTATGTACCGTATGTATGTAAATGTATATGTATATTTCGTTTTTATGTATATGTATGTATGTACCGTATGTATGTATGTACCGCATGTATGTATGTACCGTATGTATGTATATGTATATGTATATGTATATTTCGTTTTTATGTATATGTATGTATGTACCGTATGTATGTATATGTATATGTATGTATTTCGTTTTTATTGCAATTATCGTATGTATGTATATGTATATGTATGTATATGTATGTATATGTATTTAATAGATTTGTAAATGTATGTATATGTATATGTATATGTATGTATATGTTTTTAATACATATATACACGCACATATACATATATACGGTACACGCACATATACATATATACGGTATATGTATGTATATGTTTTTAATACATATATACACGCACAAATACATATATACGGTACATATATACGGTACATATATTTAATTTCGTATTTAAATATAGTTAAATTTGTAAAAACTGTTTTTAATAGATTTGTAATATATCTTTTGTAATTTTTGTATATAAATATATGTAAAATTATTAGAAACTGTTTTTTTTTGGTAGAATTATGTATGTATATATATTTTTCCTATTTAAATATATTTATAATTATATAATCTATTTTTGGTACATATATGTATATGGTATATATATGTATATACGGTATATATATATATATATATATGCATATACGGGTATATATATGTATATACGGGTATATATGTATATGGTATATATATGTATGTACGGGTATATACGGGTATATATGGTATATATGCACCAATATTGTTGTTAAGGTTGAATTAGTTGAAATGTGGTGTGCTTGGCCAATGAATGATGCATGTACAAACTGTTTTGTAAGAGGTTTGCATATGATTTTCGGTATGATTTGCATTTGTCTTTGGAGAGGCCATTAAGGCTGGGAAACCTCCGTTTAAAAATTATTAATATGTTCCTCTCAGATCTGATGGCTAGTGACGGTTTACCGACGAGATCCACATACCCACCATCTACACAGGACCTTCAAGGAGAGTTCGATGCGTTCATTTCTCAGCATGATACGTATGCCTCGGTTTCGACCGCCGCTCTGGCTGCGGACTCAGACCTTTTACGGTCTGCCGACATGTCCACACCCCCCAGACATACGACGCCACCCACACCCAGCGTTTCAGCACCTCATCCGGCGTCTGATGCGGCATCGGACCAGGGTGTCATATCAGGGCGTCGTCCCCTCCCTTGGTCAAATGATACCCATACGTAAGTAATGATTAATTTATTTCACATGTTTTCAAATATATTTCACGCGTTATTTTTTCCTAACAACTTAAACTCTTTCAGGTTTGGATCGGACAATGGCGCGCTTTCCGGTTGCATCACCCGGTCCTTCCACCTGAGGCTTGACCCATCTGGATATACCTGGGGCCGTGTCACCCCGGGGACACGTAGGTTCTACTGGGATGAGTTTCAGGTATTCAAATTTGATGAATTTCACTTTTTGATGCGTAATCAATCATTACTTTTCTAACCACACTTTTATTATTCCTCCGTATGATAATTGCAGAAGTCGTACAGCTGGCCAGCCGACATCGCCCGCGACGTGGAGCAGGCCTGGCGGCATAGGGCCGCCAAACGCTACGGGGACTTCGTCAACTCCCTCAAGACCAAGTCGGAGCGTGACCCCACGTGGATAAGGCCTGCCTACGTATCTGAGGCCGTCTGGGCGGCGTGGGTAGAAGGGTGGAGGGACCCTGCTTACCAAGCCCGCAGCGCCCGGAACGCGGCGAACCGGCGCAGCGGCAACGTAGAGGGCCCAGCACCTGCCACATACTCAGGTGGTTCGGTTTCCCACGCCACCACGATGCGTTCTATGGTGAGTATTTTAATATTGGATTATAACGACCTTCATTGATTTCATTGGATTATTTACATTCATCGACTTAAGTGGATTATTTACATTCAGTGAGTTAAGTGGATTATCTATATTCGTTGATTACTTATGTTGCGCTGTTGTTTTTTTGGTATTCGTATATGGTTACTTTAAGTGGTACATGTGATTTGAATTGGGAGAGGCCTTTAAGGCCGGGATACCTCCGATAAACGAATAGGTCATGCCGAAATTTTTAAAAATTCTGCATATCACTAACATATTTTATTTCATTCTTTCAGCACCAGGAGACGGGGGAGTGGCCAGCCTCCTACGATCTCTTCTACAAGACGCATCGGAAGAGAGCCTCCGACGGAACGGAGGACTGGATCATGACGAAGGCCCGCGACATCAGTGTAAGTAGACTACGATATCATTTGTTTTTTTTCCTTAGTTTGTTTTATTGCTAAACCATAACAATTCATATTCTCATTTCAGGACGAGTACAACAGATTACTCGCAGACAGGGGCGAACAGGCCGACAAGAACCGCGCTTATTGGGATGCGGTTCGGACCGTCGGCCCTCAGAATAAGAAGAAGAAGGAGGTGTACGGGGTTGGATCAGCAGCGCCGCGATTCTTTTCCGAAGTTCTGCATCCAGGTGCTTCCTCTGAGGCCAGCACCTCCGCGCCTTCTGCGACGCAAGAGGATATTTCGCGCCTGGAATCAGATAATGCGGCGCTGCAGCGTGAGATAGAGTCCATCAGGACGAGGCAAGAGGAGAGTTTACAGGCACTGCAGTCGCAGCAGCAGGCGATGCAGCAGGCGCTTCAGCAGGCGTTTGAGCATGCGCAGCATCAGACGATGCAGGTGCAGCAGGCAACGAACCAGCAAATCTTCCAGCTGTCGCAGGTCGTCATGACTTTCATTTCCAACTCCTCGCAGCCTCAGCCTCAGCCTCAGCCTCAGCCCCGCCCTCCTGATGGTCACTCTTCTCCGCATGATCCCCCTCCATCTTCCTCTGCATAGTTTTTTATTTTTTCATTGTTTGTACAGTCTATTTCATTTGTTGTATTGACATTTTCTTTGTACTTTTATATATTCTATCTGACAATTTTACGGATTCTATTTCGTTTGTGTTGTTTAATTATACGAACTTGAATGCGCAAATACCGTATTACTGTATAATATTTGTACAAATGATTTAATATACAAAATAAAATATATTATAGAAATTAAATAATAATAATAAAAACTTTTTAATTAATAATGTATTAATATTATTAATAAATCAAAAAAAATTTAAAATTTAATATTAAATAATGTATTTAAAATAATTATTAGTAAATTTAATATTTTTAAAAATTACAAATACCGACGAACCGGCGACGAAATTGGTCTGTCGCAGATCGGAAATAAAAAAACAAAAATTTAAAATTAGCGACGAAAAGACATATTAACGACGACATTTTGCGACGAAATAAAACGGAAACAAAAAATCAAAAAATAATAAATAGCGACGGTAAAACATATACCGACGAAATTTTGCGACGAAATTCTTTGTCGCAGAACATTAATAAAAAAATAAAAAATACGAAATAGCGACGAAATAATTTACCGACGAAACAGCGACAACAGAAAAAAGGTCGCAGACCTGACAGTTTCTCGTCGCAGTTTTGCGACGATACACCGACGCAATTTTTTTCGTCACAATACAGCGACGCATTGCTGACGAAATTTGCTTTGCGACAAGCCGTATAACGACCTTCATTTTTCGTCGCTATTTCGTCGCTATATGCCTGTAGCGACGAAATAGCGACGTTTTTTGTCTGTCGCTATAGGCTTTTGTTTTTGTGGTGTCCACTAACACAAGAAGAATCACACAATCCAATTGTGTGTTACCTCAATAAAAATTCCTCTCCTTAAATCAAATACTAACAATATGTATATAAATCTTTCCAAGTAGAGAAAACACAAGATCCACTAGTGTTTTACCAAGTAGAATATGCTATCATTCACCAAGGAGTTGATAAGAGTAAGAATTTTATAAACCCTAATTTCTCTGTCTCAAATATTCATTTGCTAGCTATGGTTAAAAGGAAATAACATGAGCCATCTATTTGATCTTCGTTACCAACTGTGATGGACTTGAACACCTTTGTGCGTATTCTTGCCGTCTGATCTTTTACAGAAGTGCCACGTGTCTTCTTAGCATGGCTCGCGAGATTGGCTCGACTCGTGAACTCGAATCTAACTCACGAGCTGAATAGATGGTGGGGATTACATGGTTAGGGTTGGGCGGTGGAGATTAATAAGAGGGAATATATATGGACGTATTTGAGCCAATTACCGAGCCTACTATCGAGCCTTCGTCGAGCTTACGAACTGAATACTAGGGTGCTTGAATTTAGCTCACTAAATATTCCAAGCCCAAAATATGATTCAAATTCGAATTCGAACTCGCAAAAATCAAACTCGAACCGAGCTTTTAACGAACCAAACGAAATAGCTCGTTTTGAGTTCGGTTCGTTTGCAGGCCTACTCATCACATCGCAAGTCTTGAACCCCCAGAAAATTGTATTTAATATCAAGAACAATTCTAGCTGCGGAAACAGCGTATAACACAATATGTAAAATAAAGCTGTGTACATCAGATCGCGAAGTGATCCAGTCTCTCTCGGACCTTGTGCCAATAATGTTAACAAATGAAAAATATGTAGAGTGAGCTAATGAGCGAGATTAATAAGTGAGGACGGACATTAGAGCAACTGGTAACGTCACTGCTTTGTGACTTTGAGGTTATGGGTTCGAACCTCGAAAACACCCTTTTGCACAAACTGTAGGTTAAGACTGCGTATATCAGATCGCAAAACGATTTAGCCCCTCCCAGACTCTAGTGCAAACGCAAGAGCCTAGTTCATCGGTGCCTCTTTGATATCGACATTAGTAACCAAATATATAAAGCCAATATTTTTCTTAAATTATATCAAAATCCCCTTATGACAAACATTTGTAGACTAAAAGAGTATGAATATTAGGAAGCTGAAAGTGGTCATCGATGGTGACTAGGGGAAGACGTTTCCTATGCTGCATTACAAGGCTATCAAATTTTATATTTTTTCTGACACTGACCGACGGAGAGTTCAAGATTGACTTGTGGACTTTCATTCCTGAATTTTGTATTCGATTACCGAAATTATCAAGATTATCCCAATATTTTTTTCATCTTTCTGGTCGAGTAGTTTTGGTCCAATGCCGTTCTTGTAGTTGATTGATTGTTTGGTTGCTTTGTATATTTATTCTAAATTTTTACTTCATAAAAATATAGAAAGTCCAAAATGGTCAAATGATAATGATGAATCCAGAAACTAGCTGCTGGATACGACAAGTATTTTCACGTCACTCAGCGACAGTCAACACTGCTGGGACCCATCGTTGGTCGCAGCTCAGTTCAGCCCGGCCAGTCCAGGTCCACTCCGTTCTGCGAACTAGGAGGCCCGCTCTGCCTAAAAGATGAACTTTCTCAGCATGCCTTGGCCAGTTCAGCCTGGCCAACCTCCCCGTGAGCCCAGTTCAGTTTAGGTGTAGGCCATGACCATAAAGGGCCTCACAGTTCAGCTCAGATAGAGGGACAAGGACAGCGCTCTTCCATTCAGCACGGCTAAAGGATGTGTCCAAATCAAGTCAGAGCTTACCTCAGATCAGCCCGGCAAGAGCGCCTAGGGCATCATCTTTCAGATCAGCTCGTCCAGGTCAGCTCGGTAGATCCCTCCTGACCAACTTCAGACATGCTATCCCTACCTCGGTTTCCTAGCTGAACTGCTCAGGCAGCACCTCTGCTCGGCCACAGCATGCTTAGGCAGACTCCTGCCACCTAGCAACCTTGGCTATATAGCCCGATGCATGGCAACATGTGGCCACCATACATACTCAGACTGCCAGCAGCGCAGCCATCTGTCTCCACGTGGCCACCATGCAGACGAGAACTGCCAGCAGCGCATCCACCTATCACCGCGTGGCAGCCGTGCTAAGTGTCATCACCATGTTGCTCCTTGTCATGCAGCCTTCGATTTCAACGTCTATAAAGAAGCGCTTCCTCAGCTGAACCCAGACCAAGCCTTCAAGCTCATTCCTTGCTCCACCAAGCCTATTTCATGCTATGTGATGCCTTTGTATGCTGACTTAAGCTCAGCCTAGGCTCACTCACGCTGAGTACAGCCCTGCCCAGCTAAAATAGCCATTTTCTCTACACAGAGAACACCTCCCAGGTTGCTTCGACCTCTACTTCAAATATATATTCACATAAACATGTTCATAACTGACTTGAGTGTTGGATGGTTTTCTCCGGGGCAGTAGCACAGGGCCTCTAACGTTGTCTTCCCCTTGCAGGTTACAGAAAAGGCCTTAACGAGATGCTAGCGGCATTATCTTCGGATCACCTCTGATCTACCTGGTGAGGATCCGTCTTCGTCAGATAAGGACATTGTGGTAAAAAAAATGGGTTTTTGACTATAACTACTTTGTTCTGAAATTTTGTCAAATTAAAGATATATCTACCAATCAAAGAAGGATGCCAAAAAATATAACGAAAAATTTATTTATTTTTTCGTTTGAAAGAAAGGAAGGTTCGATTTCTTTTGTAGATTGTAATGTGTACAGAAGAATTCTTGTTGGAGGCGAAGGTTCATGCACATAAGCAATGTCTACCCAGGGCTAATCATATGTTGGAAACCTTTGTGTTCCCTATTTTCTTGATAGTCAAATTCATTGACCGTCATTTTTTTTACGGTTAGCACATGAAATTTAGTCACATTAAAAGAAGAGCACAGTGTAAGGGTGTTAGATATCATGATAGTTATTTATTAACTATGTAAATATAGAAAGATTGACACATTGGAGGTGATGAATTAACTAGAGTAGAAGTTATGTCTCTATTATTTTATTTTTATTATCAGTTAATAAAAACACTATTTACATGTCCAATATTTACTTATTAATCATATTAAAATATTCGACACGTCTGATGGCAAATGCAAGGTAATAGAAAATTAGAAATTAGCAATAATATGCAAACAATTGTATAACATTTTTCTATTTATCTGCACTTCAACTCCAACTTAATATTTATCTCCTAGAGGTTACTCTTCTAGCCTACCCCCCCCCCCACCCCGGGTTACATACAGTTGGAAGCAAATGTCATTAAGATCAAGACGTGCTAATTGTTTACTAAACTATCGGTGATTTGCACTTATTTTAAAAACTTAGTAACTATTTCCATTCTTGTCTATCACATCTACTTCCATTATCCTTCGTCAGCACTCCGACATGTAATGAACGAAACAAATGTAAAAACGGGTACAGAAGTCATTACGTCTTATTTATTATCTCAGTTATGTTAGATTTAATTTAACAAATCGCAGGATAGGACCGTTTAATCGAATCAATGGACAAAGTAACAAAATACAGAAAATACATCTTGTTCCATTGATGTTGTTAATCTGAGCACGTACGGTGCAACTGCTCTGATGAAGAATCTAGCATGATCCAAGCATTCACGACCTCCCACCAATTGCTAATACACCCCTCGAACGGAATCAACAATTCACTGCTTTATCTGATGAAGAGGCTAGACAGTGTGAGCTTTATAGAACAAAAGTTGGCACACCCTTATTGGCACCCTCTCTGTATATGGCAGCTGGTTATACTGTATGTTGAGGAGGTGTAACCCCTCCTCGCAGAAAGGAAGAATCCTGATGGGTATACGGTCCAAATTTAAATTTGAAACCAAACATATCTTCCATTATGGATAGAGATTTCTTTATCCTGGGATATACTTGATATTATTATCAAGTTATTTTTATTCATTATCAAATATTATCTAATATTTAATAATAAATATTATTATTAAATATTATCTAATATTCAATTATTGTACGAACAATTATCTACTAGCCACACGTGGGTTGTCGCCCCTCGGGAACCAGACGTCATGCACTTTATGATCGTTGCACTTTGAGCCCATCTATAGTGGTCTCTGACCATATTACTGTCTACATATTTTGGGTTTCCATTTTAGACTACACAATACATCTACGAACATACCCGATGACCACTTAACGTGTGGATGTAATACGTAACAATTAATATTATTACGTGACATATGTGACATATAATATTATCATACATAACGTCTATTTTATGATTAATTCGTATAAACTTTATCAACTTGCTGCGTATTACATGTATTTCGAATTAATCCCAACAAGTTATGCATCAAGTAACCGATGCAAATGAAATAAAGGGGAAACAAAAGAAAAAGACAACTAGTAAGGTTGATGTTTTGTGTTTTTGAGGTTACGGGTTTGAGCCACGAAATTAGACTCTTGCATAAAGTGTAGGATAAAGCTGCATACATCAGATCGCAAACCGATCCGGCTCCTCTCGGAACCCCACGCAACAAGGGGGCTTAGTATACCGGAAACGTGTTTTAAACTTGATATCAAGAAAAAAAACGAATTCAACTTTTAGGATTACATGGCTGAAGTAGAAAGATCAATACACAAATCATTTTATTTTGAAAAACTTCAAATAATAGAGAACTACTAAGATGATAAATAATTCAATACCTTCACATTAAATTTGCCATTGAACAAGTATTATTTTACTTAGAATTTTATTCATATTGCTTTTCTTAGTCCTAAATCTGTAATTTTCATATCAATATGGTATATTAAGACCCCCACTTACTCTGTATAATAGTACATGATCAATCAAAACATGAGGTGTATATTTTATTGATGTTTCTTCTTAGATATTGATCATGTGCCATAGCTTTAAGCACAGAAAAATCGATAAATACTTGAATCGTTGGTGGCAAAAAAGCATGCAAAGTCATATAGAATAACGTGCAATCAGACGCAAGACAGCAAAGGTCAACCTTTTACCTAACCTTGTATCTGTAAAGCATGCGTTTGATGATCAGTGACGCCTTTGTTGAAGGAAATACTTTTCTTTCATCTTTGTTTCCATGAAATTATATAAAAAGTTTTATTGAGAGCATAATCCACATAACATGCATGCAAGTAACTAAGTGTTATGCTCTGCACCTTCCGTAGAATAATTAAAAGATAAAAAGAAATTAATTGAGATTAATGACAATTAATGGTAATGAATAATGAATTAAATATTAGATTTATTAGTATTTATTGAGGGAATAAATATTAGAATTAAATTAGTATTTAATTTAGAATTAATTACTGGAATTTAATTATTTAAGATAAATGAGATAATAGGATATGATTTAGAAACTCCAAATTTCATCTCTACCCTTATCAAATCGACAGAACGTCAGTTTCTTTTCATTATTCAGGAAAAGAAACCTACGTCCCCCTCCTCCTTCTCCATAGGCGATCTACCTCTTCTCTAACCCTAGGTGAAAAATCCTTCAAGAACCAATCCGTTCTCCGTTCGTTCTTCAATCCATCTTCTAGTAATCAAAGGCAAGTAATCTACTTATGAGTTCCTGCGATTTACAAAAGAGAAAAATGCCTATTTTTGATATCAAAATGGATCACCATGCAGTAGTTTTTTTCCTGGATCTATGGGTGAATTATGCGTTTTGGTTTTGAGATTTGGCCACTATATGTTGAAAATCGTTGTTGTTATTGATGATTTTGTGAAATTCTGCAAATCCCAATCCCTTGAACCCCACTTTGTTGTTATTTGTGGTTGAAGGGAAGGAAGGGTGAAAATATGAGGTTTTGGGTGTGTTTTTGATGGAAGATTTGAGTTTTAGGCTTGTATCTTTGATGTGTATGTGAAAGGTGTTGTTGTGGTGAATTAAGGGTGGATTGATAGTGATGAATAGGCTTGGGAATGGTCGAAAGGAAGTTGGGTTCGAATTGGGGATTTGGATTTGCAGTTTCTACAGAAATCGCAAACGTTGACATCGATCGATCGATGTCAGAGACTGACGTACATCGATCGATCGATGTATAGTGAGGGAGAGACTGATGTGTTTCAGATGCATGTGGATCGATCGACGTAGAATGAGTGAGAGATCAATGTTCTCTGATGGACGTCGATCGATCGATGTGAGGGATCGACAT
Organism: Eustoma russellianum; assembly: GCA_036186865.1. NCBI lineage: Eukaryota > Viridiplantae > Streptophyta > Magnoliopsida > Gentianales > Gentianaceae > Eustoma > Eustoma russellianum. The sequence goes on from AP025052.1 coordinate 32,403,826, forward strand.
CACATCGATCGATCGATGTAGGTTGTGTGAGAGATCGACGTGTCTCAGACGGACGTAGATCGATCGACGTCAGGGGCTGACGTCCATCTGTTTTGTGGAAAATTAAGGGAAGAAAGAGGAAAGCTAAGGGATCCTTTGGGTAACCCTGAGACTTCTTAGGACCTGATTGAGGTTAGTATAAGTCTTGGGAACACGACTTAGGATGATGAATTGACGTTGAGGACTTCGTGGGGTATTTGAATCGGACTTCAACATGAATGATCTAAGGGGTTAAGAATCAACGCTTGATGCTTTATTAGGGTTTAAATGGAACGTGTGAAGAGAGTTTACTTCATCCTTAGTATGAACGTTTATGTGAGATAGGCCTGAGCATGTGTTGACACGTATGTAAGTGAGGATGTGCTTGAAGTCTGTGATTGAAGAATGTGATTGAATGATGAGAAGTTGTGCATTTTTGCATTATGACACTTGCATTTGCATTATGTTTTGATAAGAGCTGTACATCGGCACGGGGTATAAAGTTTGCGAAATGAGCTGTGATGCGTTACAAGGTATAAAGACAAGCTGTAACCATCACAGTGTATAAAATGAGCTGTAATGTGACACAGGGTATAAAGACAAGCTATGGAACATTACAAGGTATAAAGTTAAGCTGTGGTGCGTCACAGGGTATAAAGACAAGCTGTGGCCCATCACAGGGTATAAAGTTACGTGACCGGACATTATGACATGCATTGCACTGTTTTTAAAAAGCGAAGCATAACCATTTGTGATTGTGTAGTGTAGTGCATATTTTGAACTGTCATGCATCACGTGAGTCGTTACGGTGTTATAGATTTGTAAATGGATGTTATCAAAATGTTGAATGCTTATGAATTACTGTTCTTATTATGTTATGCTAGTAATCTATATTCTTGAAGTTATACAAGACATGTGCCCCATCACCCCCTTGATATAAATATTACTCATGTCTTGCCATGTGTTGATCACGTATGTCTTATAAGCGGGTTACTTGCTAGCGTTTTTCGCTAAGAGTTCTACTCATTGTCTTGCAGATAAGGCTGAGTATGACATGATATTCATAGAGGACGACGGCGAGTGGGCTGAATGGGACGTTTAGAGCTTATCTTAGGATTTGTTTTAGGATGCTTCTTGTTATCTTGACTATCTTTCATTCGTTGAGGATTTAGTTGGCTGTGACCACAAATAACTTTTTGTAATTACATTATGTCTTGACGTACAGATTTGATGGTTTAGATTTATTTTACACGTGTTTCCGTGTTTGCTCTCTTACATCAATGATGACGTGTATTCGAGAGATGAGACGTCTTGTAGTCCTCTCAGTAGGCTACGACGGGTGCACCGGTTTGGGTCCGCTGTACGGGCCGGGGCGCTACACTAAGTATACGCACTCAGGACATAACTCAGTTGGTATTTGAGTTGGGATTTGTTCCAAGGTGTCAAGAGTTAGAATCCAGAGACACGCACAGTGTGGGTGTTCCACCGCTGCTAGGTCAAAGGCCTGGATTGCGGGGGGACACATTGCGTGGATCACTGCGTAAGTATTCACCCAACCTAGGAGGCCGATGGGTTCCTGAATTACATCATTCACAATGCTCCTTAAGACTGGGGCAGTGGGGGCCCTCAGGGCCAGGGAATAGCCTTTTGTTCCAAGTAACTAAGTATACCCGGCTGCAGTATGTGTTTGGACTCTGCTGTCAACTCTTTATACCAGAACGAATTTGGTCTCGAACACCTTGTAGACACATAAATTCTAAGCCTCTCACTTAAAAATTACTAAATGACCTGATTTATATCATTCATGAATCTCTTTAGAACTGGAACGATATTTTCATGAATGATATAAATCCTTCAAAATCAAAGTATCGACTTTTTACATCTAAATATAACATATTCCGTCTTTTTTTTTGTGCTTGTTTTGGCTTATTTTCCTTTATGTTCTGTTCATCATTGGTGAGCGTTTTTGGCCGTAAAAACATCAGCCGAGATGGTTATGGGGTGTTAAACAAACCGAGCCGTTCGCGAACTATTCGAGTTCGTTTCGTGTTCGGTTCGTATTCGTTCGTTAATTATTTGTTAACGAGCCGAATTCGAATAGGCATTCGAGTTCGTTTAGTTAAACGAGCCGAACTGTTCGCGAACAGTTCGGCTCGTTTAAACAGTTATAAGGTTATCGAACCGAACTCGAACAAATTTTTAAGTTCGTTTAGCTAAACGAACCGAGCCGAACAATTCGTTTAGCTAAACGAATTCGAGTTCGAAAACTTAGTATTCGGTTCGGCTCGGTTCGTTAACACCCCTAGTTATGCTATCCTAGGAGAATATTCTCACTGGATGATATTAACCATTCAACTTGTAATGATTAGGAATTGTTCCAAAATCGGATTTCTATAAGGACCAACACGTTGTTATGGTTCCCTATAAAAAGAACAAGCATGATAATTATGGCAAAGAAAGGTGCATTAATGGCTTTACTTTTATCAAGTCCGCAGCAATTTAATAACATAAACACTGCTCTTAACTTTGGGACTATATAAATTAATTATGAAGATTTCAAGTATATATCTTATGATTTTCTGCACCATTATTTGGTTGATAAAATAGAAAATTTTCCCGGCAATTTGATTGTTTTCTTGGAACGGGAGACAGCGAAAAAAAATAGAAATACATGATCTGAACCTCCTCAAGTTGGATAGGATGCTTTCTTTTCAAAATGGAGATGAAATGGAGGAGGAAAAAAGGATCCCCCCCCCCAATATACAGTTTCTAAAATTTCTAAAATTGTCTTAGTTACCGCCATGTATGTAATCAAAAGAGATTCAGTGTCGCGGGTGGAAGGGGGGATCGGACGCACCCAATAAGGAACTGACACGTGGCCCTCCGGTGAAAAGCAAAAAAAAAACTCTGCTGTAGATACACGTGTCCTTCTACTGGACGCGTCTACCGCGTCCCCCATCCCGCCTTGTCACCGAAACCGACCCGTATGTAATGTTCTAACATAGAAATTACATTTGAAAATGTGATTTCTTTCCTTTTCTTCATTTATATTAAACAAGGTTTTTTCTTTCTGATAGTTGACCAAGTAGAAAATTTTGGTAGTGGACCAAGAATGAAATTGTTGTCTTATTACGTAGAGCTTTGGGCCAATCATTTTCAGAGCCTATTGGATCATCTTCAATCCGCAATTCAGTGGCTATTGAAAAATCGGTCCTTTAACCAAGTCCAGCCTATATTACCTACAAACGTACTTATCCAATCCATTTGGATCACCCAATTCCTAAAAGGCCCAAAACTCATGAGAAATATTTTTTTAAAACTGACGCAGCATATGTAATACAATTAGTTGCATCAATATATGTGAAGTCTTCATCATTAAACCTGTCAAAAATCATTGTAATTCCAGACATCGTCTTCTTACCTTGAACATCCTGGTTATCATGATCATCTTTGAAGCTCTTATATGTTCTGTACAGCAAACACAATCAAGTTTTGTTTTAAGAGTATCTTTTAGAAAGGATGAAGGAATGAATCAATCCACCACCGGGGGTTAGGATCCCCTCAGCTCAAATCCCTCGCCCCATGCGTCACCGCGCGACACGTGGCAGCAGAGGTGGATGGAGTGAGGAGAAAGTGGGTGAGGTGATCTCATCCCGATGCGGGTTAGGATCCCCTCACCTCAAATCCCTCATTTCATGCGTCACCGCGCGACATGTGGCAGCAGCGGTGGATGGTGAGACTAGATACGGGTCACCCTTTCTAAATGATGTACATATACATGGATCGGGCATTAAAGAGAAAAGAAAAAAAGAAAAAAGCATACTATTCCAGGAAAACATAAGCTTAATATATGAGAAAAAAATGAACAAACGAGAAGAATTCGTAAATATTGTACAACTCAAATTACATAATGGGCATCGGTTGATTATTCACCATGTTATAGGGCTGTCAACGAACCGAACAGTTCGCGAGCTGTTCGAGTTTGGTTCGCATTCGTTCGTTAATAGTCGGTAAACGAGCCGAATTCGAATAGCTATTCGGGTTCGTTTAATAAAACGAGTCTATTCGGCTCGTTTAAACAGTTACAAGGTTATCGAGTCGAACTCGAATCAAGTTTTAATGTTCGTTAGATAAACGAACCGTTCGTTTAGCCAAACGAATTCGAATTCGAAAACCTAGTATTCAGTTCGGCTCGGTTCGTTAACACTCCTCCTCAATCCAATTATTTTAACTTCGTTGATTAATGACTACTTAATAACATTTATATTTTCGATATATCACTTTTTAATTTGATTGACGTTCACCTTCAAATTAGTGGCAATTTAATACCAAAAATCACTGAGAATCAAATTACCGATGAAGCGGAAAAGCGCATAACGGTGATGAGATCATTCTATTAGATATTGTTATTTTTAAAGTGATGTATATCATGATCTTCCCTTAGATGTTATATACCCTTTTAAAACGGAGAAATTTTTTCTTTTCTTAAATTTCAATCCCCCCGAAATCGAAAAACTCGTGCAAAAACCTTCTGATTTTGAATAACAATCTCAAACATAGTGAAAGTTATCGCTAAAGTTCAGAGAGTGTAAAAGAAACGCAAATAATACCTTCATCCTTGAAAGCTATCGCTCGGGTATGGAGAGATTAAAATAAATGTAATAGAGATAACCGCATATATTATGACTTTTGAATAAAAACTCGTAATCCAACACATATTGATTATTAGCGTACTTTGATATAAACCATAAATCTATTCTATTAAGTAAAGCTGTCTTGTTCGAGACTCCACCACATGCCGATATTAACGATTTGATGTCCTAATCAGACGAGTGATTAGACACGCTAAGTGAGTGGTTAGTCCCTATCAATCGGTTTAAAGCTATTCGAATCATTTCAGACTAATAATTGATCAGAGCAACTAACGACAATGGACCCTTAACTCAAAAGTCGTTACTTTTAACACATAATTAGCATTTTTAACATATTTGAACACTAATTAATCTTTTCCAAAAGTAGTATACTTTAACTTTGTTCTTGCATCATACTCATAAGGCATCTTTGCTTTTCCCATTCTTCTACGAGCATGGTTATGGATTAGGCTGACAAAAACGATTAAGATCAGGAGAGGCAGAAAATGAGTCATAATATGAGATCTCCAATCACACGCTGTGACGTGTACAAAAAAAGAAGAGTTTTAAAGTTTTTTTGTTATTTTAAAAAAAGTTGCTTGTACACGTGACGACACATGATTAAAAACATCATATTTTATTTCATTTTCTGTCTCCCCTCGACAAAAGAGAATGGGAATCTGATTGTGCGCATATAATTTAATGTCATGCTACCTTTGGAAGCTTACTTTGTGGGAAAAAAACAGATAAAAACAAAGAAGTTGCTGTTAGTCACTACTCTATCGAGACCGGACACAAACCAGATTGCGACGTACGCATCTTATCGGGTTTTTGACTAAAGAAACCACTAGAAGATAATCTTGATGGAGTTGAGGATTGTCGAGAAAAGGGTTAAACTTTTCATTGGACTTTTTTGGTTAATCCTTTGGTCATGGATTTTTCTTATTGTTGACAAAGTCTAATCATTTTCAAGGATCAGAGATGATCTGAACATTAACATCTTTAATACTTTGTGGAAACGTAATTGATCGTCAGAGATAATGTTTTTAGAAACGTGCATGGGACAAATAACATTAGAGGCCCTAGAACTACTACCCTGAAGAAAACTCTCTGCGCTCAAATCAGTTATGAGTGTCGTCATGGTGGTCGGTTAAAGATATATGACATGATAACTTGTTTCAGGTTTTACCCTACTGGATTGATGGTTGTTCGGTGGTGTTAGTGGTTGTGGGCTTAGTCTTTCCCTGCTGATTGCGATCCCTTCTCTGTTGGAGGATTGATTCCCTTTTATGCATTTGGGACAAGTATTGCATGCCGAGGAGCTATGGGACGCTGACACGTTATTGCCAGTTGGCTGGCATCGTCTGTATGGTTGTCACGTGGTGCCACGTGTACCGGCGTATGCCTAAGGTTGCTCGCTGGCAGTCGTCTGCTCTGGCGTGCAAGGTCGAGCTGAGGTGCGCTATCTTGGTAGCGCGCCAAGAAGCGAGGTTGGGGTAGCACGGTTCGAGCTAACTCGCATAGTGCACCTGAGTCGAGATAAATGCTGCTTGGCCCGTTACTGCTTGTCAAGCCGAGCAGAATCAATCACGACCTGTTGATTAAGTTACTTGTGACCCATGAGCTGCACTAACAGGAAGCTGCCTAGGATGGACTAGCTGACATGCGCTAGTACTGTGACCCGGCAACGTTGACTGTTACTGACCGAGGTAACAATACTTGTGGCGGTGCGGTTTTTGAGTGTGCCAATTATATTATTTTTAGTGATTAATGTAACTAACACTGTGACAATAAATAAAAGATACCAATAATGAAGATGTAAACACTAAGACCGGGTGTTTGAAAAGACAAAAATTTCTTATAAAATAAAATAGATCCAGGTTTATTTAAGTCTTTGTTGTTGTTGGATTCAAAATTGACTGAAGCTAACATGACCAGGTCATGTTGTCGATTTATCTTCTATTCTCCACCATTGTAGCACGTGCAGTTTATGTATTGTAAATCCATTTCTAGTTGCAAGAACTAGATTCATATGTTTGTTTTATTTTCCAATACTCCTTTTTTTTTTTGGTGACTTTGTTTTTCAATACTCGAGTGACCAAGCAGTGAATAATCAAGCTAAAGGACAATAATCCAAGTTCTTATATCTAAAGGGATATCGATTTTAAACTTTGTGGTCACATATTCGAATCGCAGAAATATTCTCTTTCACAATATGTAGGATGAGGCTACATACATCATATCGTTAAACGATCCAACTTCTTCCCAAACCATGCACAAAACGCTACCGAGAATGCATATTTTTGTAGATAAAAGATGGACATGTAACAATACTTGCTTACACTCTACTTAGAGGATGTAGTAATCTGATCAAACATTTTTTACTCGTCAATTAATGTGTTTTCATCCCCAAAAAAAATATTATCATGATTAATTTTTTACATAGTTTGTTTTGAATTACAGAAGAAATTTAACTGTAATAATATTTTTAGAACACAAAAAGTAACTTAACATATAAGTAAAAAATTGAAAAATTGATATGCTGGTGAATGAGTTTATATGAAACGGACGGTCCAACATCTTTATTCTATCTCTTATTAGATTATTGATAACTATTAAGATGATTGATATTTAAACATTTACTATTTTAAAATTTGTCACACTAGTAATGGATCACTTAATATACAAGTTTTCTTAAATCAAAAAGTGAAACAGCCAGACTATTACATACGTAATCATCTATAAACACGATGCTATATGGAAACAGCTGAAAGTATCGAATTGTATAATATGGTTATTCATAAATTTTACATTAGTCAACGAATAAATCTAATAGTTATTTACCAACTAATAACAAATATAATAATAATACCTGGAATAGTTAATTTTTACCTAATCTCACTATCTGTGGTTAAGGCTGTAAACGAGCCGAACGAGCCGAGCATTGCGTTGTTCAAACTCTGTTCATTTAACTTAGCGAACGAACCGAGCTTGTTCGTTTATTTAAACGAAGATATTTAATTGTTCAAGCTTGGTTCGTTTAACTCAACGAAAAACATTAACGAGCCGAACACCTTAAACGAACGGTGACACTTACCGAGCTTAGACAGAAAAAGGTGTTCAAGCTCTGTTCATTAACCTTTTATCCGAGCCGAGCTCGAGATTGAGCTCGAACCAAACGAGCCGAACAACCGAGCGGCTTGGTTCATTTACAGCCCTATCTGTGGTGTTATGTTATCGAATAAGTGTCACTCCCTTATCTGTAAGGGATCCCCCCGGCTCCCCTTCTTGCTCATCATCGTCCAAGGACGCGTACAGTATAGGTATTATTCTGCTGCTAGGTCAAAGGTCTGGTTTGTGAGAGACACCTTGTATGATAACTGAGTAAGATCTCACCCAGTCTAAGAAACCGCTGGACTCCTGATTTACATCCTATATACACGGCTCCTTAGAACTAAGAAGTGAGGACCTTTTGGGTTGGGGTTCAACATTTTGCCACAAATAATAAAGGGAAGGGACAAAGAAACGTATCAAAACCATAGATCAGCTTTCTATTAAAATGCCAAAGTGGTGGAGCCCACAATCCAATAAGGATGCACCTCCTTGGACCGGCAACGCGTGCTTACTTGTCCCTCTACCTCCCTCAGAGTGTCTGTCCTTCTCCCAGATATTTTTGAACTGCCAGTACCCCAACTTATCCGGGATAGGATCCCCTCACCGCAAAAGGATACGATGACGCGTGACCGCGTGACACGTGGCAGTAAGAGGGGTGGTGAGGCTAAATGCGGGTGACCCTCATCTAGTCTCACCACCCCTCCTTGTTGCCACGTGTCGCGCGATCACAAAAAGGATGAGGAAAGTGGGGGGTTAGGAGATCCCAACCCAACTTATCCACATATTTCCCATTGAATTATTTTTAACCATGTTTATTTATTAAATAGCTTTGGGGACGATTAGAACAAACACAATTTTGTTTTGGATACAAAAGGTCGTACCTCGATTTTGAGAGATTCATCATTCTAATTTCAGAAAACATTATGAAAAATATAAATAGGTCACTCAACGAGAGAGACTGCCATACATGTATATCTGTCTATCTAAAATATTGACAAAGAATTCGTCTTATACAGACATACATTTGTACATGTATGTACAAGAAAACGTCTTATCAAAATTTGTCTTATATATACATACATATGTACATGTGCGTATAAAAAAAATGAGATCAGTTGTTAACACTGATGAAAATGTTAAAAATTTAGTTTACCAGAAGGAAAAGTTACCGAATGTTAAAACAATAAACTGGAAATGGGCAATGAAAACTGATAGCAACCCAGCAAATTTTATTCACGCAATGTGAAATGTAATTATCTAAATGCACAAAAAAAAAAAAGACAAACATTCTACTGATTACTGCATTTACAATGGGTTTATATATTCGTTTAGTTTGATATTGGGGCTGAATGCTGCCTCAGCTGTTCCTTGGAGCAAAATGACGTTTAGTGACTCTGAGAGCCTCCACCGTTTCAGTCTCAAGGATCATTATGGAAGTTGTAAATCATGAGCCTAGTAACCTCTTAGGTTGTGTGAGGACTTATACAATGACACACACAAAATGCCCTCCACAAAGCAGACTTTTAACCTAGCAGTAGTAGAGCACTCACACTGTGCACACCTCTGAATTCGAACTATTGACTTTTTGAAGTCAATGGTTCCTTGTATGACACTAGATAAGACTTGGAATTAGGTTTCTATATGTGTATATATACTCTGTTAAAGGACATTGCACGAGAACAATATTACATATTTTGGAAAAAAGTTTTATCTACTGGTAGAGTTAGGAAATGTGCACATGCCGCATATAGATAGAATAGGAAGATAAGTAGGTTAAGCGTGGGATCATGAGAATGGGATGAGATTACCTCACCTACTTTTTTTTCACCTCATGTGTCATCGCGCGACACGTTGCAGCAGAGGTGATGATGAGGTTAGATGAGGATGACTCGTATCTAGTCTCACCACTCAACCCTGCTGTCACGTGTCGCATGGTGACGAATAGGGTGAGGGATTTAGGGTGAATGGATCCTAACCCCATGAGAATGGTCGATCAGGGGGGAAAAGTATGCACAAATATCGAGAAAACAAATTTTATGATGGTTATTGATTAAATTTTAGTAGTTACTCCATTATTAATATGAAACATGATAATTAGGCGTGGACCTTTTTATTTGTACATTTATTACTATTACGTATCATTTTTTATTTTATTATTTACAAATATCTAGTAGTTATTCATTCAACACCATAAAACTTCCCAATAATATGTGTTAGCAACAGTTAGCCCAGATGGAGGAAAGAATTTTATCTCGCATAGTGTACCTTATTTTATATTTGGTCATGTCACATATATTAAAATAGTGTCAAACTAATAAATATAACATCATCATCATCCGTACCCAGTATATCCCAACGACAGCAAAAGTTATCGCTATTAGTCTGGGGAAGGTAAGTGGTAGGATGCACAACTAATGATACTTTGTAAAACAAAAGTGTAAGGGACAATGATAGATACATACTTTTCTATAAATACATTTTTATTTGATCAATGATTGAAAAAGAATAATGATATGAAACCAATGATGTAAAAATGACAAAGGTGTATATTTATAAAAAGAATTACGCAATTATCAATGACTAAAATGCAAAATGATTAATGAACACTTACCCTTTAAATAGTTGGTCATTATTGAATAATAATATGATAACAATTGGAGTATGTATTATGTTATAGTTCTTACATTAAATGTGCACGTTCCATCAACTCAACACTAATATCATACTTGTTGCAGTTTACTTATTAATGATCAACTATTAAAATGTTGATTACTTGATCACTGAATCTTATAAAATTTGTAATGATCTTAAATACCATGAAAGTGTTATAGCTGTTAATTTTATGTCATGTAAATTTTATGTCACCGACTGTCGTAACCAGAAATTTAAAAAAAAAAAAAAAGATAACAAATTAAAATTTAAAACCTAATCTAATCTTATCCTAAATTACCCCAATCCCCTCCCCAATCCCCCTTGATTTTCGCCCCACCCCCAAAATATATGCCAACCATTTGTTTCATTCCTCATACGTTCATGCGGCTGCCAAATAGAGGGAGGCCACCGTGAGGAAAAAAAAATATAGAGAGAAAGAGAGGGAAAATAGAGAAGAAAGGAAATAGTATTGGCCACCTATATCAAATCCAACTACTCTGCCTCAAGAATTCTTCGTCTAACAAGTAGGTTACCCTCCCCTCTGTCGGATTGCTTTGGATTCCCTCGCATTCTGTTTTGGGAAATTATTTGATTATCACTGTCTGTTTATTTTGATATGTTTACTGCGGATTCTTTATGTTTTGGTGTGCAAAATTGCGTGTTTGGCCTTAGATATAGATCACATAGCATGGAAATAGGTTGGAATGGGTTCAGTACGTTGGAAAACGCACCTGAGAAAGGCGCGTGTATCGAACGCGCGGCTGCAGAGGGCGGCGCTTGTGGCCCACGCGCGCCCCTGAGCGGCGCGTCCAAGTCACGCGCTGACGTGGCAGTGACAGTAGGTAGGTGATGTTAAATGGAGTCTAATGGAATTGGTTTGGGGTTAATCGGAGTTAAAACGAAAAAGTTATGGATTTTTAAAGTAAACTGGAATTCAAGTAAAAGGAATTAAAAAAAAAATATAAAGCAGGGTCTGGCGGCGCAGGCCAGCCTGCTAACCCTAGCGGGCCAGAGCGCCAGCTCTGCAGCCGGCCCAGACCAAAGACGCTATTAAAAAAAAAAAAGAAGAAAAAGGGGTAACGGGCCAGCAGGCCAGCGAACCGGCCTATCAGCCTCAGCGGCCAGCGGGCCAGTGCTGCAGCCGGCCCAAATGTTCCCAAATTAAAAAAAAAAAAGAAACATATATGGTTAAGCGCCTGGCAGGCCAGCAGGCTAGTGGGCCGCGGCTGCCAGGGCTGGCTTATGCTGAAGGGCCAAAACAATTACCAGGCCTGGAAAGAAGAATAATTAGATTGGAAATTAGGTAAATAAAGAAGTTAATGTAATTAAAAAAAAATTAAATTAGTTAAATAGAAAATTCAGTGGCATAATCAAGTAAATAAAAATGATTAAAATAAATAAAATATATAAATAATTATAATAGTGTTTTTTTGTGTCTACAGTAGTTAGTGCCGAAAAAAAAAAACTATAATAACACAATTATTTAATTTAATGTTTAAGATGTTTATGAATAAGAAAATTTAGAAACCCATTAAAAAAATTAAAATAGAAGAAATAAAAATAGTAGGGGAAGATAAAAATATTTAAATAAAAGATTTAAGTGTTTGAAAGCCTAGGAAATATAAAATAAAGTGTAGAAACCTAAAATAAAGTCTAGAAAGATAAAATAACGGTAGAAAATAAAATATAGTAATGAACCCCACGCAACATAGGGTAACTACGCAATATAGGTAATACGCAACATAGAACGGAGCATGCAACATAGGACAACCGGAAGTGTGCAAGTGTGACGCATTCATGGCACGAGCATTGCATTTGGGCCTATGAGCCGTGTGGCCTGACGAGGCGTGTGATGGGTGTTGGTAATAATGGTTACCTTCACTCGATAGGACCCGGGACATGCATAGCATATCATGGAAAAGAAAGAGCATAGCGTGCGATACTAAGTAACTGCGTGTGACACGTAAATAAAAGTGCATGCATCATGATGTTGCGCTTGGCATTGTTATTGTTGATTATCGTTGTTCTTATTACTGAGTTATTTCAGTACTACGTTTTGGGATACGGATCGGGTCGGGTATGTGTTATTTCTTTATTTATGTTTAATTTGATGTATTATTTATTTGTTTATGCTCTATTTGCTTTATTATTTATTTTGTTTATGCTTCATTACTTTATTTAGTTGTCCCATGCTTTATGTGCTTTATGTGTCTTATGTGTTACCCGGCTCAGTATGTGACAGTCCCTTTTCGGGAGAGACGGGTAACCTACGAGTGACTCCCATCACTCACCCCCCCCACCATCCCTCCACAGGTGAGCAGGACTATGAGTATCTCTTTATAGAGGACGGGGCTGATCATGCGAGCTGGGGAGAGTGAGCCGGGATCGTGTGATCGGGTGTTTCCAGTGGGACAGATAGATGACTCCTTTCGCTTAGACTCTTTACATGTATTCAGACTATTTCAGTATTTTGTGTTTGACGTAGCGAGTATTGACAGTTTGGATACTTGTTTTACTTTCGATGGATTTCGTTTAATAAAGATGTTTATTTATTTATCGTTTCCGCGAAAAATTTATACGCCTTTTCCGACGTGTAAAGAAGTTCGATCGACGCTTTGTAGTCCTCTTAGTAGGCTACGGCGGGTGCACCGTTTCCGGAGCTAGGGTACGGGAGCGGGGCGCTACAGGTGGTATCAGAGCCGAGGCTCCAGATCCGTCTCGGAAACGCAGGATTAACTAGACCACCTAGACTTAAGCTACGATCTTCTTCAAAATAACGAAATCATCCTTAAGCAACCAAATAGGGTTAAGCGATGATCTTAGACCTAAGTCATGATCGGGTTAATGGGTATGAGAGTGAGCGATCGTTTTACTTACTAATTTACCTTTCTACCCCTAGACTTTAGAGCGAATTTCCATAAACGACCAAATTCCCTAAATTACCCTCAATTTTTTTTATGGACTAACGAAGTGTTTGTATCGGTGTAAAAATTCACAGGAAAGATGCCACCCAGACGTGATCCACAAGGAAACGGGGGGAACGGAGGTGATGACCAGAACCAGGGAACCCAAGTATTGGCCGAAGCTATGGCCACTTTGGCCAACATCGTGGCACAACATCATCAGCACATTAATCAGCAGCAGGTGCCGCCGCCGCCACCACCTCCACTTGGCTTACGATTCTACTACCGGGAGATGCAGGCATCCCGCGTTCCGATGTTTCGAGGGACGTCCTGTCCAGAGGAGGCAGAGATCTGGTTGAAGAATATATCTGATCAGCTCCGCTTGTTGCAAGTGCCTGACGAGCTGAAAGTTGAAGTTGTTGCGTCCTTCCTTGAGGGGGAGGCTGAGCAGTGGTGGCACAGTGTACAGATCCGCCTGACCGCACCAGTGACATGGACCCAGTTCAGAGAGGAATTTCAGAAGTTCTATATCCCAGACAGTGTGATTCAGAAGAGGATGATCGAGTTCCAGACGCTGACCCAGGGTTCTATGACAGTGGCCCAGTACACTGAGCGTTTTCATGCCTTGGGTAGGTACATGCCAGCTATCATGGAGAATGAGAAGGCCAAGATGCTGAAGTACAGGACTGGGTTGAATTCTCGCATTCAGACAGGGATTGTATACACGAGACCGAGGACTTATGAGGACCTTTTGGAAGCGTGCCGTGAGGTGGAGGATGACATAGCGAGAGTTGCGACCGAGGAGAGGGGCAAGAGGCCCCGTGAGGATTCCAGTTCGGGGAGATCTGGGCGCTGGGTGAAGGTGCCCCGGCGTCAGCCGTTTGGTCAGCAGCAGCCATCGAGGGACAAGGGACCAGCGTTGCCATGCACTCACTGTGGACGTACTCATCCGGGCGAGTGTTGGAAGAAGACTAACCTCTGTTTTCGATGCGGCAAGACAGGACATTATGCTAGGGATTGTCCAGAGCATCAGCAGCAGCCGCAGCCTCAGGGGGATCAGCAGAGAGGACGACCAAAGACGAATGCTCGTGTGCACGTGATGACAGATACCGATGTCGAGGGAAATGGTGATGTGGTGACAGGTATCTTTAATTACGCATGATTATTTTCGTTCCTTTTAATTAAGATGTTTGTTTGTAAGTAGCTTTTATTGCGTAATTAACTTGGAAATTGTTAGGTGCGATATTGATTAATAAGGTACCCGCCAATGTTCTATTCGACAGTGGCGCCAGCCACTCTTTCATCGCTAGGAGGTTCGTTAAGAACCTAGATGCCCTACCTGACTGGCTTGAAACACCCTATAGAGTTCAGACGGCAGGCGAACAGGTGATCGTGTCTCATCAGCAGTATAGAGGATGCAAGTTGGAGATTGATTATCAAGAGTTTACAGCGACACTCATCCCGATACAGATAAAGGACTTCGACGTCATTCTGGGCATGGACTTTCTGACAAAGTACCATGCTACCATTGACTGTCGGCAGAAACAGGTGAGCATCAAAAGTCCGAACATGCAAGAGATGTAGGATCTGCAAGGCACCACTAGAAGGGGGGGTTGAATAGTGGGTGCGGAAAGTGTGCTTTTTAAAATTTCTTTAAACTTGAACAATTCAAGTTCTGAAAACAGATTCTGTTTCCAGTACCAGTTTTAAAACGATTTAAAAACTAGGTTAGAGGTCTCCAAAAATTATGAAATTTTGAGAGAACTTAGCCTCAGATGCTGTGAGGGTCCCCTAAAAATTTCAAATCAAAATTCAACCTTTAACCCCTTCAAAAACCGTTGGCACTCAGATTGTGCAATTCTGCCAGAAACGGTAGATGGTTTTGAAAAATTAATTCCTATTTGTGTGAATGTCCAAATGATCTGAAAATTTGACCAATAACTCTTCACACACTATATTGAAATGGGTTGAAACAGTTTTTGAAAATTCTTTTGGGAAGTAGGTCAAATACACCCAAAGTCTCAACCTTTGCAAGTCTGAAAATCAGACTGCACTAGTCTCAGAACTTTTGATGTTTGGATGACTTATACTTGTCCAAAAGGGTTGAAACTTGTGCCAAATTAACCCTAGAACGTTTATGTATGTTTCTGGAAAATTTTATAATTTTTAGAAAACGTTTACTATTTTCGCGAACGTCAACAATATAAGTAAACAGCGCAGAAACTGAAACGTAAATGCAGAAAGTAAATTGCACCAAGAATTTTATACTGGTTCGGTTATAAACAACCTACTCCAGTCTTCAAGGAACACCTTCCTTGGTTCACACTAATTTCACACACGCAGTACACCTTACCGCAGGGTTGATAGAGTTACACCTTAACTCCAACCCTTTACAAACCTTGTATTGTGAGTACAATTCACATGAACACCACCACCTCGCTAGAATGAAGATTGATCACACCTTGATCAATCTTGTACAATGATGAATGAATGGTGGTTTCTATGAAGCCTATTCAAGGATGAAAGAAGTAAAGTACAATAGGCTTTTTACAAGAAGAAGAAAGAAAGAAAGTGTAGGAGAAGAAAGCTTTTGCACTTTGATCACTTTAGAATGCAATTCTTGGTGTTACTTTTGTTTGTTCTTCTTCTCCTTCCCTTATAGGTCCAGCCGTCCACTATAGCATCTTCCCCCTCTTGAAACTTTCCTTTTAATTGCTTGAGAGAGTGTGAGACATCATGGTGACAACATTTTGCTTACTTGGCATCACTCCATTGGACCATCATTTAGTCATTGCTTACTTGGCACCTCTTGATTGGCTCATTGTTGTCATCATTTGATGACATGGATATTCTGAAAAAAACACTTTAAACATGTGCCAAATAATCAATTATCAAATCATGCCAAAATAGTCACAATATGTCATAAAGTTTGAGACACAAAAATCCTCCCTTCCACCCTTGAAAAAATCGGCCATATCATAGTGTTAATGCTGAAATTTTCAGCATTTTCCATGTGTGACAAATCAGAATTTCTTCCATATTTCTTTGAATTTCTTCCATAAAAATACATCCAATAATTAAGGCAAGTCTTGCCACAAGATTGAGAATGAACTTGGACACAATAATGGGGTAAATTTCGGCCACAACAAATTGTACACATGCTGAAAAAATTTCAGCATGTGTGATATGAAGAATATCACACTTAATAACCTTACATACAATTCAAATCATTTCCATAATTTCTTTGATTTATTCCTTAATGAAAAAATTAATAAAATGTCTTCCTTAAGCCTTAAGAATTCGGCCATTAAGGTGTGTGACATGCTGAAATTTTCAGCATGTGACATAAGAGAGGTGTATGTTGAAAACTTACCTTTTGTAGCTTCTCTCTTTGATTCATCAACATTGTATGATTGATTCTTGACCAATCAACATGCCAACAAGGCTCCACATGTGCTCCACATCAGCTTGGGTGACGTTTAATGTGTATGTACATGTGCTGAAATTTATTTTTGCTAACTTTGAAAAATAGTGCACATTTAATATTACACACATGTAATATTCCAATCAGCCCTTAATTTAATTTTCTAGAACACTTTAAGATGTATATTATATGTAAAAAGTGTCTAGATACGTGCCACATCATGTTCAAGAAAAACGTTCCATGTCAAGTGCGTAGAAAACCGAATTTTCGATATTTATCGATTACCCGATTTTTCTCTAATTTAAATTCCAACTTTTGCACATGCTATATATATTATGTTATACATAATATATATAATATATACTTTAATTTTCAGCACTTGGCTGATTTAAAGTGGTACCATAAACATGTGACAAAAATAAAATTAGAATCTTCACATTTTGGCCTAAATGTGGGGTGAATTGTGTGTGCCAACATGGAAAGTATTTTTGTCTCAATAAACAGTGTATGGCACGAAATTTTTAATGAATTTTGATGTATATGGGCTGGCCATTTATTTATGGCAAGTACGTGACTCGTTGGCGAAGTTTTGGTATTCGCCCGATACGACAAATTTCGGTTTAGAACCTTTTATCGTGTCGTATTTAATTTGTCATCACCATATCTTATATCATATGATATAAGACCTGAATATACTCATAAATATGAGTTAAGTATAGTGGTGTGACGTTAACGTACGTACGTAAGATATATAACGTGTCGGTAGTACGTTGGAATATATGTGTATGTGCTTTTTTCAAAAAATCTGAAAATATATGTATATATATGTATTAAAAACGTGTGACATTGATGTGTGGAGGAGGAGAAGACTTTCCTTCCATAGCCATGTTGCCTTTAAGCCTTTTCCAAATGCATCTTCCTTTAATGAACTACTTAGTTTATCAAACTAAGTACTTCACTTAATGAACTACTTTAGTTCATTAATTGTGGCACCTGAAAATAGTATAAACTCAACAAATGTTCGCCATATGATGTAAGCTTTAAAGCTTCATGGCTCGTTAGTACGGCAACATAATATATGAGGTAAATAAGGCAAGTTATCATGCATACATGTACACTTGTGTATATATATATATACTTAACGTTATATATATATATATATACATATTCAAATTTCTTATTTTAAAATCACTCAAACCCTCATATTTCTACAATCTCCCCCTTTTGATGATTTTCAAAAATAACAAGTGTACATGATTTAAGTGTTGTCTCTCCCCCTCGAACTGTGCACAGATTTGAAATTTGAATTTCGAATTTCAAATCCGGCTCCCCCTTGATTTTTGCAATTAGGATCAATCAGTGATCTCTCCCCCTTAAATTTCTATCTCCCCCTTAAATTCTCCCCCTTAAATCATGCTTTTCTCTCCCCCTTTATTTTGGAAAGTTAATCAAAAGATTCCTGTCAAAAAGGAAAGTAAATCAAATGATATCGCATTAAATCACATCAACAGGAAGCATGCCTAATTTAGAACGGAGAGATTCAAATGTGGCTTGATTTAAGGCCTTAGTAAATATATCCGCTACTTGTGATTCTGTGCGTACGTGATCTATGACAATATTACCATTGTTAACGTGATCACGAAGAAAATGATAGCGAACTTCTATATGCTTAGCCTTAGAGTGTAATACGGGGTTCTTAGACAAATTTATGGCACTCATACTATCACAATATATAGGAATTTTATCTACGGTAATTCCAAAATCCGAAAGTTGTTGTTTTATCCACAACAACTGTGTGCAACAAAGGCTAAGAGCCATATACTCAGCCTCAGTAGTGGACAAAGCAACACTTGCTTGCTTTTTGGAAAACCATGAAATGAGGGAATTTCCTATAAATTGGCAAGTTCCGCTCGTGCTTTTTCTATCTATTTTGCAGCCACCATAATCTGCATCAGTATAAGCATGTAAGTCGAATGTAGAATCCTTATCGTACCAAATACCTAAGGTGGGCGTGTGCTTAATATAGCGGAATATTCTTTTTACCGCATTTAAGTGTGACACCTTAGGTTGACTTTGAAAACGAGCACACATGCATACGCTAAACATGATGTCAGGCCTACTAGCAGTTAAATATAGTAAAGAACCTATCATAGATCTATATAATCCATTATCAACATCTTTACCATGTTCATCTTTGTCTAATTTAGTAGTGACACTCATAGGCGTGGGGGATGGTTTCAAATTTTCAAAATTGAATTTCTTGATCATGTCGTTTACGTACTTAGCTTGGCTTATATGAATTCCTTTACTCGTTTGCTTAATCTGCAAGCCAAGAAAATAATTAAGTTCACCAACCATAGACATTTCAAATTCAGCTTTCATACAATTTTCAAAATCCTTAACGAGTCTATGTGAGGTAGAACCAAAAATAATGTCATCTACGTAAATTTGAATAATAAGTAAATCTGATTTTTCTTGTTTCAAAAATAGTGTACTATCTATAGTACCACGTTTAAAATTATTTTCTAAAAGAAAAGTAGCAAAACGATCATACCATGCTCTAGGCGCTTGCTTTAGTCCATATAGTGCCTTCTTTAATTTGTACACGTGATCAGGATGTTTCAAATCTTCAAAACCGGGTGGTTGCTTCACGTATACTTCTTCTTGTATAAATCCGTTTAGAAAAGCACTTTTGACGTCCATTTGATACAATTTAAAATCTTTCATGCAAGCAATAGCAAGTAAAAGTCGTATAGCTTCTAAACGTGCTACGGGTGCAAATGTTTCATCGTAGTCTATTCCTTCTTCTTGATTATATCCTTGAGCTACGAGTCTTGCTTTATTTCTAACGACTTTTCCTTCTTCATTCATTTTGTTCCTAAACACCCACTTTGTGCCTATTATTGTCTTATCTTGTGGTCGTGGCACTAAATCCCATACATCATTTCTAACGAATTGATTAAGTTCGTCATGCATAGCATCAATCCAAGATGAATCACTCAAAGCATCATGCACATTCTTAGGCTCAATTTCAGAAATCATAGCATGAAATTCATTTATTTCATCCGAAGTGATTCTTCTACGTGGTCGCACACCGTGAGTGATGTCGCCTATGATGAGATCATGTGGGTGATCTCTATGCCATCTTGGTTGATTATTTTCTAAGTTATCATGCATTTCTATATGATCATGCATCTCTAGTGTTTCATTCATCTCATGCATATCAAAAGAATCATTTTCTTCATCCAAAACGGGTTTCAATTCAAAGTCATCATCATATTCCTTTTCTTTATCAATCTCTCCAAATTCATTGAATTTAACATGAATAGATTCTATGATTTGTCTAGTGAGAGGATCATAACATCTATATGCTTTTGAATTTATGGAATACCCAATAAAAATGCACTCAATTGACTTGGATTCAAATTTATCTAAGTTATCTTTTGTATTCAAGACAAAACATTTGCATCCAAACACACGAAAATAATCTATCTTAGGCATGCGATCATTCAAAATTTCGTAAGGCGTCTTGTTTATTTTCTTTCTTATAGATAGGCGATTTATAATATAGCATGCACAATTTACGGCTTCCGCCCACAGAAATCTAGGTAATTTATTTTCGCAAAGCATAGTTCTAGCAATTTCTTGTAGTGTGCGATTCTTTCTTTCTACTACTCCATTTAATTGTGGAGTTCTAGGTGGCGAAAACTCATGTTTAATTCCTTTTTCTTCACAGAATGAAATCATCTCTTTATTTTTAAACTCACCGCCTCTATCGCTTCTTATTCTTTTCACATTTACGCCGTATTGATTTTCAAGTTGTTTAATTAATTTAGCGATTTCTACGGCGCTATCATCCTTATGTGCAAGAAACAAAGTCCAAGTATAACGAGAAAAGTCATCAACAAGTACACATGCATAGTGACGCCCACCAAGGCTTGTAGTACGACTAGGACCAAACAAATCGATATGCAATAGTTCTAGTATTCTAGTCGTGCTTATCTCATTTTTAGGCTTAAGTGACTCACGTGTTTGTTTGCCTTTTATGCAAGATTCACACAACTTAAAGTTGTCTAAATCAAGCTTAGGCAATCCCCGTACTAGGCTCTTTCGTTGCAATTTTTCTAGTGTAGAAATACCTATGTGTCCTAGACGTCTATGCCACAAATTCACATTGGGTTCATTTGACATAAAGCATTTAACTTTGGCATCGACTACATCATCCATAGATAGTGTGAATATATTTCCTTCACGTTTTCCTTTTAAAACGGTTTCTCCATTTTTATCTATTATATTACAATAAGGGTGAGTAAAACACACATTGAAACCATTATCAACAAATTGAGAAATACTAAGAAGATTGTAAGATAAGTTGCTTACCAAAAACACGTTTGAGATTTGAAGTGTATCTGGGTTTCCAATCGTACCTTTACCGATGATCTTGCCTTCATTGTTGTCTCCAAAGGTCACGGATCCGCCTTTTGTGACCTTCTTTAATTTGGAGAAGAGGCTCGGGTCACCTGTCATGTGCCTCGAGCAACCACTGTCAAGGAACCACTTTATTGATGTTTCTTTTGATGAGTGGTCTCCCTGCAATGTAAAAAGGTGATTTAGGTACCCTTTTAATTTTGGGTCCTTTCGAGTTAGTTAATCACCTTTTAGTAAAGGTACCTTTCGGTACCCATACTTGGGTGATCCTTCTCGGTCTATCAAATGGCAAGAAAGTAGATGAAGGTGCGACATAGTATACATGTGGTGCATGTACTTTGGGTCTTTGCCCAAGGACTCCTCTATACTCATTGTATGAAGGACGTTTGTGATATGTCCTTGTGTGTGTGTGCGTGGTGCGTGGGTGATATGCATTCCGTGTATGCATTGATCTCTTATTCTCATATCTATATGGTACAACATTATATTTCACACGATATGAGGGATTGGGGCGTGTGGAAGGAGGCGCTTTTTGCGTCATCTTAGACGCCACTTGATGCTTAGGGGTGTCTACCTTTTTAGACACAACAAACTTGGTTGGTTTGGTTGATACTTCGTTAGTATCAACGTACCCCAAACCAGTTTTGTCACTGTCATGCTTTTGTGATAATATGATGCGATGCAGCATGTTTGACCCTGTATCGAATTGTTTCATCATTTTCTCTAAATCTGTATTCCTTGATTTCAAATTTGAAATCTCGGATTTCATTTCACTATTTTGAGAAGTTAATGATGAGATCTCGGTTTTTAATGCAGAGATGACACATGAAGACTCTTTCTTTGAATCGCTTAATTGAGCGACAAGATTCTCGTTAGAAGATTCTAACAGTTTCTTGTCTTCAATTAAACGTTTCTTTTCTTTTGCGAGAGTCTTAGTAAATTTATGTAACTCAAGATATTGACTAAATAGATCATCGTAAGAGGGTTCAGAGTCAGAGTCAGAGTCAGATGATACCTCATTAGACGCCTTTGAAGCGAAGCAAACTTGAGCGGTCTCCTCTTCGGTCTCAGTTTCAGAGTCTGATGAGTCACTCCATGTGGAGGCCTTTAGTGCACGTTTCCTTTGTTTAGGATCTGAGACGGGTCTATTTTTGTTCCGCTCCTTGTCAGGGTACTTATTAGTTTGCTTTTCTTTGTTTGGGCAGTCATATGATAAGTGTCCGAGTTTGCCGCATTCATAACATTTAATGTCCTTATCATTTGACTTGTTTTTATTTCTCTTAGATGTAGTGCCCTTGTTTTTATTTCTAAATGATTTTCTCATGAATCTTCTTAGTCCTTTTGCCAATAGAATTAAGTCATCATTATCCGATTCGGAATCACTATCATCTATGTGATCGGAGGGAGGGGAGACGTATTCATTTGACTTAAAAGCAATTGTCTTACCTTGTTTGGTTGATTCCGATTTCCGAATAATGAGTTTGTTTTCATACACTTTTAGTGAGCCAATGAGTTCTTCCATTTTTATTGACTTAGTCTCCTTGCTTTCTTCTATGGCAGTCACTTTAGGATCCCATTCTGAAGGGAGGCTCCGTAGGACTTTCTGTACTTTTTCCTGCGTTGTAAAGGCCTTACCAAGAGACTCAAGAGAGTTATAGATGTTAGTCAAACGAAGATCCATATCAACAATTGACTCATTAGGTAACAACTTGAAAGACTCAAGAGTAGACATAAGCATATTGATTTTAGACTCTTTGACTTGACTCGTGCCTTCGTGTTTCATTTCTAAGATTCTCCACATTTCTTGTGCACTCGAACAATTGGACACATAACTAGACTCACTCTTACTTAAGCCATTTAAGAGTAATTGCATGGCCTTAGCATTCATACTCAGTTTCTTTTTGTCTTCACTAGTATAGTCTTGTCTCGTTTTAATTACTTCTAGTGTGACTCCATCTACAATGGACAATTTAGACGGGACATATGGACCATCTTCAATTATTGACCAAAGGTCTATGTCTATAGCCATAAGAAATAATTTCATCCTAAGTTTCCATTGAATAAAAGACTCACCGTCAAAGAGTGGAGGCCTTTGGCTTGACATACCTTCTTGTTCGGTTTTGAGATTTGTGGATGCCATCTCACTGAATCGTTGGATTCCTTGTCGTGAGTATTCCTGCGCTCTGATACCACTTGTAGGATCTGCAAGGCACCACTAGAAGGGGGGGTTGAATAGTGGGTGCGGAAAGTGTGCTTTTTAAAATTTCTTTAAACTTGAACAATTCAAGTTCTGAAAACAGATTCTGTTTCCAGTACCAGTTTTAAAACGATTTAAAAACTAGGTTAGAGGTCTCCAAAAATTATGAAATTTTGAGAGAACTTAGCCTCAGATGTTGTGAGGGTCCCCTAAAAATTTCAAATCAAAATTCAACCTTTAACCCCTTCAAAAACCGTTGGCACTCAGATTGTGCAATTCTGCCAGAAACGGTAGATGGTTTTGAAAAATTAATTCCTATTTGTGTGAATGTCCAAATGATCTGAAAATTTGACCAATAACTCTTCACACACTATATTGAAATGGGTTGAAACAGTTTTTGAAAATTCTTTTGGGAAGTAGGTCAAATACACCCAAAGTCTCAACCTTTGCAAGTCTGAAAATCAGACTGCACTAGTCTCAGAACTTTTGATGTTTGGATGACTTATACTTGTCCAAAAGGGTTGAAACTTGTGCCAAATTAACCCTAGAACGTTTATGTATGTTTCTGGAAAATTTTATAATTTTTAGAAAACGTTTACTATTTTTGCGAACGTCAACAATATAAGTAAACAGCGCAGAAACTGAAACGTAAATGCAGAAAGTAAATTGCACCAAGAATTTTATACTGGTTCGGTTATAAACAACCTACTCCAGTCTTCAAGGAACACCTTCCTTGGTTCACACTAATTTCACACACGCAGTACACCTTACCGCAGGGTTGATAGAGTTACACCTTAACTCCAACCCTTTACAAACCTTGTATTGTGAGTACAATTCACATGAACACCACCACCTCGCTAGAATGAAGATTGATCACACCTTGATCAATCTTGTACAATGATGAATGAATGGTGGTTTCTATGAAGCCTATTCAAGGATGAAAGAAGTAAAGTACAATAGGCTTTTTACAAGAAGAAGAAAGAAAGAAAGTGTAGGAGAAGAAAGCTTTTGCACTTTGATCACTTTAGAATGCAATTCTTGGTGTTACTTTTGTTTGTTCTTCTTCTCCTTCCCTTATAGGTCCAGCCGTCCACTATAGCATCTTCCCCCTCTTGAAACTTTCCTTTTAATTGCTTGAGAGAGTGTGAGACATCATGGTGACAACATTTTGCTTACTTGGCATCACTCCATTGGACCATCATTTAGTCATTGCTTACTTGGCACCTCTTGATTGGCTCATTGTTGTCATCATTTGATGACATGGATATTCTGAAAAAAACACTTTAAACATGTGCCAAATAATCAATTATCAAATCATGCCAAAATAGTCACAATATGTCATAAAGTTTGAGACACAAAAATCCTCCCTTCCACCCTTGAAAAAATCGGCCATATCATAGTGTTAATGCTGAAATTTTCAGCATTTTCCATGTGTGACAAATCAGAATTTCTTCCATATTTCTTTGAATTTCTTCCATAAAAATACATCCAATAATTAAGGCAAGTCTTGCCACAAGATTGAGAATGAACTTGGACACAATAATGGGGTAAATTTCGGCCACAACAAATTGTACACATGCTGAAAAAATTTCAGCATGTGTGATATGAAGAATATCACACTTAATAACCTTACATACAATTCAAATCATTTCCATAATTTCTTTGATTTATTCCTTAATGAAAAAATTAATAAAATGTCTTCCTTAAGCCTTAAGAATTCGGCCATTAAGGTGTGTGACATGCTGAAATTTTCAGCATGTGACATAAGAGAGGTGTATGTTGAAAACTTACCTTTTGTAGCTTCTCTCTTTGATTCATCAACATTGTATGATTGATTCTTGACCAATCAACATGCCAACAAGGCTCCACATGTGCTCCACATCAGCTTGGGTGACGTTTAATGTGTATGTACATGTGCTGAAATTTATTTTTGCTAACTTTGAAAAATAGTGCACATTTAATATTACACACATGTAATATTCCAATCAGCCCTTAATTTAATTTTCTAGAACACTTTAAGATGTATATTATATGTAAAAAGTGTCTAGATACGTGCCACATCATGTTCAAGAAAAACGTTCCATGTCAAGTGCGTAGAAAACCGAATTTTCGATATTTATCGATTACCCGATTTTTCTCTAATTTAAATTCCAACTTTTGCACATGCTATATATATTATGTTATACATAATATATATAATATATACTTTAATTTTCAGCACTTGGCTGATTTAAAGTGGTACCATAAACATGTGACAAAAATAAAATTAGAATCTTCACATTTTGGCCTAAATGTGGGGTGAATTGTGTGTGCCAACATGGAAAGTATTTTTGTCTCAATAAACAGTGTATGGCACGAAATTTTTAATGAATTTTGATGTATATGGGCTGGCCATTTATTTATGGCAAGTACGTGACTCGTTGGCGAAGTTTTGGTATTCGCCCGATACGACAAATTTCGGTTTAGAACCTTTTATCGTGTCGTATTTAATTTGTCATCACCATATCTTATATCATATGATATAAGACCTGAATATACTCATAAATATGAGTTAAGTATAGTGGTGTGACGTTAACGTACGTACGTAAGATATATAACGTGTCGGTAGTACGTTGGAATATATGTGTATGTGCTTTTTTCAAAAAATCTGAAAATATATGTATATATATATGTATTAAAAACGTGTGACATTGATGTGTGGAGGAGGAGAAGACTTTCCTTCCATAGCCATGTTGCCTTTAAGCCTTTTCCAAATGCATCTTCCTTTAATGAACTACTTAGTTTATCAAACTAAGTACTTCACTTAATGAACTACTTTAGTTCATTAATTGTGGCACCTGAAAATAGTATAAACTCAACAAATGTTCGCCATATGATGTAAGCTTTAAAGCTTCATGGCTCGTTAGTACGGCAACATAATATATGAGGTAAATAAGGCAAGTTATCATGCATACATGTACACTTGTGTATATATATATATACTTAACGTTATATATATATATATATACATATTCAAATTTCTTATTTTAAAATCACTCAAACCCTCATATTTCTACAAGAGATTGTTTTACAGGGGAACACTAAAATGGAGAAGGTGCCCAAACAGAGGTACCTGACCGCAATACAAGCTCATCAGGTGCTGAGAAAA
>AP025052.1:32430350-32504793 GCA_036186865.1 Eustoma russellianum
AATGGAGAAGGTGCCCAAACAGAGGTACCTGACCGCAATACAAGCTCATCAGGTGCTGAGAAAAGGTGGCGAAGGTTTCTTGGTTTACGCACTAGGGACAGAACAGCAGGTACCATCTCTCGATATGATCCCAGTGGTGAACGAGTTCGAAGATGTTTTTCCAGACGAATTGCCTGGATTACCACCTAGTCGAGAAGTAGAGTTCGAGATTAACCTGATCCCAGGAGCTGAACCCATATCGAAGGCACCTTACCGTATGGCTCCAGCAGAACTTAAAGAACTGAAGGAACAGCTACAGGAGTTGTTGGAACACAAGTTCATCCGACCAAGCGTATCGCCATGGGGAGCTCCAGTTCTGTTTGTCAAGAAGAAGGATGGGACCATGCGCTTATGCATAGATTATCGAGAGATCAACAAAATCACCATCAAGAACAAGTATCCCCTACCTCGGATCGAGGACCTGTTCGATCAACTTAAGGTAAATTTTAACTGCGGTAATATTGATTAAGAGATGAATTTCAAATCTAATCGCGTTGTGTCATCTATACAGGGTGCAAAGATATTCTCAAAGATTGATCTCCGATCCGGATACCATCAGTTAAGGATCAAGGCAGAGGACGTGGCGAAGACTGCTTTCCGCACCCGATACGGCCACTACGAGTTTTTGGTGATGCCGTTTGGATTGACTAATGCACCGGCCGCTTTCATGGATCTGATGAACACGGTGTTCAAGGAACAGCTGGACAGGTTTGTGGTGGTATTCATCGATGATATTCTAGTCTACTCACCGGACGAGGAGGTACATGCGAAACACTTGAGAGAAGTCTTGGAGATTCTGCGGCAGAAAAAGTTATATGCCAAATTCAGTAAGTGTGAATTTTGGTTGAAGAGCGTGACTTTCTTGGGTCACATCGTTTCTGGAGAAGGAATCTCAGTGGACCCAAAGAAGATAGAGGCGATCACAGAGTGGCCCAGGCCGACCAATGTGACGGAGGTGAGAAGTTTTCTTGGGTTAGCAGGTTATTACAGGAAGTTCGTCGAGGGCTTCTCCACCATAGCGGCACCCCTAAGCAGACTTACGCAGAAAAAGACAAGGTTTGAGTGGACCGCGGACTGTGAAGGGAGTTTCACAGAATTGAAGAAAAGGTTAACCACAGCCCCTGTTTTGGCGCAGCCCTCCGATTCCGAAGGGTTCGTCATCTACAGCGACGCGTCCAAGAATGGACTAGGTACATATAAATGGTTTTAATTGAATTTATATGTGTTCCGATAGTGATCTAATTCCTCCATTACAGGGTGCGTTCTGATGCAAGGAGGCAGAGTTATCGCTTACGCCTCACGACAACTGAAACCCTACGAGCAGAACTATCCGACTCATGATCTCGAGTTAGCTGCGGTGGTCTTTGCACTAAAGATTTGGCGGCATTATTTGTACGGAGAGAAATGCGAAGTATTCACCGACCATAAGAGCCTGAAGTATCTGTTCACTCAGAAGGAGCTGAATATGCGCCAGAGGAGATGGTTAGAGCTACTGAAGGACTATGATCTGACTATTAGCTATCACCCAGGAAAGGCCAACCGAGTTGCCGATGCACTGAGCAGAAAGTCGGGTCACGCTCGACAGACACCATTGGAGAAGGAAATTGCAGAGTTTGACCTCGAAATTGTAGATTCCACGGCAAGTGTTTTGGCGGCCTTAGTCATTACACCTTCACTAATTGAGCGGATCAAGGAGGCTCAAAAAGAGGATACTACGCATAGAGAGATCCGGGAGAAGATGATGACCAGCCAAATCGACGGGTTTCAGATACACAATGATGGCAGTCTATGGTATCAAGGGAGATTATGCGTACCGGATGTGGATGATCTGAGAAGAGAGATATTGAGAGAAGCACACCACTCTAAGATGTCGATTCATCCAGGCTCTACAAAGATGTATAACGACCTGAAGAAGAACTATTGGTGGAGTGGTATGAAGAGGCATATTGCAGAGTTTGTGGAGAGATGCCTTGTGTGCCAGCAGGTAAAGGCCGAGCATCAACGGCCTGGAGGTCTTTTGTTGCCATTAGAAGTACCAGAATGGAAGTGAGAGCATATCACGATGGATTTCGTTACAGGGCTCCCTAAGACGAGAAGCGGCAATGATGTTATATGGGTAATAGTCGACCGATTGACCAAGTCCGCCCACTTTCTGCCGGTGTCTAGTGAGGCCACGATGGAGAAATTGGTGACACTGTATGTTGATAATGTTGTCAGTTTGCATGGTGTACCAGTAAGCATCGTATCTGATCGAGATTCGAAGTTCACCTCTAGGTTTTGGACAGCCTATCAGAAAGTTATGGGGACCGAGCTGCGATTGAGTACGGCATTCCATCCTCAGACCGACGGCCAGTCAGAGAGGACTATCCAGACCTTGGAGGATATGCTGAGAGCATGTGCTTTGGATTTCAAGGGAAACTGGGACAGTATGGTGAAATTGATTGAGTTCTCCTACAACAACAGTTATCACAGCGCGATCAAAATGGCGCCATTTGAGGCGTTATATGGACGAAAGTGCAGATCACCGGTTTATTGGGACGAGGTTGGCGAGAGAACTATTACAGGGCCCGACTTGATAAAGCAGACTCGAGAAAAGATCAAAGTGATTCGGGATAGGCTGAAGGCAGCGCAGGATCGAAACAAGAGTTGGGCCGATTCGAAGCGAAGACTTCTGGAGTTTGCAGAAGGGGATAAGGTCTACCTGAAGGTGTCCCCGACCAAGGGTGTGATGAGATTCGGAAAAAGGGGTAAGCTAAGTCCTCGCTACATCGGTCCGTACGAGGTACTTGAGAGGATCGGCACCTTGGCCTACAGACTTGCCCTACCTCCGACATTGGCGCAGGTGCACAATGTCTTTCATGTTTCACAGTTGCGTAAGTATGTTTCAGACCCGAGTCATATACTTGAAGCACGACCGCTGGAAGTGAGAAGCGATGCTACGTACGAGGAAATTCCAGTCAGAATAGTTGATCGGAAGGATCAGGTGCTAAGACGCAGGGTGATTCCGTACGTCAAGGTTCAGTGGTCTAATCATACAGAACGCGAAGCAACCTGGAAGATCGAGGAGCAGATACGCGAGCGCTATCCGCACCTCTTCGAATAAGGTACGCAAGTTTCGAGGACGAAACTTTTTGTAAGGAGGGTAGAATGTCGTAACCAGAAATTTAAAAAAAAAAAAGATAACAAATTAAAATTTAAAACCTAATCTAATCTTATCCTAAATTACCCCAATCCCCTCCCCAATCCCCCTTGATTTTCGCCCCACCCCCAAAATATATGCCAACCATTTGTTTCATTCCTCATACGTTCATGCGGCTGCCAAATAGAGGGAGGCCACCGTGAGGAAAAAAAAATATAGAGAGAAAGAGAGGGAAAATAGAGAAGAAAGGAAATAGTATTGGCCACCTATATCAAATCCAACTACTCTGCCTCAAGAATTCTTCGTCTAACAAGTAGGTTACCCTCCCCTCTGTCGGATTGCTTTGGATTCCCTCGCATTCTGTTTTGGGAAATTATTTGATTATCACTGTCTGTTTATTTTGATATGTTTACTGCGGATTCTTTATGTTTTGGTGTGCAAAATTGCGTGTTTGGCCTTAGATATAGATCACATAGCATGGAAATAGGTTGGAATGGGTTCAGTACGTTGGAAAACGCACCTGAGAAAGGCGCGTGTATCGAACGCGCGGCTGCAGAGGGCGGCGCGTGTGGCCCACGCGCGCCCCTGAGCGGCGCGTCCAAGTCACGCGCTGACGTGGCAGTGACAGTAGGTAGGTGATGTTAAATGGAGTCTAATGGAATTGGTTTGGGGTTAATCGGAGTTAAAACGAAAAAGTTATGGATTTTTAAAGTAAACTGGAATTCAAGTAAAAGGAATTAAAAAAAAAATATAAAGCAGGGTCTGGCGGCGCAGGCCAGCCTGCTAACCCTAGCGGGCCAGAGCGCCAGCTCTGCAGCCGGCCCAGACCAAAGACGCTATTAAAAAAAAAGAAGAAGAAAAAGGGGTAACGGGCCAGCAGGCCAGCGAACCGGCCTATCAGCCTCAGCGGCCAGCGGGCCAGTGCTGCAGCCGGCCCAAATGTTCCCAAATTAAAAAAAAAAAAAGAAACATATATGGTTAAGCGCCTGGCAGGCCAGCAGGCTAGTGGGCCGCGGCTGCCAGGGCTGGCTTATGCTGAAGGGCCAAAACAATTACCAGGCCTGGAAAGAAGAATAATTAGATTGGAAATTAGGTAAATAAAGAAGTTAATGTAATTAAAAAAAAATTAAATTAGTTAAATAGAAAATTCAGTGGCATAATCAAGTAAATAAAAATGATTAAAATAAATAAAATATATAAATAATTATAATAGTGTTTTTTTGTGTCTACAGTAGTTAGTGCCGAAAAAAAAAAACTATAATAACACAATTATTTAATTTAATGTTTAAGATTTTTATGAATAAGAAAATTTAGAAACCCATTAAAAAAATTAAAATAGAAGAAATAAAAATAGTAGGGGAAGATAAAAATATTTAAATAAAAGATTTAAGTGTTTGAAAGCCTAGGAAATATAAAATAAAGTGTAGAAACCTAAAATAAAGTCTAGAAAGATAAAATAACGGTAGAAAATAAAATATAGTAATGAACCCCACGCAACATAGGGTAACTACGCAATATAGGTAATACGCAACATAGAACGGAGCATGCAACATAGGACAACCGGAAGTGTGCAAGTGTGACGCATTCATGGCACGAGCATTGCATTTGGGCCTATGAGCCGTGTGGCCTGACGAGGCGTGTGATGGGTGTTGGTAATAATGGTTACCTTCACTCGATAGGACCCGGGACATGCATAGCATATCATGGAAAAGAAAGAGCATAGCGTGCGATACTAAGTAACTGCGTGTGACACGTAAATAAAAGTGCATGCATCATGATGTTGCGCTTGGCATTGTTATTGTTGATTATCGTTGTTCTTATTACTGAGTTATTTCAGTACTACGTTTTGGGATACGGATCGGGTCGGGTATGTGTTATTTCTTTATTTATGTTTAATTTGATGTATTATTTATTTGTTTATGCTCAATTTGCTTTATTATTTATTTTGTTTATGCTTCATTACTTTATTTAGTTGTCCCATGCTTTATGTGCTTTATGTGCTTTATGTGTCTTATGTGTTACCCGGCTCAGTATGTGACAGTCCCTTTTCGGGAGAGACGGGTAACCTACGAGTGACTCCCATCACTCACCCCCCCCACCATCCCTCCACAGGTGAGCAGGACTATGAGTATCTCTTTATAGAGGACGGGGCTGATCATGCGAGCTGGGGAGAGTGAGCCGGGATCGTGTGATCGGGTGTTTCCAGTGGGACAGATAGATGACTCCTTTCGCTTAGACTCTTTACATGTATTCAGACTATTTCAGTATTTTGTGTTTGACGTAGCGAGTATTGACAGTTTGGATACTTGTTTTACTTTCGATGGATTTCGTTTAATAAAGATGTTTATTTATTTATCGTTTCCGCGAAAAATTTATACGCCTTTTCCGACGTGTAAAGAAGTTCGATCGACGCTTTGTAGTCCTCTTAGTAGGCTACGGCGAGTGCACCGTTTCCGGAGCTAGGGTACGGGAGCGGGGCGCTACATCGACCAATACGAAAAAGCCATAACTATGATGTCAGTACTTATCTAGTAAAACCCATAAATTTGAAATCTGAGACCAATATATAATTAATTCTATTTTTCTTATTCTTTTAAACATGTAAACTATATGATAACAAATTTTTTTAATATTTCATTTATGTGGCAAGTAAAGGCTTTGAAATCTTTCACGCTACCAGTCCACTGCTCCCCTCCCCCCCCCCCCCCCTCCCCTCCCGCGGCCCGGCGCACTTTATCGTGGGCTACAGCGTAAAACTGCACATCCCTCTGCACGTTACTAGGGTGTGAATGAACCGACTTGAGCAAAATAGTTATATTTTGAGTTTGGATTTATTTAGGTAAATGAACAGTTTGATTCAGCTTGTTTAAGTTGTTAGGCTTAAAAACTTTGTTTAAGTTTGACTCGATAATGTTATAACTCATCAAACGAGTCAAACAGTTTGCAAACATTTTGGCTCGTTTACTAAATCAATCAAATTAGGCGTTTGAACTAGCAAATGAACTAGAATCAAACTCAAACTGTTTGGGAACAGTTTGGTTCGTTTAACACTCCTAGGCATAATCAGTCAGTATTGGGTGATAAATTATATCCAAGATTATCGGTTCGAATCTTGGCAGCCGAAATGTGTATGATTGGCCCCTACTATGCTCCTTATACTGAAACGGATTTGTGTTCAGACACCTTGTGAACATTAAGTCTTGGGTCTCTTATCTAAAAAAGCGGTGAACAATCTGATTTACCTCTTATACATAAACTTTTTAAAAGTGAAACGATAAAATCATTTGAAATCAAAATATCACATTTTGCATACAAATTAGCTTTGAAAAAGTGAAATATTGATCGGTGTTTCCTTCTTCATGAAACTTTACAAAAATTAGCGAGTGAAACATACTTCTCAAACGTCAACATACAACTTGCTAATGGGTTGTGATCTCCTCACCCAACTTTACTCATTCCCTTTGTGACCACGCGACACGTAACAACAAGGAGGAGTGCTGTTATGGCCGGCAATTTTGTATACATGTATTATTAAATATAAATAAAAAAGGTAATAAAATAATGATAATGATAATAAGGATACTAATGGAGATAAGCACAAACTAGGGTAATTAGAGTTATAGTAGGAAACCTAAACCAAAACCAAATGGGAAAACCTAAAATCTACCCAAACTTTCCCCCCTATATTACGTATACTCACACACACACACACGCAGGAAACAAAAAAAAAAACATACGGTAGAAAAAAAAAAGAGAGAGAGAAAGAGAGAGGAAGAGAGAAAAGAGAGAAGAAGAAGGGAGGCGAGGCTCCGGATCTAAGTGTTACTCTGTCAATTTAATCGTGTTATCGTCAATCGAGGTAGGTGCCTCTTCCTCCCTCAAATGGGTACGATCCTTGCATGCTTAGATGATATTTTATGTGATTCTCTTTTTTTTATTTTTGCTTTATTTGCTTAAAATATTGATTTGTACTCGTTTATATTTGGAAAAGCATGAGGTATTTGTCTATTTTGCTGCCATATACTCGTATGAATATGGATTTGATGGTACGATTGGATTAGGGCGGAAATACCTTTGAATCAACTCAAAAGATTAGGGTTTTACATAGTTAGGGATGTTTAAAATTCCGTTTTGGCCTTGAAATAATTTCATATACCCTGGAAATAGAGAAAAATTGAATCGGGGAACGAAAACGCCACCGGGAGGGTGGCGCGTGGGCTTCACGCGCCGCCGGAGGCGGCCGAGAGTGGGCCTCACGCGCCGGGCGTGAACTGCACGCGCCGGGGGGTGAAAACAAAAAAAAAGAGAGAGAAAAGGGGTAGCGGACCGGGCTGGTCTTCAGCGCAGCGGACCGGGCCTGGTCTTAACGGGCCGCGGCTGCAGGACCAGGCCCAATTACGTTTTCTATTTTAAAAAAAAAAAAACTGATAAATGGGCGGCCCGCTAACGGGCCAGGCCGGATGGCCAGCGGACCGGACCCGAAGGCAGGCCGGCCCAATATTCTTATATATATATAAAAAAAAAAAAGGGAAAAGGGGTGAGCAGCGGAGCGGGCCGGGCCGGAAGGGATGGCTGGCCGGGCCGGAAAGGATGGCGGGCCGGGTTGACCCGGCCAGTAATAAAAATAATGTTTTTTTATTTTATTTTTATTAAATGATTTCTGGAAATTAGAAAATAGCAAATAAATCATTTTAATTTCCAGAAAAATATAATTAAATATCAGAAAATTCCAAATAAATTTCAGAAAGTATAAAAGGTTAAAATAAGATTATTTCCAATTAATTTCTGAATTTTGATAAATATAAGTAATTAAAATAATTAATTACTAAATAGAATTAAATAAGGAAAAATTAGTAGAAAATTCTAGAAAATTTGCACAAGCTAAAGAAAAATAAAAGGAATGCTAAATAACCACTTTCCAATATTTGTAAATTTTATGAAGCTAATTATTGAGTGTCGGAGATGGTGAGGATGGGCGTACGGGCCCCAGACGACTAGTGTTGAGTGCCGGAGTTGGTGAGGATGGGCGTACGGGCCCCAGGCGATTTTGTTGTTGCATTCATGGCACGTGCATTGCATTGGGAGTGGGCTGAGATGTACGGGTCTCAGACGCTCGAGTGAAGAGGACCATGGTGTACGGGCCATGAGTATGTGATTATGATGGATCATGGTGTACGGGCCATGAGTATGTGATGATGATGGATCATGGTGTACGGGCCATGGATACTTGGTTATGGTGGATCGTGGTGCACGGGCCACGGGCATCGGTTGGGGTGGATCGTGGTGCACGGGCCACGGGCATCCGCAAGGGTGGATTGTAGTGCACGGGCTACAAGCATCCTGTCAATCCCGGGATCATGCATTGCATATAGGTCTAGGGCATATTGCATGACATGATTCTTGTTGCGCGTGACACGTTAATTGAGCATGCATCACGTACTTGCGCATTTTTATGTGGAGTGACTTACTTACCGCATTTACTTTATCTTATGCATGTTATCTTATATTTATGTGCTATGTGTTATATCATGCTTATGTGCTATGTGGCTATATCATTTTGGTATGTACGTTTTGTATTTGTTTGAGGCGGGCATCTACTGGGTGATTTCTGTCACTCACCCCTACTTCCCAGGTGAGCCGGATGAGGACTACGAGCATATCTTCATTGAGGACGGGACGGACATAGCGGAGTGGGCTGGTTGAGAGCTGCGGCTAGGATATGAGGGGACGCTGCAGCTGTTTTGTTTTTATTTATATTTTGAGGATTTCCACACACTACTTTATTATTTTATTTCGAGGTTTTATTTAGCAATGTAATGACGATTATTGGAGTTTAATATATGTTATGGTTTACGTTTCCGCGGGAAAAATTTCTACGTCATTTTGACAAGTAAGAGATTGATTCGACGCTTTGTATTCTCCTTAGTGAGATACGGCGGGTGCACTGTTCCCGAGGCTTGGGCTCGGGAGCGGGGCGCTACAGGTGGTATCAGAGCCCAGGCTTCAGATCCGCCTCGGAAACGCAGGAGTAACTAGAACACTTAGACATAAGCTACGATTTTGCCCCTAATAAACAAAGTAGACTTAAGAAATGATTCTAGACCTAAGCTATGATCGGGTTATGGGAGGTGTGTGCCGATGGTGAGCTTTTCTGTTTAATATTCGATCTATCTGCATTACACCCTTCAACTTCTTACTGACTAATTTGATTTCGTCTCATGAACTCGGATTTCAGAAAATGCCTCCACGACGTGATCCGGCTGGTAACAACGGCGATGATCAACAGGGTCAGGGGGCCATTCCCCAGGTACTGGCAGATACGCTGGCCACTCTGACGGCCTTGGTGGCCCAGCAACAGGCGCAGATGGCTCACCTGCAACAACAGCAGGAGCAACTACAGCAACAGCAGCAGCAGCAACCGCCACAAACACCGCCACCACCACCGCCGCCACCACCACCAACCCAGGGGCTTCGATTCTTTTACCGGGAAATGCAGCACTCCCGGATACCTATGTTCAGGGGTACTACCGACCAGAGGAGGCAGAGATTTGGCTCAAGAATGTATCCGAGCAGTTGAGGTTGTTAGAGGTTCCGAATAACTTGAAAGTGGATGTGGTGGTACCATTCTTGGAGGGCGATGCAGAGCGATGGTGGCAGGGTGTGAAACGCAGACGGACCACACCGCCGACTTGGACCCAGTTTAGGGAGGAGTATAAGAGGCACTACGTTCCCGAGAGTGCCATTCAGAGGAGGATGACAGAGTTTCAGCTTCTGACCCAAGGGTCTATGACTGTTGATGAGTATTCTGAGAGGTTCCATGCGCTTGGGAGATACATGCCTGCCACCATGGACGACGAGAAGGCTAAGATGTTGAAATTTGAGACGGGTTTGAGCTCACGCATTCAATCACTGATCATATGTGCCCAGCCTACCACTTTCGAGGGATTGTTAGAGGTGTGTCGTAAGGTTGAGGGTGACCTTGCGAGGGTTGCATCGGCCGACAGGGCCAAGAGATCGCGGGAGGAGTTTCGCTCAAGGAGACCTGGGAGATGGTTAAAGATTCCACGCCGACATCCGGCCGGGCGATTCTCCGGGCCACCACAGCAGGGTCAGGGATCGGCGACTCGGCCACTGATGATCGAGGGTGCTACAGCGACGGCAGCGCAGCCACTCAGGGCAGTTGGACCGCCACCCCCAGCATGTGCTCAGTGTGGTCGTCCTCATAGGGGACCGTGTTGGAGAGCTCAGCAGGTTTGCTACAATTGCGGCAAACAAGGACATTATGCTAGAGAGTGCCCTACACCGGCACAAGCACCCCTGCCACAGGATCAGACGCAACAGAGAGGAAAAGGAAAGACCAACGCACGAGTGCATGTCATGACAGATGCTGAGCTACAGGAGGTCGGAGACGTAGTCACCGGTACGTTTAAATTTAAGCAATTATTATTTTAAAATCTTGAACATATATATTTTCTCCTTGTTTTGATGATTTGTGCTATGTGCATAACTACGAACCTGTTAGGGGAAATATTAATTAACCAAGTCCCAGCATACGTTCTATTCGATAGCGGTGCTAGCCACTCATTCGTTGCTAGGAGATTTGCCAAGAACCTAGGTATCCTACCAGAACGGCTAGAGATTCCATATCGTGTTCAAGCCGCAGGGGATCAAGTGTTAGTATCCCATTATCAGTACAAGGATTGCCCGTTGGAGATTAATGAGCATGAGTTCTCTGCCACCCTGATTCCGATCCAAATGCAAGATTTTGACATTATTCTGGGCATGGACTTCATGGCGAAATACAGCGCTAACATCGACTGCCGCCAGAGACAGGTCAGTATACAGACACTAGATAAGAGAGAGACCATCTTCCAGGGGGATGTCAAATTGAAGAAGTCCTCTAGGAAAATCTATATTACCGCAGCACAGGCCTCTCGGGCGTTAAAGAAAGGAGCCGAGGGTTTTCTTGTATATGCTCTAAATGCCAGTGCTGAGACGCCATCGATTGAGGATATTCCAGTGGTACGAGATTTTAAGGATGTCTTTCCCGACGAGTTACCAGGTTTGCCACCAAGCAGAGAAGTGGAATTCGAGATCGATCTCGTGCCTGGAGCCGAGCCGATCTCGAAGGCACCATATAGGATGGCACCAGCAGAGTTAAAAGAACTTAAGGTGCAGTTGCAGGAGCTACTGGACAGAAAATTTATTAGGCCTAGTGTTTCGCCCTGGGGAGCACCAGTATTGTTCGTGAAGAAAAAAGACGGTACTATGAGACTATGTATCGATTATCGTGAGCTGAACAAGATCACAATAAAGAATAAATACCCACTACCAAGGATCGACGACCTATTTGATCAATTGAAGGGTGCCAGGGTATTCTCGAAGATTGACCTGCGATCAGGCTACCATCAGCTAAGGATTAAGGCAGAAGACATAGCAAAGACTGCGTTCCGCACTCGATATGGGCACTACGAGTTTCTTGTAATGCCCTTTGGACTGACAAATGCACCTGCGGCTTTCATGGATCTGATGAACACAGTATTCAGGGAGCAGTTGGACCATTTTGTGGTGGTGTTCATCGATGACATCTTGGTGTACTCGCCTAATGAGGAGACTCATGCTGAACACTTGCGGGAGGTATTGGAGACTCTCAGAAAGAAGAAGTTGTACGCTAAGTTCAGCAAGTGCGAATTCTGGTTGAAGAGTGTGACCTTCTTGGGCCACGTAATTTCCGAGGAAGGTATTTCGGTTGACCCAAAGAAGATAGAGGCGATCACAGAATGGCCACGACCTACTAATGTCACTGAGGTACGCAGCTTTCTTGGCCTTGCCGGATATTATCGCAAGTTTGTCGAAGGATTTTCGAGAATTGCAGCACCACTGAGTCGACTGACTCAGAAGAAGACTAAGTTTGTATGGACCTCCGAGTGTGAGAAAAGCTTTGCAGAGTTGAAGCAGAAATTGACGACTGCACCAGTGTTGGCGCAACCCTCCGGTACTGAAGGATTTGTCATCTACAGCGACGCCTCGAAGAATGGGCTAGGTATATGTATATAAAATTTTAAGTTACCCTCATGTACATATTAACTTTAGCCTAACACTTTCGTCGCAGGATGCGTGTTAATGCAAGGAGATAGGGTTATCGCATACGCATCGAGACAGTTGAAGCAATATGAGCAAAATTACCCGACCCATGATCTGGAGTTAGCAGCGGTGGTGTTTGCGCTAAAGATTTGGCGTCATTACCTATATGGTGTGAAGTGCGAGGTCTTTACCGATCATAAGAGTTTGAAATACTTGTTCACACAGAAGGAATTGAATATGCGCCAGAGAAGATGGCTTGAGCTACTGAAGGACTACGACCTAACAATTAGTTATCATCCGGGAAAGGCAAACCGAGTTGCTGATGCCTTGAGTAGAAAATCTAATCACGCCAGACAGACACCCCTAGAGAAAGAAATGGCGGAGTTTGATCTCGACATTGTTGATTCCACTGCTAACGTTCTGGCGGCCTTAGTCATTACACCATCTCTGGTGGAGCGAATCAAAGAGGCGCAAAAGGAGGATATGACGCTTAGTGATGTCCGCGATAGGATGTTGACTAACCTAATTGAGGGCTTCCAAATACATGACGATGGCAGTATTTGGTACCAAGGAAGGTTGCGTGCCTGATGATGAGGAGCTAAGGAGGGAATTGCTGAAGGAGGCACACAATTCGAAGTTGTCGATTCACCCCGGTGCTACGAAGATGTATAATGATCTAAAGAAACACTACTGGTGGAGTGGGATGAAAAGACACATTGCTGAGTTCATTGAAAGATGCCTCGTTTGTCAGCAGGTTAAGGCAGAGCATCAGAGGCCGGGAGGTTTGATGTTGCCGTTAGAGATACCGGAATGGAAGTGGGAGCATGTGACGATGGACTTTGTAGCAGGACTTCCTAAAACCAGAAATGGTAACGACATGATCTGGGTGATTGTTGATCGATTGACGAAGACTGCTCACTTTCTACCCGTGCCTAGTAATGTGACCGTGGAAAGACTGGTGACGCTATATATTGATGATGTGGTTAGCCTACATGGAGTCCCAGTCAGTATCGTCTCAGACCGTGACTCGAAGTTCACCTCTCGCTTCTGGTCAGCTTGTCAAAAAAGGTTGGGGACAGAGCTGCGACTGAGTACCGCTTTCCATCCACAGACAGACGGGCAGTCAGAGCGGACCATTCAGACATTAGAGGACATGTTGAGAGCGTGCGCATTGGACTTCAAGGGGAACTGGGACGGTATGATCAAGCTGATTGAGTTCTCTTACAATAACAGTCACCACAGTGCCATCGGCATGGCACCCTTTGAAGCGCTCTATGGACGTAAGTGCAGGTCTCCTGTTCATTGGGACGAGGTTGGCGAGCGTGTTATCACCGGCCCTGAGTTGGTTGAGCAGACTAGAGAGAAAGTAAAATTGATACGAGATAGACTAAAGGTTGCTCAAGACAGAAGCAAGAGCTGGGCCGATTCGAAACGACGTCCCCTGGAGTTCGACGTGGGCGAGAAGGTTTACTTGAGAGTGTCACCTACGAAAGGGGTGTCGCGATTTGGTATAAAGGGTAAACTGAAGCCTCGTTATATTGGTCCATACGAGGTGCTCGAGAAGGTCGGTACCTTG
Source organism: Eustoma russellianum (assembly GCA_036186865.1). Taxonomy (NCBI): domain Eukaryota; kingdom Viridiplantae; phylum Streptophyta; class Magnoliopsida; order Gentianales; family Gentianaceae; genus Eustoma; species Eustoma russellianum. Next base: position 32,444,189 of record AP025052.1, read on the forward strand.
GCCTACCGACTAGCATTACCCCCTGCCTTGGCTCAGGTTCACAACATATTTCACGTTTCCCAGTTGAGGAAATATGTTCCGGACCCGAGCCATGTTTTGGATGCGCCACCGTTAAGGATCCGACCGGACATTACATATGAGGAGACTCCTATCAGAATAGTGGATCGCAAGGACCAAGTGTTGAGGCACCGAGTCATCCCTTATGTCAAAGTGCAGTGGACCAATCACACCGAGCGCGAGGCGACCTGGGAGCTTGAGGAGCAAATGCGAGAGAGATATCCACAGCTTTTCGAATAAGGTACGTCAAGTTTCGAGGACGAAACTTCTTGTAAGGTGGGTAGGATGTTATGGCCGGCAATTTTGTATACATGTATTATTAAATATAAATAAAAAAGGTAATAAAATAATGATAATGATAATAAGGATACTAATGGAGATAAGCACAAACTAGGGTAATTAGAGTTATAGTAGGAAACCTAAACCAAAACCAAATGGGAAAACCTAAAATCTACCCAAACTTTCCCCCCTATATTACGTATACTCACACACACACACACGCAGGAAACAAAAAAAAAAACATACGGTAGAAAAAAAAAAGAGAGAGAGAAAGAGAGAGGAAGAGAGAAAAGAGAGAAGAAGAAGGGAGGCGAGGCTCCGGATCTAAGTGTTACTCTGTCAATTTAATCGTGTTATCGTCAATCGAGGTAGGTGCCTCTTCCCCCCTCAAATGGGTACGATCCTTGCATGCTTAGATGATATTTTATGTGATTCTCTTTTTTTTATTTTTGCTTTATTTGCTTAAAATATTGATTTGTACTCGTTTATATTTGGAAAAGCATGAGGTATTTGTCTATTTTGCTGCCATATACTCGTATGAATATGGATTTGATGGTACGATTGGATTAGGGCGGAAATACCTTTGAATCAACTCAAAAGATTAGGGTTTTACATAGTTAGGGATGTTTAAAATTCCGTTTTGGCCTTGAAATAATTTCATATACCCTGGAAATAGAGAAAAATTGAATCGGGGAACGAAAACGCCACCGGGAGGGTGGCGCGTGGGCTTCACGCGCCGCCGGAGGCGGCCGAGAGTGGGCCTCACGCGCCGGGCGTGAACTGCACGCGCCGGGGGGTGAAAACAAAAAAAAAAGAGAGAAAAGGGGTAGCGGACCGGGCTGGTCTTCAGCGCAGCGGACCGGGCCTGGTCTTAACGGGCCGCGGCTGCAGGACCAGGCCCAATTACGTTTTCTATTTTAAAAAAAAAAAAAAACTGATAAATGGGCGGCCCGCTAACGGGCCGGGCCGGATGGCCAGCGGACCGGACCCGAAGGCAGGCCGGCCCAATATTCTTATATATATATAAAAAAAAAAAGGGAAAAGGGGTGAGCAGCGGAGCGGGCCGGGCCGGAAGGGATGGCAGGCCGGGCCGGAAAGGATGGCGGGCCGGGTTGACCCGGCCAGTAATAAAAATAATGTTTTTTTATTTTATTTTTATTAAATGATTTCTGGAAATTAGAAAATAGCAAATAAATCATTTTAATTTCCAGAAAAATATAATTAAATATCAGAAAATTCCAAATAAATTTCAGAAAGTATAAAAGGTTAAAATAAGATTATTTCCAATTAATTTCTGAATTTTGATAAATATAAGTAATTAAAATAATTAATTACTAAATAGAATTAAATAAGGAAAAATTAGTAGAAAATTCTAGAAAATTTGCACAAGCTAAGAAAAATAAAAGGAATGCTAAATAACCACTTTCCAATATTTGTAAATTTTATGAAGCTAATTATTGAGTGTCGGAGATGGTGAGGATGGGCGTACGGGCCCCAGACGACTAGTGTTGAGTGCCGGAGTTGGTGAGGATGGGCGTACGGGCCCCAGGCGATTTTGTTGTTGCATTCATGGCACGTGCATTGCATTGGGAGTGGGCTGAGATGTACGGGTCTCAGACGCTCGAGTGAAGAGGACCATGGTGTACGGGCCATGAGTATGTGATTATGATGGATCATGGTGTACGGGCCATGAGTATGTGATGATGATGGATCATGGTGTACGGGCCATGGATACTTGGTTATGGTGGATCGTGGTGCACGGGCCACGGGCATCGGTTGGGGTGGATCGTGGTGCACGGGCCACGGGCATCCGCAAGGGTGGATTGTAGTGCACGGGCTACAGGCATCCTGTCAATCCCGGGATCATGCATTGCATATAGGTCTAGGGCATATTGCATGACATGATTCTTGTTGCGCGTGACACGTTAATTGAGCATGCATCACGTACTTGCGCATTTTTATGTGGAGTGACTTACTTACCGCATTTACTTTATCTTATGCATGTTATCTTATATTTATGTGCTATGTGTTATATCATGCTTATGTGCTATGTGGCTATATCATTTTGGTATGTACGTTTTGTATTTGTTTGAGGCGGGCATCTAATGGGTGATTTTTGTCACTCACCCCTACTTCCCAGGTGAGCCGGATGAGGACTACGAGCATATCTTCATTGAGGACGGGACGGACATAGCGGAGTGGGCTGGTTGAGAGCTGCGGCTAGGATATGAGGGGACGCTGCAGCTGTTTTGTTTTTATTTATATTTTGAGGATTTCCACACACTACTTTATTATTTTATTTCGAGGTTTTATTTAGCAATGTAATGACGATTATTGGAGTTTAATATATGTTATGGTTTACGTTTCCGCGGGAAAAATTTCTACGTCATTTTGACAAGTAAGAGATTGATTCGACGCTTTGTATTCTCCTTAGTGAGATACGGCGGGTGCACTGTTCCCGAGGCTTGGGCTCGGGAGCGGGGCGCTACAAGTGCCCCTTGCGGTGAGGTGATCCTAGCAAGATACCGCTGGTCCTTTCAGTTTCGAGAAGCAGCCAAATCACGTACGGTCGTGATCTATGTGTCGATCAGACAGTGATGCCTTATGCTCTTACAAAAATTCTGAACAAAAGTTAAAACTTAAAATACATCATACTAATATCTTTCGGAAAAGAAAAAAAAATACATCATAGATTGTCTAGGTCAATGCACGAATCCTCGTCAACGGAAAAAACTGCTGGATATCTGATTTACATCTTTAAAAAAACTTCATGGGCTGGAACGACAGGGTCTTAGGGCCATAGATTTCGCCTTTATGGTACCAAGAAAGAAAAAAAGATTTACATCGTGCTAAAGATCACATGCAGATTAAACTTAATCTCATTATTGAAACAAGTACTCATTTACTCACTAAATAAAAAAAGATGACTCTAAGTAGAATAAATGATATATTCCACAACCTATATGACAACTTCGTTTGTATTAATTGAACACCGCTGGATAAGTTATCACTATGTTGTTGTTCATTAACCAAATATTAACATAGTTAATGATTATTCTTTGCCATAATAAAATAGTAAAACAAGAAGGTTATAAGAACATTGGTATGTATTATTATACGCAGAAAACAAATAGGCTATCTATTCTAAAAGTTACTAAAATTTTATTTGTTAAGTAACCAATAAAATTGTAACATACATAAAAATAAAAAATTTGTAAAACACTCACTATAATAATGTTTTAGCACACTTATGAAGCGGATCAATAAAAAACATAGCATAAGACTATGTATTTATATGCTTTCTGCTTTTATTATTAATCCACTTTAACAGTGTTTCTAAAATAATGTTTTCAAAGAGCATTTTAATGTAGCAGAAAAGAAAATTTCGGAGATGACCAGAATTATTATCAAGTGTTCTTGAATCTAGAAAAAATTACCTTTATTTCTTTGATGTTTACACATTTTATCTTTAACTCTTTAATGTTTGAAAACTAGTAAGATTGCTGTTTTATAACGAGCCGTCAAAACAACTTTTTGTATAATGTAGCGTAAGTCTGCGTACATTAGATCGCAAAACGTCCAGCCTTTTCTATATATTACGCAAACTCAAAAGCCTAGTATACCGGAACGTATTTTAATGCATGAAAACTCACGCATAGGTACCTTTATCTTGACTTAAAGGTTAATGCCTGTTTTTCTTCTAAACTAATTGGAGAAATAAAATTTTCCGTCCAGTTTAATAGTGATATTATTAATATATTTTATGATTAGATAGTATAAAGAAAATTACCTCTTTACCCTCCCCCTCCTTGTCCTATCCCTTCTTTCTTCCTCGTGTAAGCACCCTAGTCCCAACAGCTCCTACCCAAGATTATCTGCTCACAACCATTGTATCTCAACGACAGCAAATCGTTAAGGTTTAGAGAGATGATAGGCATATAAACAATACATCAATCCCAATTAATAGTTATATTGCTTATTGTAAGACCATGTCTTTATATTTACCTGCATAGATGATACAATAATAAAAATATGATGTATTCATGTACAAGTACAATGATTTAGTAAACAAATAAAAAGCTTCTAATATTTAGATAAGACATCTAAAATAAGGGATAAAGACAATTTTCCCTCGAGTATAACCAAATAAACGGGCAATATATATCGGGCAAAAAAGGACAAACAACCGTTTGTCTTTTTAAAGACTTGTCACAACTAATAAAAAGGTTAGAAATTTATAGAAGATTAATGTTTTGAAACATGAATTTAGAACCCTCTTTATATTGTTCATTTAAGAGAAAAAAGAAAGTATAAAAAAGTATCTATATCTTTTCTTCTCTTTTAAATAGTCCAGTTGAGTAATGTTCCTAGAATAGGGGTTGAGATCTACTCACCCCATTTTCCTCACCTCCTTTGTGACCACGCAACACATGGCAGCAAGAGAGGGTGGTGAGGCTAGAAGAGGGTCTCTTGCATCTAGCCTCACCACCCCCTTGCTGCCACGTGTCGCGCGGTCACGCGTCACCGCACCCCCTTGCGGTGAGGGGATCCTATCCCCTAGAACAGTGTCTAGTACTGCACTCTTTCCGGAAATGATGGGAAGAGGGCACTGTACATCAGAGAGAGAGACAACTTCTAAGGTGCATGTGATTAGTTTCGGCAGTCTAGCTGTTGTTTTAAAGATTCCCCGACACAGTAATGTCCTAAGATCGAGTGAAAATAAACAAAAAAAAATATAATAATTTTATTAAAAATCTATTTTTTTTCATAAATTTGAAATTAAATCCACTTTTATATACTACAGTTCTGTCAAAACAGCTATGCGCCACATTGATTTTTGTATACCACGTTTGTGTCATTGCGGTGGATATACTTTATTTTCTAAAAAAAAATTAATTTTCCAGTTTAATTTTTAAAATTATTTTTTCAGTTTAATTTTTTCTAAAACTAATTTTTCCAGTTTAATGACACGGTTGTGTCAATGCATATTTCCATTGGAAACGTAATATTTTCTCAGTGCATAACTTTTTTTTACATTTTACTTTTCACGGGCATGTTTATTAAAAAATATAATTGAATTTTTAAGGTAAACAGAACAAATACGAACAAATAAACAAGAATAAAGTAACTTTAAAATTAAAAATAAATCAAAAGTGGAAGAAAGTATGAATATAAACAAAATGAAATAATACAGGTGCAATATACATCTCAGAGGCACTCACTAGTACCACAACGCTTCCTACCTCTAAGTCGCTAAGCAGCTTTACTACGTCTTAGTGGACCTAGTTCTTCTGGCAGTTGAGATTGTGCCTGATGTAGGTCGCGCTCTATGTCTTTGACAATCTATTCATCATTGAGACTAGAAGGAGGAGATAATCGGAAATATCAAGCATGTCATCGTCATCTTTGTCAAATGCATGTCTGCTATAAATGGCTGATGTCTGGAATGTGTCCGATGCATGCAACGAAAGACTTGTAGACTGTAACCCTCCAGCGTCCACATATGCAAATGATGGCCCCTCCAGTTGAGACATGATAAACAACGGATAATATGCATCCGCAATCAGCTGGATGACTTCTGCTAGAGGTATCTACATCAGAAGATGTCTGAGAACCTCCTCCCTAACCCCTCCGATGCAATCTTCCTACTCGTCTCGTCTTCGATAGATGCCGCATGATGGTACATCTAAGCAAGATGGTTTGCCTACAAATTAAATAATAAAAAAATCAATACACACTTAACTTGCGATGACACAATTAAATAAAATAAAAGATTAATACATAAAAACCACATGATTAAATGTGGAACCGCGGAAACCGTTGTCACCTACATGCTACGAGGACGACTAAGCATCAGAAGTGTTTGATGTCTGTACCATAACATGTATGGTGAGTTAGTTGTCAGTACGCCAGTTCAAGACATAGCTATCTCGATCCGCTGCGCTCGGTCGACCCACTATTCCAAGAATATGGCGTGCTACACGTTTTCCACCCTATTCACCATTTAATGGATAACAACACCCAGGCGACAACCCTAGGCGACACCTCCTGCGTCAGCCCAAACTCCATCATCTATATATAGGATAGGTGATGCTCAGTAATGTATCACAACAAAAATGGCATCTGAGCAATCTACAGATGCTCATCCTGGGTGTATACCGGTGGCAAGTTTGCAATAACGTCTGGATTATAAGGCACCCACATAAAATCTCCTCTGCTAGACTTTCGAGCAGATTGCGTGTATCAGCCACCGCATGACGAGAAACCTCTAGGAAGCAACTGTCACTAAGCACCACGTCTAATCGCTAGACTCCTAACACATCAAATATGGAAGACAACAAACCTCTCCTATAACTGCAGCAGTTGTAATGGAGCCATAATCTGATTCCTCCCCATCTTTACATGAGAGTCCTTGCATAGGTTCTGGTACAAGCATACGAGAACGGTGTTGTGGATTGTGCGTATATTTTGTCATAACTTCATTGCATTGTAAAATTACGAAATAAAGGTTCAAAGTGAAAAATGAGAGGTGCTTGTGCAACCAATGTGTGACATACAGTGGTTATGTCAAAACTGTGGGGTGCACAGTGCTTTTGACAGAACCGCAGAATGCCAAAAGTCAAAATGATACACTGCGGTTCTATCAAAATCCCGGTGTGTTTTACACGATACTTTTGACATAACCGCCATGTATAAGAGTGAGTTTACTTCCAAAAAAATTTGAGTTTTTTAAAAATAAAACTACTAATTTTTACTTTCTTTCACTAAGATCCCGACACCTATAGATTATTACATCCATGGGATCATAGTCCATCAATATTTAGAATATTTTTTTTACTATTTTATTGTAAGCGTCAAATTTAGCAATCTTACACTGTTGAATTTGTCTGCGTCATCTCTTTCACAAAACTCAACTGTTTAATCCCATTAGGAAAACCTACTAGATAACAAGCATAGTGTATTAGTGCTTTGTAAAGAGTCCATGTCCTCCTAAAAAAGGCAAAACCCCTCGACTTGTTACCTACATGCTACGAGGACGGCTAAGCATCTGAAGTGTTTGATGTATGTACCATAACATGTATGGTGAGTTAGTTGTCAGTACGCCAGTTCAAGACATAGCTATCTCGATCCGCTGCGCTCGGTCGACCCACTATTCCAAGAATATGGCATGCTAGACGTTTTCCACCCTATTCACCATTTAATGGATAACAACCCCCAGGCGACACCTCCTGCGTCAGCCCAAGCTCCATCATCTCTATATAGGATAGGTGATGCTCAGCAATGTATCACAATAACAATGGCACCTGAGCAATCTACAGATGCTCATCCTGGGTGCGTGTCGGTGGCAAGTTCGCAATAACATCTGGATTATAAGGCACCCACATAAAATCTCATCTGCTAGACTGTCGAGCAGATTGCGTGTATCAGCCATCGCATGACGAGAAACCTCTAGGAAGCAACTGTCACTAAGCACCATGTCTATTCGCTAGACTCCTAACACATCAAATATGGAAAACGGCAAACCTCTCCTATAACTGCAGCAGTTTTAATGGAGCCATAATCTGATTCCTCCCTATCTTTACATGAGAGTCCTTGCATAGGTTCTGGTACAAGCATACGAGAACGGTGCTGTGGATTGTGCGTATATTCTGTCATAACTTCATTGCGTTGTAAAATTACGAAATAAAGGTTCAAAGTGAAAAATGAGAGGTGCTTATGCAACCAATGTGTGACATATAGTGGTTATGTCAAAACCGCGGGGTGCACGGTGCTTTTGACAGAACCGCAGAATGCCAAAAGTCAAAATGGTACACTGTGGTTCTATCAAAATCCCGGTGTGTTTTACACGATACTTTTGACATAACCGCCATGTATAAGAGTGAGTTTACTTCCAAAAAAAATTTGAGTTTTTTAAAAACAAAACTACTAATTTTTACTTTCTTTCACTAAGATCCCGACACCTATAGATTATTACATCCATGGGATCATAGTCCATCAATATTTAGAATATTTTTTTACTATTTTATTGTAAGCGTCAAATTTAGCAATCTTACACCGTTGAATTTGTCTGCGTCATCTCTTTCACAAAACTCAACTGTTTAATCCCATTAGGAAAACCCAATAGATAACAAGCATAGTGTATTAGTGCTTTGTAAAGAGTCCATGTCTTACTCCAAAGGCAGAATAAAACTCTCATATAACTGTTACTAAAAATCAAACCTGCATGTGTCGGTTGAAATGGGCTGAAAATCAAATAAGCTACGTAATGAGACCTACGCTTATAAATTACATTCATGGGATCATACTCTATTAAAATTTAAAATATTTTATTACTATTTTATTACAACTATTTTCATATTTAATAATCTTCTTTGTTTGTCTACGAAAAAGATCACCATATCGTTCTCACCGTTGACCACCTTTTGATCGGCCGAACACTTTTTTATAGGTCAGTCTTTAGCCTGACCGCACAACTATATTACTGGACACATGGCGCGCGAAGATTTTCCATCGTCCATTTTGACGGTAAGAGGATTTGGTCTAGTTGTCCCTAGGACATAGTCCAGTTAGACTCGGGTTGAGATTTGTTCCAACAAATCAAGAGTTCGAATCCAAGGACACGCACAATGTAAATGTTTCGATCTAATTTGTAGAAAGAACCTTGTGTGAGTCACTACTAAATCTTAAATCAATCTAAAAGACCATTGAACTTTTAATTTGCATCCTCATGTTTCAACGGTGGAGCTTCAGACAATGACTTTTTCTCCAAAGATTTGGACTACCTGGTCTAGTCATCTCTTTCACAAAACTCGAATCCCATTGGTTGAGTATGTAGAATTTGTTTGGCATGCTTTCTGAACTAAACACAAACCCCCAAAAAGTTATAAGCTTTGCTTTGCTTTCTGTGCGTGTAAAAGAGAATCTTAAATTCTTTCTCCAGTGTTTTTTATGTTTTCACGTCTGTCTGTGTATATTATATACCTGAAGAGCGGGGACTAAAGGTGCTTGCTTTATTGCCCAAAGTTGAAGCGTGAAGAGGTTTGTCAACTCCATCTCCATTTTTCCTTTCTGGGTTCTTCTCTTTCTGGCTCCCTGCAAGTTGTTTTCAGCGAAACCAACTCAAGATTTTAACTTGATCTATGAATAGTTTTCTTGCATCCTAACTGTTTGTCTGAATGTCTGACAGGTGGGATAGAAGTAGAAGACCTTTCTTAGCAGAAGGAAGACGCAAAAGAGCTTTCAGACTGATAATTTGGACGTGATTTAGTCTGTTAATTGCTTTTGAAGTGCATAGAATCAGCTCTAGTGTAGAAAAATGGAAAAGCTTTTGAACAGTTATGATAAGGAGTACATGAAGATGGCCATGTTAAAACATGAGGAAACCTTCAGAGAACAGGTGACGATCTTTGTTTGCTCTCCGTTCTTTATTCTTGAACCAAAGTGTGTAACTTGATCCTTGTACAAACGTTTCAACCGTGTAATTGAAGAAAGTTCAAATCTTGCAAGTTTCTTGATGCTGATTCTTGACTTTGTGATTTACTATTCTATGTGTGCAGGTGTATGAACTTCATCGCCTTTATGAGATTCAGAAAATACTGATGAAAAACGTTGCAAACGGCAAACAAGTGCAGGAATTAAGCAGATGGAATATTGTAAACTCTACAAATTCAGATCTGGTTCATGATTCTCACTCTATACACAAAAACCACCAGGTTGTCTTGGAAAACCCTGCTGAAGAACATATTGCCAGAAGAGAATGCAATGGAATTGTGGATGAGAGTGAGCTGGAGCTTACGCTTGGGCCCACGAGTTTAGGCAGGAAGAAAAAAGTAGACAGTTTAGATTCTGCTGCAAGTTTTTCTTCTTCTTCCACTGTGTCCAGTCATATGCAGAGGTCAAACTCAGGATTTGATCAGAGGATGAATCCACCAAAAGATGATCTGAAGGCCCGGAAATGGAGTTTCGAAAAGCCGGGTTCGAATTCTTTGTTCTTGAGTAGGAAGAGAATTGGCTCTGCGGTTGAAGAGCAAATTAGACAAGATAAACATAGCAATCCTCCCTGGCTTTTCCAAGCTACAAATTTGAATACAGCTAGGAAGAATCATCTACAGTGGGTATGAGAAAATTTTTGTGCTATCCCTCCATCCAACTTTATGTTTGTACAATTGGGTTAGAAAATAGTTTATTTCAATGTATGCTTCAAATCATCAGTTAGGAGATCTTTTGGTTTTCCTGGGATGGCACCAAAGCTGGAAGACTATTACACTAATCAAGTCTTGCTGAATTTTAATACATCTGTAGCCCACTTGGATTTAGCAAAAGTCTGATGTTTCTTGTCTAATATTTGTAAAATCCAATGACCCAATCTGGACTCTAAATTGCACTTGATTTCAGAAAAGTCATTTGATGTCTCCATGTATGGAAGGTCTAATAGTCCGGATGTTGAATTCATATACATCTGTATCTTATGCTTTGAGTTACTAGCTCAACCGCTATTTTTATGCATCTGTAGCCCACTTGGATTTAGAATAAGTCCTATGGTTTTTGTCTAATGTCGTAAAGTCCAATGATCCAGACTGGAGGATAAGTCAATTACTTTCTCAAATGGAACTCTATAGATTGTTGAATCATTATTGTATGCCAGCTTAATGGCTACTTCTTTGATATGAATGAGCTTCTAGTGGTCCATGTCATTCGTCACTCAATTGCTTCCAATCAAGCACAGTTGTACTTTTCAAGAAAAGAAATGGACAGGCGAGGGAATCTAGGGTGTGGGGTTGTTGTTTTCTGGTAAATGAAAAAATCTTGCATTTTAGCTTTAAGTTCCATCTTTTGGATAGTGATCCCACACCACTTACTTTGGAAGTACATGGATCTAGATTTTATATTATATAAACTTCTATCAGCATAGATGACTAGATAAGAAGAATCTTATCTTATCTAAGCTAGCTTTTCTTTTATTCAAGAGTGATTATTAAGCGCAAGTGGTGATTCTCAACTTTCCAGTTTCTATTCTTTTGTATGTACTTCCATCTCCATCTACCACATGGAAATGATATCAAACTCAGTAAAGTAAGAGTGGTCTGTCTGCCATCAAATGGACATCATGATTCTTCATTCCAAATGCAACAAAACTTATTGTTTAGCTCCACCATTTATTCTCTTAACTTATTTTATATGTTACTAAATAGTTTAACTGAATCAGGATCTCTGAGTCCCATAAAAAGTCCTCTTTTAAAAGGACGCGCCAACTGATTTATCCTTTATCTCTAATGGTATCTTTTTCCAATCTCAGATATGAATGGTTACGTATATCCGACCCCCCAGTACCCCGTCATAGACGGGAGCCTATAAGGCAACGGGGTAATGTTGTTGTTGTTTTTTATTTCTCATAGAAAGCAACAGTATATCTTCAATCATCTGAATTTCCAAAATTTAAAGGTTCTTTTACTATACATAAATATCATCCAAGAAAGGAACAGAGCAAAAGGAGGTAAAAAGTTGCAGCAAAATAGCAAGAACCTAATGCAATGGCCTTCTTCCAATGTCTTCCTCAATCCTGATAGGAAGCAAATTCTCATGATATTGAATGTCTTCGATCTTTGGGGGGTTTGCTCCGCGCTTTTGTGTTGGAAGGGAAGATTCCATCAGCCCTGATGAATGTATTAATCTTTCCCAGTTTTTTGGACACAGAGCTAATGAATGATTTTCTTGGCAATGGAGGTTTATTGGCTGATGGTTGAGTGATCCCTAATGGACTGCTATCAACTGATCTACCTGCAGTTTTTTCAATTTCTTTCAACCTCATTTTCATCTTCGCTAGCTCCAACTTGAGATCCTGGTTCTCCGTTCTTAAGCTCGTGAGTTCATCTGATCCGGCGCGAACGTCTTTAGGGATCTGATTTACTTTCAGAGCAAAAGTAGGAGATTCAGCTCCAACAAGGTTGCCATCCATCGCCTCTCGAAGCCTTTGTTGCTCGTAGTAAAGCACTTGAACAACTGTTTGAACAGGTAATCTGTCATTATGTGCAGCATGAGCACAGGCTTCCCTTGATAGCTTTTGGCAGTCCATTACACCACAGACTTTCTTTCTCTCCATTTCACTCAAAGCAGGATGAGCCTACAAATCATTCATCATCAGTATTTGATTCAAATGCAAGATGTATATGAGGTTGAAATCACTCCACAGTTTAATCACATGCAATGCCATTAAAATCTTTTATAAAATAGAGTCAAACACACACTCTTCATTGACTTTGGAATATGATGGAAGAAAGCAAAATGACTCACTAAATTGGTTGCGGTTCTTATATGGTGAAGTAGCAGTTGAGCGCCACAGCTTGACGCAATTTTCATTATGGGTCATCGGAAAACAACCCCTGTGTGTTCTAACACATGTATACAGTTGCGTACATCCGACCTCCCCATATTCCGCTATAGGCGGAGCCTCTAAAGTAATAGGGCAATGTTGTTGAAAGCTTAATCCACATAGAAAAGTTACAAGAGTAAAAAATTTGAGTAAGAGAGAGCTTGCATGACATGCATACAGTGTCCAGCATTTTGGAGCAACAGAAACGAATTGCACCTTTAGAAAGATGTCAATGGACCTATAGATTCCATCTTCAGTTAATCTTGAATGCTCAGGGACGAGCTCAGCAAGGCTGATGAACTTGGAAACCGATAAATTACGATCAGAAGCAATTTCAGCAAGATAGCTCTCCATTAGCTTCCCAATTCCTTCCATATCATTTTGTGGAGGAGAAACATATTCTTCCTCCGAGTTGAATCCCAAACGTGTTGCCTCCCTTTCGTGCTCCAAATAATTCAACATGATCCTCTGTACTGTCTCAACATCAAAAAGAGTGTCTCCAGTGAAAGAATAAGCAGGAATCAATAGATCATCTAACACAGCCTGTCCGAGTTGCAATGCTATCCGCTTCTCAAGGTCTAGCCTGCAAGCAACTGTGGTTTCTAGATATATAGCAGCCCTCAACAGCATTGAGAGAAAGCTAACTGACAGAGAATTCTTCTCTCTTGGTAGAAGACTAACAATTGTTTCCAAAACGACGCGTTTTTCGTGTTCTTGTCTTGGCTCAATTTTCTTTCTTCCCTTTCCAAATATTTCCTGCGATAAGCAATGACAACTTCATTTACACACAAAATGATTAGAGCATTCTTAATTGAAAGTTCACAAGGTCGAGATATTACCAAACCGCGAAGAGATTTCTGCACATACAACATTAGAACCGGACCAAGGGCATACTGATTGAATCCCCTTGAGATCATTGCAATAAGAACCCTTTGGAACATGTCAATTCTAAGGACTGCTAAATCCTCTGCCCACCAATCAACCACGGCTTTTGGCTGTGGCGTGGAATTTACACCATTTCCCAATGAGCTAAATTGCATGTCTTTGCAGGCTATATAAGCAATTGTGTCTATGCATCTGCTGACCAATTTTACATCATCTGCTATGGGAAGCAAGCCTTCTGAGGCATGCAAAACAGTCACTGCTCCTGCCAGAGTCTTGAGTGCGATTTCGTTCAAGTAAGCCTCTGTTCTTCCTACTAAGTTTCCTACTGCATAGTCTTCTGTCATCTCAAGAAACTCCGAAACACATCTAAGCATCGCAATGTTTTCTGTACCCATCTCGAAATTAATTCCATAGCAGAATTTGGCAGCAAGCTCAAATGCTTCTGATCCCCCAGGAACATCAGGGATTTTGATTTCAGAAAGATCAGGATCAGTGGAATCTGACGTTAATTTTCTTATGTATCCACACTTTGAGATCAATGGGAACTGTATGATATTGGAAAATCAAGATTATCAAGATTCAAAATCAGAATTTCAGTTTCTCTTAAGCCCATTTGCTTGATCATATGTACAATCAAAATGATAAATGAACTTAACAGAATGCAATAAAAGATCCGACGACGTGGACTTCCTTAAACATATAGTACCATGTTTAAACAAGAGATTCAAAACCAGAACTTCAATTTACTCTTAAGCACACTTCCTAGAGATCATATTTACAATCAAAATGATAAATGAACTTTAAGGGACTAACAATAAAAGATCCCACGACATGGGCATCCTTAAACATATAGTATCATGTTTGAACAAAAGTCATACATAAAATAAAAACAATTATAAGGAGATTAAGCTGTACCTTGTGCAGAGAAAAGGAAGCTCCACCTGCAACAACTATAATATCACTTGGGATTTCATGAGAAAAAATCCTGCTTAAAAATGATCAAAAAACAAGAAACATCAATACTGCAATAATGTTGCAGACATCTCTCTATCTATTCATCATGAAATTACCACATGAATATAAAAAAGTAATTAACAAGAAGAAAAGGGACAAGTACCATTCACTAGTCCTTTTGAAAGCAGAGGAGAGATCTTTCTTCTTAGTAGATGACATTTCAGCAGCTGTGAATTGTGTTCTTTCTTCAGAATCAAGATTGACCATGGAAGAAAGAATCAGAGGAAGAAAGCCATGTTTAAATATCAGTTCATGAAGTATATGTTTTTGGAAGAAGTAAGCAAGATTTTCATGCAGTGTTTTCTGAATTGCAATATGGAAAAGGTCAGTACATCAACCAGAATCTGTAGTCTTTTTTCTCATAATAATCCAACCACAAATCCCTGTGCTAGAATTTATGTCTAGTTGTCATTTTGTAATTATCATCTCTTTTACATGAATTTCCAAAACAGACCCTCCAATGGAGAGGTGAAATACAACTCATTAGAAGAATTAAGAAGTATTCACATACACAAACTACTTAATACAAAACTACTACTACAACAACATTACCTCATTGTCTTAGAGGTTCCGGCCTATGAAAGGGCATGGGTGGTCGTATGTACGCAACCATACCTATGTGTTAGAAACACATAGATGTTGTTTTCTGATGACCAACAGCTACTTCACACTATAAGAAGCGTTGCTTTATTCCATTATATTTCAAAGTCAAAGAAGAGTGTGTCATTGATTCTATTGGAAATGAAAATATTAATACAAAACTAACATGCTTAAATAATGTCTGTCCACATTTGGAAAATTTGAAGTTAACCTAAATGCGTGACACTCTTGTAGTAAAACTATTGTATCAAGTGTCAAGTTAACTTGACAAAACATACATATTAACCTATAAAATATATAACTCACCGAAGAAAAACCATTATTTTTTTTTTTGAAATTCTTTATACTAATTGTGACTAGAGGACCTAGACCGAAATTTTATTTTTCTTGCTAGGAATGTAACTGTAAGAAAATGATGCTAAACGTCAAACGTTTATGAAGATGAAATTTGAGAGAAGCTAAAAAGGATAACCAGTGGAATGGTGGCTAATTAAAGAACCGTGTGTGTTGGGGGGGGGGGGGGGGTTGGGGATAGCTAGAACAGATAAGAATTGGTTTTGTGTGGCTACAAGTGTTGGTATTTTGGGTCCAGTAGATGCCGCCAATATAGGATAAAAAGCTCCCAACTGCTAAATGTATACATCACCCGTGGGAGTGCATCATTCACATTACATCTTTCTATCGTACTGTATTAATTTGATTGAATCTTGGATCCCACTGCCGTGTAGGGTATGATATTAATATTGGATCTCATTGCCATGTGTAGGGTTTAACATTAATGTGGTCAAATGAGCTAAATTGTATAAAAAAATGTGCAACGGGATGAAGAGGGAGAAAGCATGTCCGTGGTGTTTTACATGACCTGATTTTAAGTCACCATTACTTGTAATTTTTTGAAATAATTTTACTCAATTTTGCCGTTTTCAGAAGGCCGGTAACCGTACATATAGTCTCAAGTAGGCTAACTCTAATTTACATAAGATAACATAGTACTTTCTCTTGAAAACTATCACTTTAGCATGTATCTAAACTTTCACGCGTAATCTAAGCCATCTAGAGGCCAAATTTGTCGATGAGATCCTCTAGAAAGTTGTAGCTACGGATGTCTAGTTTCTTTAGCATATTGGATCACCTTAAAACGGAGTTGTATAAGAGAGTTATGACCAAAATAATGAAATATAGTCATCCTTTGAAAACCCTAAATTTTAGGTTTCTTTTTTTCAAATTTGAAAAGTCTATTTTACTATCTTCTAACCAACGTTTTTAATGTCTAAAAACATTTTAAAAACATGCAAATGACTCTAAAATATATTACAAAAGATTACAAGACATGGTGACCGAAAATTAGGTCATGCAAAACACCATGAACGTGTTTCATCCCTCTCCATTCTGATGCACATTCTATTTATGCAATTTAGCTCTTTTGAGTTTATCAAATATATAAGTCAAATGATGTATTCATGTGAACGGTCTTCGAAAACTTGTTTATTTGAAAATTCGTAACTAATCTAAATCTAAGTCACTAACCTCATGCAAACTCATACACCACTAATCGTTTATCTGCTATTTGGTTGTTACTACAACAACAACGATATTATCCCATTGAGTCAGAGCCTCCGATCTATGGCGGAGTATGAGAGGGTCAGATGTACAAAACCGCACCCATATGTTAGAAACATACAGAGGTTGTTTTCCTATGACCCATAATAAAAATTACGTCAAGTTTGTCGATCAAATTGATACCATATTAGTAATTTTATAATGGTGCGGGCGTACCATTTGTTCATAGGACGATTATTCAATTTAGGCTGAACAAGGGCAAATTACTAGAAAAAGAAAGAAATAATCATTACACACTTAAACAAGCAAACGTAAAATGATGAAATTGGCCCTAAAAAAAATATGACATATAGAATTCCATTGGGTCATTGAGGTTCAGAAGATATATTAGCTCAAAGTGTTGCTATTTGTGTAACCTTTTGTCATGTCACTTCACATCTATCATATCTAATTTAATTTTAATCCTTTAACCTTAAACTGTTCATTAAAATCAATTGAAAAATATGTTAGATATAATACCGATTCTACCTTTTTAGACCAGATCAATTGACTTGTACTCTTTTTAACATTCTGTATTATAATTTGTTTTATAATTTTAAGGTCACGATTTCGAATCGCAGAAAGAATATTTTTTCCCACAAAGTATAGAGTAAAGTCGCAAAGCGCTTCAACCCCTCTCCAAACACTGTACAAATGCGAAAGAACAATGAAAGGAGAATGCCCTTTATTATAATCTGCTCAGAATAAAATACTCTAGGACCAACTCTACATTAGACACTGATATATACGTAATCTCATTTGGTGGCTAGAATTAGGGCGGTTCAACGAACGGTTTGAGTTCGGTTTGTGTTAGGTTCGTATTCGTTCGGTAACTGTCTGTAAACGAGCCAAATTTGAACAGCTGTTTGTGTTCGTTTACTAGAACGACCTGAACTATTTGCGAATTGTTTGGCTCGTTTAAACAGTTATAGTGTCATCGAACCAAATTCGAACCAATTTTAAAGTTCGTTTAGCAAAACAAACCGAGCCAAACAGTTCGTTTAGCTAAACGAATACGAATTCGAAAACCTAGTATTCGGTTCGGCTCGGTTCGTTAACACCCTTGCCCAGAATTTCATCAATAAATCTTCCTTTCGTCGGTCACCTATTAAAAAATGTATAATGCATGGCCCAATAGCCGCACCCTTCATCCATTGCCCTTATAATTTTTTCTGGATCTTGAAGTTGGACCGGAATGTGTGGTTACTATCAGATTTTAATCAGCTATTGGTAAACTTGAACTTCTTGTGTTGTCACCTCAAGTAAATTTCCACATTAAATTTCTTCTGGCCACAATGCCCCTGTGCAATGTGGATGGATCATTCAAACAGGGATTCAATTATGAATTCCAAATCTATTAGAAAAAGTGTTGAAATTCAAGAAGAAAATGTTGCTGGGAGTACGTACTGCTGAAGTGGTTAAAGGTGATGAAGGAATTACGTCGAACAGTTTGTTGCTTGCATCAAACAGGTTCTGGACTGAGAGAAGCAAGTGCGAAAGGATGCCAGTTGAAGGTGAAACGGTTGAGGCAGTTGAAATGATCAGTGAGAAGAAGCAAGGACCGCGTGTTGTGGGTAACTTGCGGAGGAATTGGGCAGACTACAGAAAGGGAGTTGGTTGAGTTAATTGGGTTACGTTAGGAGCAGTTGGAAAAACGGCATATTAGTTAAATCGTGTTGTTTTACCATTGTACCCTTACTTAGTCAGTTAGTTGAGGCGGTTATAGAGGCTTTTATGTAATTTGCTTTCTTTCTTCTTCATTGTAACTATTTAAACCATTTGGGTGTACAGTTGAACGTAGAATGAATTTCACAATTCCCAAATTCTGTCCATTACAGTTTTCTCTCCGTTTTCTCTCTCTGTTCTCCAGTGAATTGCTCTTGCATTCGTATCAAGTTCGCTTTCTAGATTTGGTGTATTGATTTTTAATATGGTATCAGAGCACTTCAATTGGCATTGTTGAATTGAAAGGATTTCATATGGCTTCCTCTTCAAATTTGAATCACGCTGCTGCAGATCCAGCAGATGACCCCCTGTACTTACATCCTAGTGACAATCCTGCGTTGGTGCTGGTGCAACCGTTGTTGAATGCACATAATTACCATGGTTGGAGTAGGACGTTCCGCAGAGCGTTGGAATCAAAGAACAAAACAGGTTTTATCGATGGATCTTTGGTTAAACCTAATGAAAAGGACCGTAAGTTTTCTAGTTGGGTAAAGGCTAATAATATGGTTGCATCTTGGATCATGAATTCGGTTATTCCTTCTATTGCTCAAAGTGTAATGTGGATTGATGATGCACTTGGCATTTGGAAAGATCTAAAACTAAGATACGGTAACGTAGATGCCTTTAGGCTGTCTGATTTACAGGAAGAATTTTATGCCATTAAGCAGGATAATCTCTCCATAACTGACTATTACACTAAGTTGAAGGCTGTATGGGAAGAGCTAACTGTTTTAAAATCAATTCCTGTATGTACGTGTGGAAGATGCGTATGTAATGTGTCCGCTCAAATTAGTAAATTTGTTGAAAATGATATGGTGATCAAGTTTCTGAAAGGTTTGTCTGATGATTACGACTCAGTCAAGTCACAGGTACTTTTAATGAGTCCTCTTCCTGATATAAACGCCACTTTTGCTATGGCGGTGAAATATGAGAGGAAGATTTTATATAATAACAATTCTGGTTCAATTTCTTTCAACAACAATCCTTCTGCCGTTATGAATGCCACAGGGAATTTCAGTAACAGTTTTAGGCCTCAGAAAGGACAGAATTATCAAGGCTCCAAGCCTCAAGGGACATATAAAGGTCCCAGACCACAAGGAGGATATGGTGTGTCGGAGGTAAGCGTGCTGTATGCACATATTGTGGATTCTTAGGATATACGGTTGACAAATATTACAAAAAGCATGGATATCCTCCGGGATATCAACCTAAAGGGCAGGTGAATTATGTGGCCTATGAACAATCTGCAGAAGGCAATGAAGGCTATGGCTATCAGAATGAGGCAGCAACGGATGAATCACAAGCCAATCAGCACGTGGATGTGCATCACCAGGCCACATTGGAAGAGTCACCTGCATTGACTCATCAGCAATATACTCAACTGATACATATGCTGCAAGAGCATCAAGAGAGAAATCTGAAGTCCATTCACAATGTGAAGGAAGGACATGTGGTGATGTCTGCTCAGAAGCAGGGCACTTCAGGTAAGAAGCACGGTAATGTAGTTTATGAAAATTCAAATACTTGGATCTTGGACTCAGGTGCTACTGACCACATATGTTGTGCCTTGGATCTTTTTCACACATATAAACTAGTCACTGCACTCAAAGTAAAACTTCCCAACAGTCATTGTGTTGATGTAACCCATGTTGGAACCGCAATTGTTAATCCTTCTCTGCAGTTATCCAATGTTTTTTACATTCCTCCTTTTACTTTCAATCTTATCTCTCTCGAAAAGCTGACACTGGATAATAACTACAGTGTGTTTTTCCATCTTGATTCATGTCTGATCTTTGAACAGAAATCTTTGAAGATGATTGGTTTAGCTAGAGTGAACCAAGGGTTGTATCAACTCCATGGTTCACCACAGCAGTGTCTGATGCATCAACGAGCCCATTCACCCAACTTCAATATTGCTCTCTCAGCACCAGCCTTGAACTGCAGTCTTTGGCATTCAAGACTGGGACATCTTTTCTACTCCAGAATGAAAGAAATCAGCAAACTAGATCCCTTAGTAGTTACCCCTAATAATCCACCTCCATGTACTGTGTGCCCCCTTGCCAAGCAAAGAAGGCAACTCTTTCCCATTTCTTCTTCTGTGTCTGTTGCACCTATGGCTTTAGTTCACATGGATATTTGGGGACCCTACAAATACCCCCACCATGTTTGGACAACGTTTCTTTCTTACTGTAGTAGATGATTACAGTAGGTTTTGCTGGATATATTTGATGAAAAGCAAATCTGAAACCCGAAATATTATACAAAGTTTCTGTAACTATGTTTCTGTTCAATTTGATCTAAATGTTAAAGTGATCAGATCAGACAATGGACTTGAGTTCCAAATGGAGTCATTCTATGCATCCAAAGGGATAATACACCAAACCAGTTGCCCTTACACTCCTCAGCAAAATGGGCTGGTTGAACGAAAACAATAACACCTGTTAACTGTTGCACGGGCTCTGAAGTTTGAGTCTAATGTGCCTATTAAATTTTGGGGGTTATGCATCCAATATGCCGCTTATTTGATCAATATAACTCCATCACCCATTATATCTCATCAAACACCTTTTCAGTTATTATACAAAAGACCTCCATCCTACCAGAATCTCAAAACATTTGGCTGCCTGGCTTATGCAGCAGACACAAAACCTCACAAACTGAAATTTGCCCCCAGGTCAAGAAAGAGTATCTTCCTTGGCCTTTCCCACACAACAAAAGGCTACATATTACAGGACCTAGCCACTCATGACATTTTCAATTCTAGGGATGTCATCTTTCATGAACTTGTATTTCCCTTTTCCACAGACACATCTCCTAATCTATCCAACAGTCCTACTGACCAAGTTTCTTAGTATCAACCAGGGCCTGTGAATCCTGACATGTTTAATCATCCTTATACTTCTACGTCCAGTACATACTCTCAACCTATTTCACCTACTCACTCTTCTAATCTTCCTGCCACATTCTCTCCTAGACACTCTTCCTCACTAAGCCCTACCTCAGACTCAGTGCCATCCGTAACACCTCCAGTCAACCTGCCCCCTTCCCTTGAACCTGATTCTTCAACAAATAATTCTTCTCAAATCACTCCTCAAATCATCACATCTAATGATGCATCACCGTCACTCTCATATCCATCCAGACCTCAAAGGCCTAGACATGCTCCAGCTTATCTAGCAGATTATTACTGCAATCAACTCCATATTCCCAAACACACCAGTACTCCTCACTCTCTTAACAAGGTATACACTATACAGTCCTTAGCACCTCAGTACAAAGTATTTGTTTTGAATGTTCATAGACATACAAAGCCTAATTCCTATTCTGAAGCAGCCAGCTCCTCAGCATGGCTGAAACCAATGCAAGCTGAGCTGGCAGCTTTGCAAGCTAATCATACTTGGCAGCTAGTTTCTTTGCCTGCAGGAAAGCAACCTATAGGATGTAAGTGGGTCTATAAGGTGAAATATCAGTCTAATGGGCAGGTAGAGAGATACAAAGCCCGGCTCATTGCCAAGGGATATACACAACAATACGGCATTGACTATCAGGACACGTTTTCTCCCGTTGCCAAGATGACTACTATACGTTTTGTGTTGACTTTAGCATCTAGTAATGGATGGCATCTTCAACAGCTAGATATCAATAACGCATTTCTCCATAGAGATCTCCATGAAGAAATTTACATGCTGCCGCCTCCTGGGATGGACCTGCCTTCCCCTAATTTGGTATGTAAGCTCCAAAAGTCGTTATATGGTCTCAAACAGGCAAGTAGGGAATGGAACTCTAAGCTCACGAAGTACCTTCAGTCTCTTGGATTTGTGCAATCAAAAATGGACTATTCACTCTTCATCAAGGTTACTTCTACATACACCTTACTTTTGTTGGTCTACGTCGATGATATTATTATGGCATGTTCTGATCTGACAGCTATTCACACCATTAAGAGCCAGCTGCATACTACATTTAAAATCAAAGATCTAGGTGACCTTAGATACTTCTTGGGCATAGAAGTGGCTAGGTCACAGGGGGGCCTTCTCATCAACTAACGTAAATATCCTGGAGCAATCTGGCTTTCTTAGATCCAAACCAGCCAAGAGCCCGATGGAAAAGAACCTTAACCAGACTGGACATAAGCTATATCGTCCAACAATTAAGTCAATTCCTGGATTGTCCTACCACTAATCACTTGAAGGCGGCTCATAGGCTTCTTAGGTATCTAAAGGCAAGTGTTGGTCAGGGGTTACTCTTCCCATTCAACACTGATCTGAAGCTGCAAGCATTCGTGGATTTTGACTGGGCTGGTTGTACGGAAACTAGGCGTTCTATAACGGGATTTTACGTGTTTTTGGGAGATGCACTTATATCATGGAAAGCGAAGAAACAAAACACAGTTTCAAGGTCATCTGCCAAAGCTGAATATAGAGCACTGGCGAGTGTAGCGTGTGAAGTGCAATGGTTGTTGTATATAGCGGCAGAACTGGGACTGACTGATGTGAGTGTGTATTGTGATAGTAAAAGTGCAATGCATATTGCTGAAAACCCAGTGTTCCATGAAAGAACAAAGCACATTGAGATTGATTGCCATATTATACGGGAAAAGGTGTAGAATGATGTTATAAAATTGATGCCAGTTAAGACAGAAATCTAACTAGCGGACGTTTTTACCAAAGCACTTGATGCCAAGCGATTGAGCAACATTATACGTGCATTTGGAGTATGCAACATTTATTCCAAGCTGCGCTTGAGGGTGGGTGTTGAAATTCAAGAAGAAAATGTTGTTGAGAGTACTGCTGAAGTGGTTAAAGGTGATGAAGGAATTACATCGAACAATTTGTTGCTTGCATCAAACAGGTTCTGGACTGAAAGAAGCAAGTGCGAAAGGATGCCAGCTGAAGGTGAAATGGTTGAGGCAGTTGAAATGATCAGTGGGAAGAAGCAGGGACCGTGTGTTGTGGGTAACTTGCGGAGGAATTGCGCAGACTACAGAAAGGAGTTGGTTGAGTTAGTTGGGTTACGTTAGGAGCAGTTAGAATGGCGGGATATTAGTTAAATCATGTTGTTTTACCATTGTACCCTTACTTAGTCAGTTAGTTGAGGCGGTTATAGGGGCTTTTATGTAATTTGCTTTCTTTCTTCTTCATTGTAACTATTTAAACCATTTGGGTGTACAGTTGAACGTAGAATGAATTTCACAATTCCCAAATTCTGTCCATTACAGTTTTCTCTCCGTTTTCTCTCTCTGTTCTCCAGTGAATTGCTTTTGCATTCGTATCAAGTTCGCTTTCTAGATTTGGTGTATTGATTTTTAATAAAAAGGTTGAACCCCAATCAGTTAGGGTCCCTGCCACATTCAGTCTCAAAAGTGTTGAGAAATATGTTTGGATAATTTTCAAAGTCATGATTTTAGGTGATGAATACTTAAAAATGTCACATATGGTGTTATAAATGAAAGAGTTGAATAAGTGAAGAAAAATGACACAATGTCTAGGGTTGTTAGAAATATTTTTCTAAAATGTGATAAAATAGTTGTTTTTATTTTTACATGATTTATATATGTTTATCATGTTGTGATTATGTGATTTTTATGATGATAATATCTTGTGACTAATATGCTCTCGAAGTTTCTACAACTTACCAAAAAGGGCAAAAGTGGTATTTTGAGTTTTGTAGGTACTCGACATGGTGAATATGATTCAAGAAGATATTATCATCTTATTTATTATCAAGAAGGTGTTATTATATTTAATTCTGACCATCGGGGTCATTTCTGGAGTTTTATCTCACTAGGGGCATTTTGGTCATTTTACCCCCGAAGACAGTTTTGGTATTTTTACTCAAGGAATCTCTTGAGTATCTTATTATATTCATTCTGGAGTTCATTTAATATATTCTCGAAGATTATTTGGTGGTTTTCTATTTTATTCTCTCATTTGATGATTTTATCGACGGTAGCGGGATATGTGACGGTATTCGATGTCACGTTCTATTTTCTCTTGAAGACTCTTATATATATGTTATTGGAGGTTCTTAATCATCATCTTTCAGAGATTACAAGGTGTCCTTGGTGCAAGATTCATCACAATATGTCAAGGAGAAATGAGAATTTTGATATTATATGTTGACATAACCTTGTCAACTATTATTTGTTGATTTCTCCTCAAAAATCTGAGTTGATATACATATACACAGCCTCCAAAACGTGATTATACAGGTGGAGATGATGTTTTTCTCATTTTATGAGTTGGAGACAAGAAGACAAACCAAAAGCAAGCTAGTTGGCAAAAGTTGCCAACTTGAAATTTCAAATTTGAATGTAATGGAGACATGATTGTTGGAGATGATTATGGAGGTGTTTTAATTCAAAATTCTCAGTCATCACATGGTCTAAAAGTTGGAGGGAATATGCCATCAATTCACTCTATAAATAGAAGGCAAGGTGAAGAAGAGAAGAAAAAAACTTGAAAGCAAAAAATTGAAGATTGTTGTCTTGCTATTCTCTTCTCATATTTTCGTTCATACTTTGTGTAGCTAAGGTGTTCCATTTCTAGTTGTTGTCCAGCTACACTATAAACACCTTTTTGTGTCTTATTTGTAAGATTTATTAGCCAAATCTATAAGGCTACATCAATAGGTGATAGAGGTGTTGCAACCAAGAGTTGCATAAAGGTGTTCATCCAAGTCTTGAATAGGGTTGGTGTTTAACCCAAGGATCAAGCTTGGTTCTTGCTGTAATTTGGTTCATACCATAGTGAAATCCAAGGAAAGGTGTTCCTTGGGACTGGATTAGGTCACATTGACCGAACCAGGATAAATTCTCGGTGTTCTTCTCTTGTTTCTTTATTTCTGTTTTCTGCTCGTTTTTGACTGCAGTTTTCACACAATTTCTCACAATTTGAAAAAATAGCTAAACATTTTCAAAATTTGTGATTTTTGGTGGAGTTATACTTCAGACTGTTAGCTTTCATTTGCAACAAGAATCACTTGATTTGAGCAAGGGAAAGTTAGTCTTTCAGTCTTTGCAAGATAACTGCTCAAATCTGGCTGTAATCTGACCAGTTTTGAGAAAACTTAAATTCTGTATTTTTCAAGAATTGTTTAAGGTCAGGGCCTTTTGGAAACTTCATCTACACATCCTAAGGAGTGTTTTGATATAAATATCAACCTTTTTGGTTGAGTATTCAAAGAGAAATACGTTTTGCAAAATCAGCAACATTCTGTCCAATTCTGTCCAGATTGACCATCTGAATCTTTTTATTTGTTTGAAAGGTCAAACGATCTTATTTTTGTCTGATTTTTGGACAGAGTCTTTTTAGCTTATTGAAGTTAAATTCTGGAGATTTTCATAATTTTTGGAGTTGTGTACAATTATTTGTGAATTTTTGAAAAACGGGTTCTGAATCTGAAGTGGTTTCAGATTCTGTTTTCAAAGGGGATTTTAACAAAGGGTAGTAGTGTAATTTCCGCTAACCACTATTCACCCCCCTCTAATGGTGTTTATTGCAGGTGCACGGTCCAACAAAAAGTAGTGTAGGGATGTAAATCAGGTATCTAATGGCCCGCTAGCAGGAGCTTGGTCATTTACACAGTAGTCTGCATAAAGAGCCCCCAGCAGTGCAGGCAAGACTACAGGCTAAAGAAGCTCCAACACTATGCACTTGTTGAGAAGGGGCTCTCTTGCCATTGACAAGAATTGAACTCTTGATCTCCCTTTCGAGAACTCCTGCCCAGAATCAGTTGGGCTATGTCCCGGGGACCCAAATCTATTAGAATCATTATACAAAGGGGTCCAGAAAACTCGAAACAATTGGCATTTAATATACTAAGCTAACTTGTTTGCATTTTTATTTTTTGCCCACCCTCAAAATACAAAATTAACTTGTTTTTACATTTCTATTTTGTTAGTCTCTGAAAGATTGTTCAAATTTCATAAATGGAAAAGAAAGTAGTTCAATCACTAATTTCTCTTTATTAACTATACAACAACATTACCCCATTGACTTACAAGCTCTCGTCTATGTCGGAGTATAAGAGGGTCGAATGTACACAAACATACCCGTGTGTTAGAAACACATAGATATTGTTTTCTGATTACCCATAATGAAAATTGCGTCAAGCTGTGTCGATCAACTGCTACTTCATAATATAAGAAACATGAGCTATTTTGTTTTATTCTATCATATTCTAAAGTGAAAGAAAGTGTGTGTTTGGTTCTTTATTAACCATGTATATTTTAAAACCCAAGTTGCATTCTAAGGACAAAGTACGAAATAAAAGCATTAATTGGAGTGTTCCACTAACTTTTTAGAGTGTGGGTTTCGGATTCAAATCTGAAATCGGATACCCTTGGTATCCATACCAGTTGTAGTAATAATAATAATAATAATAATAATAATAATAATAATAATAATAATAATAATAATGTATGGTAAATTGATATATGCAAAATCTTTGATTTTTCTCCAACATTCGACAAGGGGAAAGGCATGGAAGATCTGTACACTATTTTAACTTTGGAGCAGATGAAATCCTTCATCTAGGGTTCTTACCACTCCAGTACCGAAGAACATGTGTGTAGAATGCAAATTAGGAGTCCAGCAGCCTCGTAGGTCGGGTGAGATCTTACGCAGTGATCTACATAAGGTGTCCCCCAACAAACCAGGCCTTCGGCCTAGCAGCAGAGGTACACTCATATCATTCGCATCCCTGTAATCGAATTCTTGACCTCTTGGAACAAATCTCAACCCGAATACTAAATGAACTATGTCATAGGCCTATTTTAACTTTTATGCTACAACTAGCTGTAGCAAGGGACGTGATAAGTTGGCAAGGCCCACAAATGAAGCAATCATTTGTTTTCTCAAGTTAACCCTCATACCTAACGTTTTTGTGACAAATTTAAAAAAAAAAAAAAACCTAAGCCATGGCAGAAACCTAGCTATGATTCTTGGGTTGACATAATTTTAAGAGTTCCCCACACGAAATGTATATGAAGTTAAAATATCTATAATCGAAATTCATATACACATATATATATATATATGTGTGCGCGTGCATGCGTATGTATATATATTTAAAAAAGGACGGGTAAAAGACAGGTACACATTACTCAAGCTAAATATTACATAACAACAAAAGTTACAAAAATGTCCTCTATAGAGCATGCTTTCAAAATTTCTGATTCTAACTATAGATTTTGTTTTTGTTAGAATATATTAAGTATGTGTTGTTATTGTATTTCTGCTAAACCTTAGCATCGGAATATGACATTAACACATTACGACGACTTGCGAATCTGAGCATCGACTAAATCAGGGAAACTCATGGGAGTGGTCTGAACCTATATAACACTTAAAGCAACCTAACAAGGTGTGGACATATGGCATACCAAATTTTGTGACATTTTATGTATTAAAGAAACCAGATTTAGGAGTCAAAAAGATGAGGTTATGAAATAAGTATGTCGGCAAGGGAATCCTACGATTTGCTATTTTCTGTTAATGTTGTTATTATAAGGATATCTTTGGAGGTTTCCCTTTTGCCTTTTCTCTTTCTAGAAAAATCCATCAACATATTCATATCACTGACACCAATTTACCATGCTTGCTCACTGATATTGAAATACTTTTACATTTGAAAATTTGAAAGGCTAAAAAATTAGGGGTGTTAAGGGAACCGAACTATTCACAAACTATTCGAGTTCGATTCATATTTAATTCGAGTTTGTTCGTTAATTTTATTTAAACGAGCCGAGTTCAAACACCTAATTAGGTTCTTTTGCTAAAACGAGCCGAAGTGTTCGACTCGTTTAAATAGTTATAGTGTTCTCGACCCGGGCTCAAACAAATTTTAAAATTCGTTACAGTAAACAAACCGAGCCAAACGGTTCATTTAGTTAAACAAATCCAAATTTGAAAACCTGATATTCGGCTCGGCTTGACTCGTTAACACCCATATATAGAAACTAATCAAGTATGATGAAAAATAAAGGGTAAGAAATGATCCATCAGCATTTTTTTATCCGTAATGTTAAGTGTAAAGGACGTTTCCGGTGCTCCTGTATTTAAGTAGGGTCTTGGGAGGAGCCTTACTCTATATTTTGTGTAAGAGGCTGAATCTACGGCTCGACTCCATAACGTCAGTGTCACAAAGCAGCAACTTTACTAGTTCTTTCAAGATCCGCTTTCAGTAATATCAAGTGTATTTAGCATATAAAGTCGAGATTCAAAATGAGAAATTCTTTTAGAACCAGAATAATGATTTAAACATTAAAAAAAGCTGAATAAAAAGAAAAAAGCCAACTTCAACGGTTGGAATATGAAAAACCGACTTAGCGAGGGTAATTATGTCCATTTACTGGTGGTAGCCCGTGGAGGCGGCACGGTTGCCCCCATTTTGTATTCCGTCGGGCAAATCGTCTCCGGCACAATTAGTGCTAGAGAGTACCCAGTTATCTTGGCCGAATCACATGAAAAATGGCCAAAACCGTCCTCTACTGCTGCTCCACCTACGCGTTTCGCTAGTATGTCTCCTTATCGCCTCTCGTGCTCCCCTTACGCAACCTCCGGTGCGATTGTTCTCCTCTCAGTTAAGCTTCGATGCTGACGAGAAGTCCGGAGAGGATAGGAATCATCATCATATCTTTCCGTTGAAGCTCCATACCTCTGCTATGTCAAAAGCTCGAGTGTACGCTGACGTGAACTTCCTTCGCCCTCGGGAATACTGGGATTACGAGTCTCTCGTGATTCCCTGGGGGTAATAGTCTCTGTTTATTTCTTCTTAATTGTTTAATACTGAGTATTTTAAGTAAGATTGGCATCAGGTGCATTCTTCACTTGAATTGCATGTTCCAATTTCAACTTTCTGAAAACAAAATCTGAAATTGGACTGGTTTTTACAGTTGACTCTCTTTTGTTAGAGCCAGATTAATTGAAAATTTTGAGATAAGATCCTTATAGTGGTATATTTTCCCCTTTAAGTAGTTAGATTTTGTTTAGGAACTAGGTAGTTTGTTTTATGATCTGAGTTTATTCTGATGATATTAAGTTTTGCCATTTTGTTTTGTAGCAACGAAAATGACTATGAGATCGTTCGCAAAGTTGGTAGGGGAAAATACAGTGAAGTGTTTGAGGGGATAAACATAAACAATAACGACAGGTGCATTATCAAGGTCCTGAAGCCTGTCAAGAAGAAAAAGGTGCTGCTTTCTTCAAAGGATATCTTAAAATATTTAGGTGATATTAGATTCATCAAATTTACAGGGTCTCCTTTTTACCTTAGTAGCATTATGCCCAACCTTTCTATCTTGTTGATATGATTTGCTTTAGATGTCCGTTTGACTACCTTGAAAGACTTTTTTCGTTATGACTCTAAGCTTTTAAGGTTTCTTTATTTTCAGCTATGTACTGCTTTGTTCATCTCCTTTATCGGATCCTTTACTTGGTAAATAGTCGCAAGGGAATCTTATTCAGTGTTTCTCTACCTGTATTATTTACATCCTAGGACCTTCCTTCTTTTCTGCAGATAAAGAGAGAGGTTAAAGTTCTGCAGAACCTTTTTGGCGGACCAAATATAATCAAGTTCCTTGATATTGTCAGAGATCAACAATCAAAAATCCCCCGCTTGATTTTTGAGTATGTTAACAGTACAGATTTCAAGGTTTTGTATCCCACACTGGCAGATTATGATGTACGTTACTACATATACGAGCTTCTGAAGGTAAAAAGAGGACATTCATGACGGAGATGCAGCGCTCCTTGACTTGCCCCATTGCCCCCCGCCCCCCCAAAAGAAAAGGAAAATGGACAAAAGGCTCTCTTAGTTTAAAAATACTTACTGTTGTTTGGTAAAGTATATCTTTTTGATGGAATACTGACAATTGATCTTTTAGTGGGAGCATCTGAATAGCACGTCACTAGGAAAACTTGATGAACGCACCCGAAAAGAGAGAAAAAGAAAAAGAAAAGAAAAGGTTACTGGCTGCTCTCAAAATTTCTAGGTGACTAGGATGTGGACTTGTACACTAGAATCAGATGAGGTAAAAAGGAGAATGGGCTTTCAATAGTTACATGGATAGAATGTTTGTTTCTCTAATTATGAGCAGTGAGTTTCTAAATTTGAAAATACAGTTTGGCTAGTTAAGTCTTCGATTTTCTTGTCCACGTTTTATATATGCAATGGTTTGGTTTGAGCTTATGAGGTTTTCTTTGGGTTCACTGTTACATTATAAATGCTTTTATAGGCATTGGATTATTGTCACTCTCAAGGGATAATGCATAGGGATGTGAAGCCTCACAATGTAATGATAGACTATGAGTTACGCAAGCTTCGCTTGATTGACTGGGGTCTTGCTGAGTTCTACCACCCCGGCAAGGAATATAATGTTCGTGTTGCTTCAAGGTGGGAGCTCAAGAATTATTTTCGTGCATTTTCGTTCCTGATACCATTATCTTTGGCAGCTCTCTATTGCACGAATCCATAAGATTCTGCATTCTGATTCTAATAAGCCATGAAGTCATTTTTACTATGTTAGATATCCTCATAGGTGTTTTTCTCTTTTTTTCAATTGAAACTAAGATATGCTTTAAGCTTTCACTTTATTCTTGGACACGGCCTTTTCAGATATTTGTTGGCTCTGTCAAAACCTTTCCAAGTGCCAGTGTGGTCAGAAGATTCTCTATGCCCTAGAGGAGTAAATAACAGTGCATGTAGTTTGACACCGTCTTCACTTATGGATACGTTTCAATGGTCTTCCAAGTATATGGTTTGTTCATTTGCCAAAATTGTCGTAAAGATAGAAAATTGTGTTGTTGATACTCTTTGCCTAGTATGTTTCTGTGGTCACCTTTGTTCTCCAGTTCATACTCAGTTCCATTTGCTGGTCAACCTGGTTGGTAAACTAAAGTGTTAAGTAGCACGAGTTCCAACAAGAACACTGAAGATGACCACGTTCTTGGCAAAATTTTCCATTTCTTACCTCAAGGAGAAGCATATGCTATTGCTACTTTTGTAGGGTATATATCATACGTTAAGTTAAATTGAATCGCCTGAAAACAGTTCCTTCCTTATCTTGAAAAGAGTTGCATCTTGAGGTTTGATATTCTCCTAGGAGGGTATTTGGTCTCCAGTGTAAGATCTGTTTTCAGGGACTTATGATTGTGGGTAATCATTTGCCATGCCCTGAAAGAGTTAAAAGCAAATGTAGTATTGTACAGAGATACAGTACATAAGACACCTTAAAATCTCAATCTTGTCTGGTGTGGCTGATGCTGAGGGAAGTATTCATTTTTTCGGTTGTCCGAGCTCTTCTTATCTGCTTCAGCTTCTTCAAACAATATGGCAATCCGTTAATTGAAATTTGCAGTTAGCAGTTGCATGAGATGGTTTGTGCCTCAGTTCAGCAGAATTCTGAAAAAATTATTTTCTTCATCTTAGTCAGATACTTCAAGGGGCCTGAACTTCTTGTTAATTTGCAAGACTATGATTACTCCCTGGACATGTGGAGCCTTGGTTGCATTTTTGCTGGAATGGTGAGGATATTGCACCTAACTTGTACATTGCGTGCTCTGACATTTGTATCTATTCTTCCTAGTGTGCAAATTTCCCGCTGACATTGTCCATGTGGGTGATATTTGTCATGTTTACGGTGGGCTCATCCTAAGCGATGTCGCTCGGTATTATGGTGTTTCACTTTGTTATTCCTTTGTTCTATTTTCTGCTGATAGCTGTTGTTGCTTTGTGTAGATTTTTCGCAAGGAACCTTTCTTTTATGGCCACGACAATCAGGACCAGCTTGTCAAAATTGCAACGGTAGTTCTTTTGTTCTTCTTTCTTTTCCAATTAGATGTGGTAAAATCAAAACACTGTCCTCTTTGTGATCTATGGAGCTGCATTTCTATCCCACTGTAGAAATAGATTGAAATTTTCCAGCTCTTGCTAGGATCCCGATTCTTCTGGGAGTAAAAATGTGAGAATTTATCTGTCATGCTACCACTTTGTTCGTGAATATTCACTGCTTATTATATTATATTGTTCTTTCATTTCTCAAGGTCCTAGGAACAGATGAGCTAAATGCTTACTTGCACAAATACCAATTAGAACTGGATCCTCAACTTGAAGCTCTTGTTGGGAGGTATCTCATCTCTAATCTCCCCTTTGTTATTTCTATATCTGAAATTTTAATTTGAAATCTCATAAATACTTCTCAATAGGTCTACCAGTGGTTGTTATTGTTCAAAGATCACTAACTTTCTAGCTATAATAAAATGATCTTTGCTTTTCCTGGGTATGTAGACCATAATTTTCTGGCTTTATGTCATTTATTACTAAGCAGACATACCAGGAAGCCCTGGTCAAATTTCACTAATCCAGATAATCAGCATTTAGCTTCATCCGAGGTTCGTTTCTTGGCGTATAATTCTTGAATATCAAATCCCTAATGCTTAGTGTATAGATTTTGAGTTGATCTTGTACTAACCTGCAGGCTATAGATTTTCTTGACAAGCTTCTTCGATACGATCACCAGGATAGGCTCACAGCAAGAGAAGCAATGGTAAATCTTGATATAGATCATCAAGATAAGCTCATTTTTTCATTTTGTTTCGGCTTGTTGTCCAAACAAATTGATGATCATCCTTAATAATTTCGTAGAGTTAAACTAGTCCCATTAAAACGTTTCGTTGATTGATTTATGCAAATACTATTTGCTCGTGTTATTAGTGCAGACTACTGAACATTTCTCTCCTTTCCTCCTTTCTTGTTTCTATTCTAGGCCCATCCTTATTTTTTGCAAGTAAAAGCTACAGAGGATTGCATCCAGACACAGTAACTGTTCACTTGGATATCATATGTATGCTCACATCTGTAAGTCATTCTCTTTATGTGGTCGGATGAGGTTATTTCAGTTACAAGATTTATATCAACTAAATTCCAACTGAAAACATGTATACAGACATGCCTCAATTAAGAATTCCTTACACATCATAATTAGGAAAACTGTTTTCACATGCATATCAATCATAATTAGGGAAGCACTTCTGGTATGTTTATATATAATCACAACAATTTATTTTGGGATCCAAACTTTTTTTTTTGTATGATTAACATTTTTCTTTTGTAAATTTAACTTCAAATCTTCAATCAAAAAGCTTATGAAAAAAAAAACAAAAAAGGCCTACAGTATTACTATGAAAAAGAAGACCATAAAAGAGAAGAATTGGAAAAAGCTTTGTCCCTTGAGTGATGGAAGTTTCAGTCTGTACATGTATTAATGCATTTGAGAAGAAAAAGAAAATTTAAAATAAATGAATAAATAAATAACATAAAATAAAATAAAGTAAAATCCCTATATGATTAGTCCCATTAATTTTTAAACTGAAAATGTTACCTTCTGGGGTTGACCTTTCTATTCGAAACTCCAAATTGGAGAGGGGTTATCTTTCTATTCTTAACTGTTTCCAAATGGGAGAGGGTAAAAAATAAAATTTTCATATTTTTTTCTCTTGTACAGATATAATGCAAATATTAGTGAAATCTCATCTGTAATTATTATAATAAGTTGACACATTGGCTTGATATAATTCTTTTATAATACATAAATCTTATAATTTTTATTTCTATTATTTTAAAATATTTGTCGACTAACATAATGTACGACCTATTTTTACTTACAATTATTATGCTATAGTTCATAATAGTGTTTCATATTTATTGACTCTTCTCAAACTTAAATTCGTCTTCCCCAAGGTCAAAAACAGCGTAATGCTTTCTTTAAATAAATGTAAAAAAAACCAACACAGCGATGCTTTTTGGCTCTCATGAAACAAAACTACTATAACAACAACAACATTACCCATTGCTTTAGAGGTTTCTGTCTATAGCGGGGTAGGGGTCATATGTACGTAACCATGCTCATGTGTTAGAAACAAACAGAGGTTATTTTCCGATGACACATAATGAAAATTGTGTTAAGCTGTGTCAATAAATTGCAACTTCATAATATAAGAAATGCAGTCAATTTAATGAGTCATTTTGTTTTATTGTGAAAGAAGAGTGTGTTTTTTATTCTATTAGAAATGGAAACATCTCATGAAACTAATCTTCGTAAATAAAATTTTCTATTATAGTCCTAACCGTAAGGGATAATTAATAAACAAAATAAGGAGTTAGTCTCCTATCTCAAACACAATACTCCTTCACATGACATTCTTATTCGTTTACTTATATAGGACCTATTAAAGGATAACTAATATTTATGCTAAACCACTGTAAAATTGGCAAAATAATTTATTAAAAAATCAATACCATTCAAATAATAGTTACTTTTACGTTGCTCTAAAATCATATATATAAAACATATTTATCTAGGCTACCTTAACAATAAATTGCTAAAAATTTTTAGTTTTAAGAAAAACGTTATGTTTGAGCTTCTACTTTATCATGATGTCAATTAGAAAATCAATTATGCTATTCTACTATCATATTTTTTCGACAATCCTACTATCCTATTAAGATATCAATGGTCATCAGAGGTAGAATTTTTGAACTAATGGAAAAGGAAAAACCAAAGTTGGCGAGAACTCGGAAATATTAGTACCACAATATTATACTATAAATACAACCACATAACATTGATTTCTGATAGAACACAAGCACTTTCTGATAAAGTATTCTTTTCTTTCCTCACTTTATAGCATCCATCTCGTCAAGAATTTATTTTTCTGAACCCATCATCTTCTTTTCTCTACTGTGCGTTTCTTAAGAAATATCATGGAGCCGGTTCAGAATGGGTGGTTGCCGCCACCATGGTTGAAAGTTTTGGTTGCTAAAGACGATTTCTATGTTGAGAGGAATAAATGCAAAACCCACAGATATAAATACGAAACATTCTTTTGCATACAATGCATGAGCGAATGGTTTTGTGAGTCTTGTTATAAAGATGGCATTCATATACAGCATTCTACTGTCCGGGTATGATCACAAACTCTTTTTATTTTTTTCTGTATTCTTGATCTTGCTGAAAACATTGATAATTTCTTATTTGTAGTAGGGTCTTTTGCTTTTCTTTTTTGTTTATACTTTTACTTTAGGTTTTGTATATTTTTTGTGTTTTATGCTTTGGTTCTTTAAAATTTTGTGTTAACCTGTCTCGTCAGTGTTTCCAGATTTGTAAATTTTAATTGTTTCTATATATTGGAAAAAAAGAGCGCTGGCGCTGCTGGCCAGCGCCTCAGCCATCGTCACAGAAGTTGTTTCTATATATGTTTTTATTGTCTTTATTAAATAATATAGAGCGGGAAGCAAACTCTCTAGTCCTTGGGATAGAGGTATTGTTTGCCTGTCACTTATCCTCTCCAATCCCTAAACGATAGCTTTTGCTGTCGTTGAGATATAATGGGTACGATTGAAGATGATAATTGTCTTTATGAATCTCTTTTGAATTTTTTATGCATAAAAACACTTTGAAAATCATACAGGAAGAGTGATAGCATACGGAAAACGAAGAAAACATACAAATCCGCATTTAGAACTCTCTTTCAATTCCAATAATCAAAGAAAAAAAAAAACCCTTTTCAGGGCATCAAAAAAGCCTCCAATGATTTTGGCACAAGGGAATATATAGGTAACGGTGGCAATAATCATTCTTTACAATTTAGGGTTTTCATATTGCTTTAGTGGTAGTTGCTATTGCACTTCTTGCTATCATGTAGGTTACAATATATATTCCCCTCTGTCAAGTGCTTAGAAGTTTTTAGGGAAATTCCTAATTGTTAGATATGTTATTTTACAATATTTAGCAACTATCAAAAGATATATGACATATTCTTAGTTATAAAGATTAGTTATAAATTCTAAGTTAGGTGAATAGGTTTCATATTTATTGACTCTTCTTAAATATTTGTTTGTTTTCCTAATTATAATGACCATATATAATATAATGATTCTTGCCTTTTTTAAATAAAAACTACCAACAACCATTATTATTTATGAATAACATTTATAGTTTCATTAATAAGAGATGGACAAATAGGATATTAGTTTCCTATTTCAAGTACAAACATTCTATCTACATGATGTAATTCCTTTTTTGTATATATCACATTAGTTAAAAGATGACCACTATTATAATTAATGATTATCCCTACACCCCGCCAACTTTATCAAATGAAACTTATCCACGTTACTTCTGTCATAAATGTTTTTAAGGAAAATGTTCGAAATCCTTATGCTTGAACTTATACTGTTATCAGGTGATTGTTTTAAAACTAAATTATCATATTTCACATACCGCATTACAATGCAGACGGTAAAATATGTCGTACGGTGATGTTAAGTTTCATCTATTTTAATATTCTCGAGGGCGAGACTTGGAGTAACTGGTAAGTTTATTGTTTTGTGACATTGGGGTCACAGGTTCGAACCGTTCAAACAGTCTCTTGCACACAAAAAAATGCAGGGTAAAGCTGTGTACATTAGTCCCTCCCCAGACCATGTGGACCGCGGAAGCCTAGTGTACCGGGAATCTCTATCTTAATATTTCCGAAAAAAATAGAAGTAATTTATAAATAACTTTTTTCAGAAGTAATTTGTAACTAAAATGCTTATATTCCAATCAAGTTACCATACAGATGATATGGAAATAAGATACTTTATCCCCAAGCAAGTGTCGATATTAATTTCGAACTGACTTAAGAAATCTATCAATTATAGAAATTCATCTCAAAGATCTCCGGAAAGATGTTAAAATAATTGAATCTACTCCCTTAATATACTCTTTCAATATCGGTTGAGATCAGGAGAGGCAAAAAGTAAGTCAAATATGAGGCTTCCAATCACACACTGCCACGTGTACAAAAAGGGAAACTGAAAGAGGTTTAATTTTTTTTAAAAAAAAAGAGTTACTTGTACACGTGACAGCGCGTGATTGGAGGCCTCATATTTTGTCTTAATTCTTGCCTCTTCTAATTTGAACCCCTTTCCATATACGTAGTTTCGATTCAATCTTCAATCATTTAATGTCTTGTCAGTCGCGACCATGACTAAAAGCTTTGCTGATCAAATGATGATTAATAAAAATGAGAACCTCACCCAAATCAATACCAAACATTTTTTTTTTGAAAAAAAAATACATAGAGTATGTTTTTGTGAGTTTTGTTATAAACAAATATTGTGTGGGTATATATATCACATACTGATTTTTCTATTCATAGTTGTTTCTTTCATGTAAAATATATATTTTTTGTCATACATCTATTTGGACCTAAGACATTGTTTTTTTTTTTGTCATATTTTATTTGGACTTTACAGGTTTTCAGGACATCAACGAAACCATCCATGTGCGTAGATGATATAAATAAATTATGGAATACGGAAAAAATTCAACCTTTTAAAATTAACAACAGAACTGTCGTCTTCTTGCACGAAAGAGAAAGTAAAAACCTAAACGGCTGCAGAATCTGCCAAGGTGCATTGAAGGATTATGACAAATACAAGTTATGTTCCATCCAATGTCAAGTAAGTACAACTTCTATATGTATATGTAACACCCCATCCCTTGGGGCTTCTGCTAGGCACTATGAATTGAAGTCTTAGTTCCTTTGATCATTAATCTCAATTCCTTTGACTATGATACTATTTTTACTGTCGGATGAGACCTCCCATTGTAGCGACGGGATTTGGTGTTTGCTGGCGAGGAGGGCCGGCAAATACTAGGGGATGGAGGCGTAGGCATTGGCGGGGTGGCGGTGGGGAACTGTGCTTTTGGGATATAATCTATTGCAAAGGTAATTTGATTTTTTATTATATGAATATTTTGAGGGTCTTATGTTTGAGACGAGATCCTCCCACTGCAGAATCTTTGACCTCATTTTCTACCGTACAACACGTGTCAGCAGGGGTGTGGGTGATGAGGCTAGATGAGTGTCACATGCATCTAGCCTCACCTCCATCTCTGCTACCACGTGTCGTGCGGTGGAAAGTAGAGTGAGAGATTTTGGGTAAGGAGATCCAAACCCCTTATGTTTATCTTTTTGCGTTCATCCGACTATAACTAGTCGGAAGTTTCTAAGACAATGAAGTAATGTAGTTGTAGTATTACCTCACTTTAAAAACAGAATAAAAAAAGAAGTAGGACATCTTTTGCTACATCCGAATTAGAATTATATGAAATTTGCTTCCACAGATTACAGCATCAAACTCTCATGGTCTCACTTTCCCTCTTTCGTGGCCCATTTTCTTTTTCTAGTATTGGGAAATTTTATAGAAAATAAATATTTCGATTTCAAAACGAAGAAACTTATTCATCTGAGAAGCAACAGAAAGTATCTTCAAAAAATTCTCCTATTTGCGATCGTGGCTGAGCAAAACTACTATTTCTTTTTTTTTTCCGGACCAAATCAATAATAGTTTCTCTTATGTATAATATTATGAATGAAAATCGTTTTTTATTCAATTCATATTGAATACAATAAATTCGAGAACATTTGATTGGTACAATTACAGTTGAGATATGATTTTCTAATATCATATATGTAATCAAATCAAATCATATTTTCTATTATATGACTAGGAGTTTCGGTTTTTTGTTTATTTAACACATTTTGTTTTGGAGTTTACAGCATATTAATACCCTTATTCCAGCTTAAATTGTCAACTAAACATCCTAACTTTTTTTTCCTTTTTTTTTTCCAGATGAGATCTATTGAAATGAATGGCGAAGAAGAAATTGTAGCGAGAGAAGAAGTCAATGCTATACCACCAAAAAGTTTGAACAATGAGATTTTGCATGGGATGCTACCAGTGGGCAAATGTAGCCCCAAACCTGGTTTGGCAGCACCGACGACGGAGTTGCTTTTTGAGACTGGACGGCAATCAGCAGCGGCAGGGGAGAGAGCTAGGCCAGTAATCTCGGAGGTTTCGTCTAGAAAGCGCGCGAGAAAAGGAATACCTAGGAGGTCACCCCTTATGTGAAGGTGATAGAAGACTAGAGTGTTGTTATGCAATATTTCATTTAGATGAACCAATAACTCATTTATAATACTAATCCGATATATACTATTTCAGAACACATTTTATTGTATCAATAATCTACTTATAACATAATTTATCAAGACTAATAAAAAAGGGACAAAAGAGATAGAAATACACATTTTTTATACGCTCTTTCTTCTTTTTATTAGTCTATCTAAAATATGCTTCAAAATAGTGTTACAAAAATTTAATCTTTTATCCATGCATTCAAGTCTCCATGATGAGAAGACCAAATGTTCGATTAATCTAGGTTTATGGCGCGATAAGAAAATAATGCATTTAATAATTTCTGGTGAACCTTTGAGTATAGTATTTATTCGCTCACCTTGCGACTCGTTTTGAGTAACAAAGGTGGAAAAATATTAGTTAGCTTATCTTTTGTCTCATTTTCTAATCGATCTGATTAAAACATGAAAAATGTATTTATTTTTCTCCATTTGGTATATATAGCATGATTTTAGTCTATCTAATTAGGACATGACATATGCATTCATTTTTCTCCATTTGGTGCATGTGGTATGATGTGGATACTCCGACGATTTTATCAACAGTGGTGGCGTGAATTGGAGGCCTTATATTTGGCCTCATATAAAGCCTCTTCTGATCTCATCCGGTGAATTGGTGGCTGATTGTAATTAGTGGTGGTGTCTGACAAAATAAAGAAGAGGGATGACGAGGTGGGCTTTCAATTGTGGTGGAGGAAATGGTGGACTACGATGGAGGGAATGCACGTGCAAATCATATGACCATTTTTTTTTTTCTTTTTTGAAGCATATGACCTTTGTTTTGGTAACTAACTAATCGGATCCGGTGACCGGTGCAAAATCGTAAAAAAACAAAAAAGATATCTTTATATTAAACATGACTAAAATGAATTATACTATAGGAATTGGAACTGGAAATAAATAGGGAAACATACATATATATATAATTATGATATTTTTAATAGAAAAATTTGTTATCAAAATTATAATTTACATGACTAAAATACTTTAGGTATTTAAAAAATTAATTGAACTTAGTTGACCAATTTTTTTGGATTTAATTTTTAACCATTTACTTAGGCTGCCGTTATGTGGCCTTGAGATCATAGGTTCGAGCCGTGAAAACTGTCTCTTACATAAAGTATAGAGTAAAACTGCGTACAATAGATTGTGAAGCGACCAGGTCCCTCTCCAGACTGCATGAAGAACGCCCTTCTAGGTTTTAACTTAGAAGAATAATACAAAAATAAAGCTCACAAAAGACCATTCATAATTTCTTTTGAATTTGTAAGAGTTTGTGTCTATTTTAGGTTTTATATATACTTTAAAGTTTGAACGCATTTTAGATCTCACTTATTTACGGTTACAATGACTTGTGCAAACATATTTCATATGTTTTTTTCTTTCTTTTTTTTTCTTTTTTCTTTTTAAATTGTGCATACTTCTTTGAAAATTATGTATTGGTTTTCTATCGAAGGT
Organism: Eustoma russellianum; assembly: GCA_036186865.1. NCBI lineage: Eukaryota > Viridiplantae > Streptophyta > Magnoliopsida > Gentianales > Gentianaceae > Eustoma > Eustoma russellianum. The sequence continues at coordinate 32,485,205 of AP025052.1, forward strand.
TGAACACCCCAACCCCGAAGGCACCCCACATCCCGGACGGATGAGTCAGCCGGAAGGATGTGAATCAAGTATTCAACGGTCCGTTAAGGGGGAATGCACAGAACACGTAGATCCACACTAGGGGCCTATCCTCAATATCCACAGTAGAGTCTGAAGATAAGTCGTCCACAATGCAAACTGCGGGATTAAAACATTGCATCTTTTTAACAATTCTATCTCTCCAAAACCAACTGAAGTATGCCCTGCGCATGGGCTACTAGCACCAAAGCATACAAGACGTGAAATGACGAAAAAGGCTATATGATTACGCGCAAACACTCTTCATCAAAGAAGGCCCAAAACCGACAATCAGACAGAGCGGGCCCTCAGTAGTCTTCCTCCACCTAAATAATGCATGGCCTCCAAAATTTCGCCCGTTATTCCAATAATCCTTTCATCAACTGATTCAACCACTCGGATACCCTGTTCGCACCCACCCCGTAATATTGCAATTTTTTGGCTACCAGGAGCAGAGCACTGCTCTTTCTGTTGCTTTACGAACTTATGTTAATGCAACAAATGCTTAAACTAAAACTTTGTTGTTCCCTCATTCCAACTCCTCAGAAGTTCAAGACAAACTATGGCTCCAGCCGGTGGTTGATCCAGTATGGTCAGAGAAATATTCTGCCAGTGAAAACGCTCACCAGGGCATTGAAAGACGAGACAGATGGAAGCAAAAGTGGATTACCAGGAAAAGACTGGGGGGTCGGTTTGGAATTTGAGGTGCCTTTTGATCAAAGACCGGTATGTTCACTAGCCATTTGCAACAAGTTTTTTGAACTTGGGCACAATTTTAAGCTAGTTCTTTAGCGTGAAATTACAACGCGAAAGCAGAACCGTGATTATAAAACTGTTGAGATTGGAAGAATTAGAAATTCATTCAAGTTAAAATTTTAATTTACAAGATTGTCTCCTATAAAACTTTTATAGGAAGAAGAACTTTTAACGGCTATGGTAAAGGCTAGTTACTAATGCAGCTCAGCTATGTACAGATATAATTTTAAGTAATATTGACAAGTTTAATATACAAGATTGTCTCCCTTTTATAGGAAGAAGAACTTCTAACGACTAGTCTTGATGTCACTGTCACTACTGTAAAATCTAATAGTTGTGGTAACTGCTAGTTACCGCAGCTCAGTTATATACAGAAATAATTCTAAGTAATATTTACAAGTATGGTAGGTTGGCTTTCTAGTCTTGTGCTTCACTTTGTCACATCAGCTCAGCACTTCTTTACATTGTCTTCTGGTCCATCTTAGCTCCGTGCCTCACATTAGTTCTTCTTCAACTCAGTACATCCATACTTTTTTTTCTTCTGTTCCGTGCTTCGCCTCAGCTCCTCTTCAGCTCAGCACGGTTATCCTTCCACAACTGTCAGTTCAGCTCAGCTCAGCTGACAGTTGTCCTCCGTCCGTTATTGCCCAGATCAGGTTTACTTGGTTTCCACAAAAACAAGTAGTGTATATTTTTACATCGTCTTTTCTCCTTATTGTGGTGAACTATTGGTCAATATCGTCCTTAATTTCACGTTATTTACATCTCTACGTCTTGTTTTTATTGGTCAATGTGGTTCTTAGTTTCACGTTATAGTATCTCTTCTACTATTCTCCGAGCCTTTCTAATGTTCTTACATGAGACATCCTGATGTATGTTTTGCATATATATTGAGTTTCCTGTTTAAATATTATAACATAATGTCAAAACATACAACAACTTCGGGTAATATACACGGTTATGACTATTTTAATATCGGAAGCCCTTCACTAACACACTAGCACACCGTATCTCTATTAGTGTGTCATCTACGTAGGTACATACAGAGCCGAGAGTTTTCTTAGAAGCAAACTCTCTATTCCTTAGGATGGATGTATTGTTTGTCTGCCTCTCACCCTCATAGATCCTAACGATAGCTTTTGCTATTGTTGGAATATAATGGGTATGTGTTGTTGTTGTAGAATTGCTACCTGGAGTGAAATATGTGGATTAAAGAATAGGAAGAGATATAAAACAGGGATTTGGGGTTTAAATGATGAAAGCCTCTGTTTTTACTGATCTTATGTGCATACAGGTGAATGAGTACTCTTCATTGAAAGATTCTACGTTATACTCGTGGGCTGAATTGGGAGCAGGGCCGTTTTTCCTGCGTTTAGGAGGTATATGGTTAGTCACTTTCACTGTACTTGGAATGCCAATCTCAGCTGCAAGCTTCAATCCATCAAAGGTTAGCACCTAAAAGCACATCCTTTTGCAAGCATATATAAGTAGGATACTATGATTTGTATCATATGCCTGTATATAGCAGCATGAGCGACTCGTTACTATGATTTCAGGGACAAAAGTATGTAATCTTTTGCAAAATGTCTTTCATGCAGCTATTCTGTTTCAAGAATACTTATGATCCAACTCCATTATCATTGAAGTGGTTGTTCTAGATAACTTATTGTTTTTGATGTAATTAGTATGTACTGGGTATGTGTTGTTGTTTTACCATAAAAAAGGTAATATTTCTTGGTTATCTTTTAGGATCCTGTACACTTCGCTCTAGCAGCTGGTACGGGGACTCTCTTCCTTGTTTCGCTGATTGTCCTGAGGATTTATCTGGTAAGGAAACAATATTCATTAACATAATTGAATGGCTTCAGTGACTGGCTACAGAAATTAAGTGATACTTTTGGCTTTTGTTTCTTAAATGGTCTGTTGCTATACTCTGCACAAAGTATATCAAAATATACACATATGTTCAAGCACATATACATACATAAGCAGACACAAGTTTTATTTGCATTACCTATACAGAGCACATAACTCCAACCTTCACTTTTGCTCTTTAATAAGGCTCCTTTCAGAGTAAATGTAGAATCGATGACAAAAGTTCTTACATTAGCTTGACCTATATCATTGTCAATGTGAACTGCCTGATGGATCTTCTCTTTCTTCTAGACACAACAAATCCTAGAAATTTGCCTTAGTCGCATTTTCCGTACTTCTTTCGCTTTAGAATATGATGAAATAAAGCAAAATGGCCCACTAAATTGGCTCCATTTTTAAAGTACCAGTTGATCGACACATCTTAACGCAATTTTCGTTATGAGCCATCGGGAAACAACCTCTATATGTTTCTAACAGATGGGTATGGTTGCGTACATCCGACCCCTTCATACCCTGCCATAGGCAGGAGACTCTAAGGCAAGGGGCTAATGTTGTTGTTGTTGTTGTTGTATATTATCCAGGAGAAAAGAAGCTAAGCATTTACAGTACCGTATCTTGTTTATGAGTTAGAGTCTTGGACACTAAGAGATCCTTGCTTTAGTTTCAGAAAGCTGACCAATGTAATCAATGAAAAATCCAGGAGAGCCATAAAAAACATAGAGCTTTGTTTATAGCGAACAACGGAAAACATGAAAAAGGGACATCTCTTTTGAAGATATATGAAAACTGTTACTTGCATTATGTCCAGCACACAATTTATTACCAGCTAATGGTATGTTAAGTTCATAAGACTTGTAACATACATCTTATACTGTGGATACAACAGGGGTGGAGTTATGTTGGAGACAGATTGCTCTCTGCAGTCATTCCATATGAAGAGAGCGGTTGGTATGACGGACAGGTTTGGGCAAAGCCACCTGAGGTTAGTTCCCTGTTTATCATCATTTGAACATAAAAACACCATAACTCAAATTCCTGAAAAAGAAGTGAAGCTGTGTGATTGAAAGTTGAGTACTCCTCAGGGATAGGATCCCCTCACCCATTTTCCCTCACCCCACGTGTCACCGCATGACACGTGGCAACAAGGGGGGATGGTGAGGCTAGATGAGGGTCACCCGCATCTAGCCTCTCCACCTCATATGCTGTCACGTGTCGCGTGGTCATGAGTGGGGTGAGGGGATTGAGGGTGAGGTGATCTCATCCCCCTCAAGAGCACATATTAGGTAGCAACTAGAATCGTCTCATCAGTCAAATCAATGGTCAGACAGTAATATACAGAACCAGAGTTTGCTTACTTTGCTGCCTTTTAGGCACAGTTAAAGTTACAGAGGTTGTCAAAGCATTGAGGACTCTGTAAACAGGCCATAAGCACTGGGCACGGTGTTACTAATCCACAGAACACTGATGCTTACCATCATATGCTGCTCAAATGCTATAGTTAATGGCTTTCAACAACAACATTACCATATTGCTTTAGAGGCTACCGTCTATGTCGGAGTATGGGGGTCGGATGTGCGCAACCATACTCATTTGTTAGAACACACAGAGATTGTTTCCCGATGACCCATAATGAAAATTATAGTGTCGACAATATAAGAAGCACAATTTAGTGAGTCATTCTACTTTACTTTATTCCATTATATTCCAAAGTCAATGAAGGATATGTTCTTGACTCCATTGGAAATGAAAACAGAGATGTTGTTTCCAAAAGTTAATGGCTTTCTAGGAACAAAATGAGCCACAAGTTTATAATCCATGTAGTTGTTTCTTGCAGATCCTAGCTCGTGATAGGTTACTCGGCTCTTTCAAGGTAACACTTGAATGGTTTGATGTCTCTCTCTCTCCCTGAGTGTGCACTTGCATGATATCGCTGTATTTTCTTGTTCTCAAAACCAAAAAAAAAGCTCAAGAAAAATTAACCAAACCATTTTAAACTATATTGTGTTTAGAATAATACATACGCAAGGGGATGTATGTATCAAGACCCTCATGAATGTTCATTCGCGTAGGTTAAACCAGTCATTAAGATGCTGAAACAGACACTAGTTGGGACAGGGGCTTTGCTTGTTGCAGGAGTATCACTGTTTATATTTGCTACACCAATAGACGATTTCATTCATACCACCTTCACTCAGAAAGAGAACTCATCCAAAGTTCAAGCTTCAAAGATCAATACAAAGTTCAACTTGAGGTACAAAATCATTAAAATTTATCTCTCTTCTGGTGTTTGGTCGGCCGTGTTTAGGAATAAAGTAGTTTGTTCTGGAAAACGAGGGTATGAGTTTCAGTTTGATATCCATCTATTTAGTAATAGATATCGTTTTTTTGATATACTAGCCCCTTGTCTATCAATATGGGAGAATGAGAGGGAATGAGGGTTATGTCCGGCCAACGCTTCCGGCCACCGCAGCCGACCGGTCACTATTCCAGCCAGTCAAATTTTTCCAGCTACCCACATTCGATACCCATGTCAATTCAGATACATTTCAAACACCATCAATGTCTTCATACCCATTCCCATTTCAATATCAAACAACTATCACTTTCAGGCCCAAATCATGTCATACGTATTCCGATTTTGATTCCGATATCCAAATGCGAACCAAACGCCACCTATAAGTAAAACAATACTTCACAAGCAACATATACATACAATTATCGACCTGTGCTCTTCAATCTTCTTCAATATTTCTAATGATTGTTTCAGGAAAGAGGAGCTGTTGCGGCTGCCATCAGATGTAATGGCTGATGATGATCTAGCTGCAGCTGCCGCAGAGGCTGCTGATGGAAGGCCTGTATACTGTAGAGATAGATATTATCGCGCATTGGCAGGCGGTCAATATTGCAAATGGGAAGATCTACTTAAATAGGGAAAGTTGCTATAGTTTCTCAGCGAATGGGTTCAGAGATACCATCTGCAAGTTTGAGGGAGACACTATCAAAGATATAGGCTAGTCCATTTCTGATCCACCTGAACGAAAACTGAACTTGAATTGGCTGATATTATCATAGTTATACTTTTTCTATGGGATACATTGCGTATGGAGTAAACTGCATTAAAAAGTAATGAGTTACAGAAACAGCTAGACCAGCAAACTGTTGAATAAAGAAGAATCAAATCAGAATCTTTGAATTAGAAGCAATTGAGATATGCATAGAAGATCTGATCTTTGACAAACTAAGCCTTGGGGATTGAAATCAAATCTTAGAGGTTGACTATTGGTACCATAGCTAGAAACACTTGTAGTATAAATTGTAAACATTGTATGGTGACCAAAATCAAATGAAATAAGAAGTGTTTCATTCAAAACAGTTTTTTCCTAAAGTCTTCATGGTATCAGAGCTTTAGTGTTGAGATCCTCAAATAAGATCAAACACTAGCTCATCATCACCTAAGACAACCACACAGAAACCAAACACAACAGAACTCCATACAACCGCAACCCAAATCCAAACCCGCAAAGAAGGATTACACAAACAGATTGGAACTCAGAAAAAAAAAAACTCATCATTGTTCCATATACCTTAACCTCAACCTCTAGCCAAAACCAACGCAGCAAACAGATTGGAACTCAGAAAATTATCATCATTGTTCCAATACCTTAACCTCAACCTCTAGCCAAAACCAACGCAGCAGCCACTTACCTGCAGCAACAACAAAGAATGTCAGGTACCGACAACACCAAAACAGAAAACAGTGAATTAGCACTACAATTAGCAAATTTGCTAAACAACTTCAATTTTCAGTCACCAAATTCAAGTCCTGATCATTTATCCATTGGAATCAAACTCAATGGAGACAATTATCAACTCTGGGCAACTCTGATCAAAAGAGCTGTTGGGGGACGGGGCCGGAGTCAGCACCTTACCGGTGTCCCTCCTCCTCCGGCTCCAACAGACCCAAAATTTCCTCAATGGGAGACAGGAGATAACTGTGTTTTCACTTGGCTCATACAAAACATTGAGCCAAGCCTAGTCAATAATGTGTCACAATATCCGACGACAAAGGCACTATGGGACGGATTAGCAGTAACATATGGCACAGGTACGGACTCTTTGCAAGTATTTGACTTGCACAAGAGGGCTCATTCGATTAGACAGAAGGGACACAGTTTGGAAGAACTTTGGAATAAATTCCAAAGTATCTGGATGGAAATCGATCGAAGGGACCCCAACCCTATGAGGGATCCTGGAGATATCACCCTATACAATAACAAAATCCAAGAACAACGGCTATTCCAGTTACTCATGGCAGTAGAAGAAAAATTTGACACAATAAAAAGAGAACTGTTAAAGAGGGATCCTTTACCCTCTCCAGAAGCAGCGTATTCTGCAATCAAAAGGGAAGAATCCCGTATAAATATTCTGAGAGGAGGAGCCCCTTCAGATTCTGAAGAATCATCACTAGGGGTTGGGGCTGGACTTTGGGTGCAGGGCAAACAAGAAAACAGCCGACGAACAGAACCAGCTCCTCGCTCAAGAACATCCCTGCGAGGAGCTGATAAGGAAGAGAAGAATAAACTGGTTTGCACCCACTGTGGCAAAAGAAAGCACACCAAAAAGGAGTGCTTTGAACTTGTTGGCTACCCAGATTGGTGGGGCAGCAAACAGGTTGGAGCCAAGGGCTCAGAAGGGACGGGACGAGCTGCAGCAGCCGTGGGCATCAGCCATAGAGGCAACACCGGCACAGCCGAAGAAAGAACAGCCATGGGCATCAGCCATAGAGGCAACACCAGCACAGCCGAAGAAAGAACAGCGAAGGAGGCAGACGAAATTAGGGTTAGCAGCAGCAGCAGCGGCTGCAAAAATGAAGGGGGGGACGGTAAAATTAGGGTTGGGGGGCTTTTATACCCCAACCCATTTCCTGTTTTTCCAAATTTACCCCCTGAACATAATAATAGCCCTAATAATTATTCTTTTACCAAAATACCCCTATGTTTAAATCAGCCCTCCAAATCCAACCAATCTAGTAAAAACCCCAACATACCCCTACCTTCAAATGACCTCAGTCACGCAAATTACACACATACCTCTACACAATCGCCAACAAAACCCCACCGCAGCTATGTCTCTAATAAACATACCAAGTGGATTCTTGACTGCGGCGCCACAGACACTATGACATTTGATCCCAATGACTTTACGAATATTTCTGAAATTGACCTACCAAAGACACATATAGAAACAGCCGATGGTAAATTAGTCCCGGTTCGAGGTAGTGGGACCATTTCACTCTCACCAAACCTACACCTCACTGAATGTCTTTATGTTCCCTCCTTATCCTCAAAATTACTTTCACCCAGTCAGATTACTAAACAACTTCAATGTGTTGCTCTTATATATCCAGACTTCTGTCTCTTGCAGGACATTCATACGCAGGAGATCATTGGGCGTGGCATTGAGAGCCAAGGACTATACTACATGGAGGAGGTTGCTCAACAGGGCCGGTCCATGCTTGCTCACCAGACGACCGACCAACAACTGTGGTTATGGCACCGACGCCTGGGACATCCTTCCTTTGGTTACCTCCGTACTCTATTTCCTCAGTTTTTCATCCAGTCTACTGAACCTCTTGTGTGTGATACATGTATTCTTGCTAAACATCACAAGGGTACCTTTCGTCTAAATAATACTCGAGTTAATCATTGTTTTTCACTTGTTCATTCTGATGTGTGGGGGCCAGCACCTTTTCCCACACCACAGGGGTTTAGGTACTTTGTACTCTTTATTGATGACTATTCTCGTATGACATGGGTTTACTTTCTAAAACACAAGTCTGAAGTCCCAACTAAATTCATCCACTTCTTTCACATGATTGAAACCCAGTTTGGCAAAAGAATTCAAATTCTCCGCTCCGATAATGGCGGAGAATATCTGTCTCAACAGTTACAAATGTTCTTCCAGACAAATGGTCTGGTTCATCAAACCTCCTGTTCATACACTCCGCAACAAAATGGAGTGGCTGAACGGAAAAACCGACTGTTACTAGAGATGGCCCGCGCTATGATGATCGAATCTAGTGTTCCCAAGCATTTTTGGCCTGAAGCGATTGCTACCTCAGCATATCTCATTAATCGTCTTCCAACCAGAACCTTAAATAAACAAACACCTATTCAAGTACTCGCTACCCAGGTCGACATACCTTCTCTTATGATCCTTCCACCTAAAATCTTTGGGTGCACTGTCTATATACACATTCCCAAGCAAGATCGTACCAAATTGGATCCTTGTGCTTCCAAATGTGTCTTTGTCGGGTATGCTACTCACCAAAAAGGTTATCGCTGTTATGACCCCCTGACTCGGCGAATCCATGTCACTCTTGATTGTATCTTTGTTGAAACTGAATATTTCTTTAAACACGGTACTCAGGCCCAGGGGGAGACATCTAGTGAGCCTTTCGACTGGTTTCATAACTCCAGGGGGGCAGAGGATGTCCAACAAGGACAAACAGATGACGTCACCGAGCATGCCCAGTCCATAATAGATAGTCCGGAAGCTCAAAGGCCATCGCCTGATGAATCTCCAACTATAAATGTCCTACATGAGGTAAGTGATTCATTACCTTTGACAGTACCCTTTGATTCTTTGGCCTCTAATTCGTCTAATAATAATCTCATTTCTGTTGAGACTACTGAAAACCCTGAACCCCCAAGTGAGCAGCAAGAACATGTCCTTCCTCCAAGACGAAATAGAGGAATTCCACCCCGAAGGTACTCGCCTGAAAGGATAAGTAAGCCTTCCAAACATCCAATAAGTATATCTGATGGAAAGGCATTATTTACCTACACTGAGAAACTTCCAAAAAGTGTTGAGGAAGCAGTTCTACAAGAAAAGTGGAAAAAGGCAATGGAGGTTGAGATGGATGCTTTGGAAAAAAACCAAACATGGGAAAAGTGTGTACTACCGAAAGGAAAACGACCAGTAGGATGTCGATGGGTATTCACAATAAAGTATAAGGCAGATGGCACGATTGAACGACATAAAGCCCGATTGGTAGCAAAAGGGTATACACAGACGTATGGGATTGATTATTCAGAAACATTCTCTCCAGTGGCCAAACTCGATACAGTTAGGGTGTTATTTTCTGTTGCTGTAAATAAAGGGTGGCCGTTATACCAATTCGATGTTAAAAATGCTTTTCTACACGGAGAACTGAAAGAAAAAGTTTACATGGAAGCACCACCTGGCTTTACACACAGTTTCCGGGAAAATGAAGTGTGCCGACTCAGACGATCTTTGTACGGACTAAAACAGTCTCCTAGAGCTTGGTTCGGAAGATTCACTCTTGTCATGAAAGAGAATGGATATAAACAAAGTAATGCAGATCATACACTCTTCCTAAAACAACAACATAACTTAGTTACGTGCCTCATTATTTATGTGGATGATATGGTTATTTCAGGAAGCGACACAGAGGAGATAGCTAGGCTCCGGGAAAGTTTGTTCTCAGAATTCGAAATGAAAGATTTAGGAGAACTAAAATATTTTCTCGGGATCGAGGTGCTTCGCTCAGAAAATGGTCTGTTCATATCCCAAAGAAAATACACTCTGGATTTGTTGGCCGAGGTGGGAATGCTAGACTGCAAGCCAAGTGATACCCCTGTAATGGTTAATCAAAAGTTACAGATTAGGGAGGGAGTTCCAACAGTAGATAAAGAGCAGTATCAAAGACTAGTTGGAAAACTTATATATCTCTCCCATACTCGACCTGATATAGCCTATGCAGTTGGTGTAATAAGTCAGTTCATGCATAAACCACAGGAAGAACATATGGCAGCAGTGATGCGAGTTCTGAGATACCTAAAGGGGAATCCTGAAAGGGGGATTTGGTACAGAAATCATGGTCATCTCAACGTTGAAGTATTTACTGATGCAGACTGGGCAGGGAACTTGGGTGATAGAAGATCAACCTCTGGGTATTTCTCTCTGGTAGGAGGAAATCTGGTGACCTGGCGAAGTAAGAAACAGAAGGTGGTTGCATTGTCCAGCGCAGAAGCTGAGTTTAGAGGAATATCTAAAGGTATTATGGAAGTTCTCTGGATTGACAAACTACTGAAGGAGATTGGTTTTCCTCTAAAGTGTCCAGCAAAGCTAAAGTGTGACAACCAAGCGGCAATTAGGATTTCGGAAAATCCAGTACAGCACGATAGAACCAAACACGTTGAGGTTGATCGGCATTTCATAAAAGAGAAACTTGAGGCAAGAATAGTCGAAGTACCATTCGTTCGATCTGAAGATCAGCTTGCAGATATTCTCACAAAAGCAGTTAGCAGACAAGTGTTTGAGGCAACATTACACAAGTTGAGCATCGGTTATCCCACTGATCAACTTGAGGGGGAGTGTTGAATAAAGAAGAATCAAATCAGAATCTTTGAATTAGAAGCAATTGAGATATGCATAGAAGATCTGATCTTTGACAAACTAAGCCTTGGGGATTGAAATCAAATCTTAGAGGTTGACTATTGGTACCATAGCTAGAAACACTTGTAGTATAAATTGTAAACATTGTATGGTGACCAAAATCAAATGAAATAAGAAGTGTTTCATTCAAAACAGTTTTTTCCTAAAGTCTTCACAAACGACCCTCATTTTCGTACCTGAGATCATTAGTGTATGGTATGAACTAGCTTCTCCACCTTATCATCAACAACAACAAGAAGATTACCCCAATGCCTTAGAGACTCCCGCCTATGGTGGAGTATGGAGATCGGATGTACGGAATTATACACATATGTTAGAAACACATAGAGATTGTTTTCCGATTATCTATAATGATGCGTCAAGCTGCGTCGATAAATTGTTAATTCACAATATAAGAAGCGCATTCAAGGAGAGAATTCACAATTCATCCTTTGCTTTGGTATACTATTCGTTTGGTATCTATAACTGCCATTATCAATGTGAGAGAACCATGCACATATCAATCAATCGGATCCAATATTTCCCAACAACAGCAAAAGCTATCGTTAGGGTATGAGGAAGGTAAGTGGTAGGCAAACAATACATCTATCCCAAGGGATAGAGAATTGCTTCCAGTGAGACCCCTGACTCTATATGTACCTGCATAAATGACACAATAATAGAGACACGCTGTGGATAACCATGCACATATTGTGTTATAATTTGGGACTAGAAAGTGAAGGGGGAACAAAACTTCGATCTTGCAATCATCTCCATTATCAGTGATATCTAAAACAACATTGTGAAGAAAAACCCATAAACCTGTCTAATGACTCGAGTTCGAGCTTGCTTGATGTAAAAACAAAATATAAAAAGTGACATTAACAGATGTAAAGGAAAAAAATATAGGGTAAAGTTGCACATAAAAACGGTGTACCTTAGACCAACTGGTAAGGTTGTTTTGTGTTCTTGAAATCACAGGTTCGAGCCGCAGAAACAGTCTCTTGTACAAAAAATGTAGGTAAGCCTACATACATCAGATCGCGAAGCGATCCGGCTTCTTCCTGAACCATGTACAAACGATAGTATATCGGAAACGTGCTTTTAAATGTAAAAAAAGAGAAAAATGACGCCCAGATAGCATAAAAAACCTGCATCTATATTGTTAGTAACAAAGAAAAAGTCATTTTGCCAAAATAAAGCGAAAATACGATAATTACATGTAATTACATGCACGCCGATATTAGAAAAACTGGGGTCAGATCAGAGGAGGTAAAAATGTAGGTAAAATATGGGGTCTCTAATCACACGCTGACACGTGTACAAAAAGGACAAAGATTTAATTTTTTTTTGTTTTTTTAAAAAAATAGATTGTACACGTGGCAACGTGTGATTGAAGACCTCATATTTCGCTAATATTTTTACCTCCTATGATCTTCCGGTCGGTTTTTTTGGATAAGGTTGGTGGATAGTGATAGCTTTTGTTATCGTTGAGATATACTGTGTACGGATGATGATGATGTTAGTGCAATAAAGCGAATTTTCCATATTAAATTAAAACTTTTACAAATGTTTTTACATTCTATTTTTACAAGTACTTTTTCCATATCGACCATTATAAAAAAAGAAATTTAATTTACCAAAATAGTTCATGAAAATAATTACAATCATAAGCAATTTTGCACAAACCCTTTACAGAATCAGTTGCTGGCTACGATTACTCACTCACGACAACAACATTATCTCATTACCTACTGCCTATAGCGGGGTATGGGGATCGGATGTACGCAACCCTACCCATGTGTTAGAAACACACAGAAGTTGTTTCTCGATGACCCATAATGAAAATTGCATGTCTATCAACTTCGTTTATCTTGGATTGTAGCTATTCAAAGAAGCTTCTTATATGGGTGGCAAACATGTCGTGTTTCGTGTTTTTTGGAATTCAGGTATCAAAATACTAGACTATACCTTACCCTTTTTTCCGCGTGTACGGAAGTAGATACCCAAACCTGTACATGTCAGGTTTCGTATCGTGTATCAGGTATACCCACAAACTTCACAAGCACAAATATTTCAGGTTGTGTACGTGTCATTTCGTGTATTTTTTAGGTATTTTCAGGTCTTGTGTATTTTTCGTGTTTCATATATTTAAAATGACTAACGTTAAAATGTATCATTGAAACAACAATATAGGGGCGACAAGGGCAATTGCGAGGGTAAAAAGGAAGGCATTAGGTTTTAGATTTTACGCTTTTCTTTTTTTATTTTATAACTTTTACTTTAATAATTTATAATTTATATTTAAAATATATTTAAAAATCAGGTATGACGTGTATAAATGGGTAACCCGCGGATATACCTAGACACGACCCCTCTTAGCGGGTAAGTTTCAGGTTTTACCTGATTTGTATATGAAACCCGCCAAGGCTATATCCATACCTGCGAGGAGCGTGTCAAGTTCGGGTCGTGTTTTCGTGTCTTGTTTGAGATGTCACCCCTAGCTTCTTCGACGAGTAAATGTTAGACTGTTACTTATAATCCTGTATTAACCAATAAAATATATCAAATAAGATGTGGGATAATTTCCTCATTGGATTGAGATTCCTAAGTAGTAGGAACTAAAGATAGAGTTATTATCTTAAGATTCCTTAGTTGACTTTATCTATTCTAGTTAGGATTGGTTTTAATGATGTTTATCTAGTCCTAGTAGGGTTTGGTTTTGTTTAGCCTAGTTAGTCTATAAATAAAGGAGGCCGGCCATAGTAGATGGTGCACAAAGAGTGCCAAGCGCAAAGAGTGCCAAGGCCAAGAGTGCCAAATACCAATCCCGGGTAGGGTGATTGGTGAGTCAATGCCGGGTAGGATCATTGACAAAGGTGCCAAGAAACGTAATTCGGTTTTGAGTTATTTTCCGAATAATATAAAGTGAGTTGTGCTTTATACGCGTTGTGTTCTTTGAATCCGTTGTTACTTCAATTGGTATCAGAGCGGGTGTTATTACTTCGATTGGTATCAGAGTCGAGGTTGTTTGAAGAGGGAGGAGCCACCGTGGTAGGGTTGCCGTGTTTAGGTTGATCCCGGGAGGAGGCTACCGTGTTCTTCATATCAGCAAGGGCCGGATTCTGTTCGTCTCAGTTAAAGATTCGACTCAGGAGTCTTCAAGCACATCACTGTAGTTTCGTTAAAAAAATGAAAAAGGGAAGAAGCATTTATTCCTCTTGAGGAGCAGAAGCAAAATTGTAGTGCTCTCCTCCCTGAAAAGGACGATGATGTGTGCACCATGACTATGTCCTTGAAAGAAAAAAAGCAAAGGAGTTTGGGAAGCGAAAGTCTGATGAGTAGATTGATCCCTAATTTACATTCGGAAATTAAGGGGGAGATTGTTGGATAATTTCCTCATTGGATTAGGATTCTTAGGTAGTAGGAACTAAAGATAGAGTTATTATCTTAAGATTACTTAGTTGACTTTATCTATTCTAGTTAGGATTTGTTTTAATGATGTTTATCTAGTCCTTATAGGGTTTAGTTTTGTTTAGACTAGTTAGTCTATAAATAAAGGAGGCCGGCCATAGTAGATGGTGCGCCAAGAGTGCCAAGGCCAAGAGTGCCAAATACCAATCCCGGGTAGGGTGATTGGTGAGTCAATGCCGGGTAGGGTCATTGACAAATGTGCCAATAAACGTAATTCGGTTTTGAGTTATTTTCCGAATAATATAAAGTGAGTTGTGCTATATACGCGTTGTGTTCTTTGAATCCGTTTTTACTTCATAAGAAATGATTGATGCGTAACGAGAGTAAATTTTGGTTACTCTATATCTTATTGGTTAAAAAATAATTAGTAAAAATTTATGTATAACTTCTCATATTAAAATTTGTCTAGTATTATTAAATCAAGATAAGTTTTATGTTATTCGAAAACAAAGTTAAACAAATAATAATCTGATAGGATGATGTCACGTATAAAAGAAAATGTTGACCGAATATTACAAATGACACATATATTATCTTGTACATGTTTTTAATCAAAAAGCATCCAATCCGATTTGCTTGGGAAACATTTTAGCATCTTTCCTAGATCAAAACCGAAGATAATATAGAATAGAGATATTTGACGTTGCCTGCATGTCATATCTGAATTAGTTTCGGAGTGACAGATTTGGTATGAATGTGCAATATTCGAATTTCGCAGCCTGTATTGTGAGTGTCTTATCTTCAAACTCCAATATGGGTCTTGAGGGTTGGTTCCTAGTATGAGTCTGCGTATTCTGTGCCTCCTCTTAGCGGCCTGCTGAGTACCTGATTTACATCATTCCAGTTGTCTGTGTCTCTTCTTAACGGATCGCTGAGTATCTGATTTACATCTTCCTAACTGTCTTGTTAGACCGGGGTGTAGGGGACTTCCGGGGTTGGAGTTCAACTTTTTGCTATGAAGATATTTGACGTTAATGAATGGCTGTGCATGACTCTAGCCTTAATTCCCTCAATGACTTACACCTCATTCAAGCGGATTATTATAAAGTAAAGACGTGGCAACCGTCGGTGCGGCAGCTACGTTATTATAAGTAGCTAATCAACAACCCACTCCAAAAGCAAAATTCTATCTGGTGAGAAGCAATTGCAAGCAAATTGCGATTTTAAAGAAAAAAGTGTAGAGAAAATATGGAGAAGAAAGAGAGCAAAAAGGAGGGAGAATCAGAGCTGCCTATGGATACTAGCCCTTACACGCAGTACAAAGACTTGGAGGACTACAAGCAGAAGGGTTATGGGACCCAGGGACACCTTCAACCTCAACCTGGACGTGGCGCCGCCGGATCCACCGATGCTCCCACCGTTGCCGGCGGCGACGCTCCTCCTCAGGCTCAGATTTCCACCGCACCCGATACCATCAACAAACAAGGCGCCCCTTGAATGTTGTTAAATTACTACATGCAATCATGAGAAATGGCAATAATATGCACTCTTTGGAGTTTTTACTTTGTGTTACTATGTTTTTTTTCTCTTCTATTTTCCTTCCTCTTCGCAGATCACCCCCCCCCCCCCCCGGGCCAAATTAGTAGATATATTAACTGAACCACTGTCTACTAAAGCAGTTGAATCAGTTAGAGCAACATTAGAAATGGTAAACACTGTTTGAATTAATTGAACTGAAAACTATTTAAAATTTCCCAAATCGATTGATCGATATAGGTGTATAAGAGATCTAAGTATCAATCTATGTTGACATTGACAGATTTATGTGAAACTCAGAGATGTAGGTGTATAAGAGATCTAAGTATTAATCTATGTTGACATTGATAGATTTATGTGAAACTCTAGGTGTATAAGAGATCTAACTATCAATCTATATTGACATTGATAGATTTATGTGAAACTCGATCTGTACATCGATTGATCGATTGATGGATGTGCATCGAAGTCACGGTTATTAAACCAGTCGCACAGCAGAATAGTAACTTTTAAAATCAAAACAGATTGATCCATCTTCAGTTTAGAACTGTTTTCCTCTCCAAAATCACATAACTCTTTTCAGTTTCAAGCATGCCCTCCTCTGCTTTTCAGAAATCATCAACTCCACTTCATCTTCGTCATCCTTCTCTTTCTGCAACCCTAGAATCTGAAAATTTAGGACAATTCATCATGGGAACCAAGAACCATCTTAAAAGGCAGAGAAGCATTAAAGATGTAGAAAATGGTTTAAGTAATCCTTCTCAAGAGCAAAACCCACATTGTAAAGTTTCCACAGGTGCAAGAACCCGCCTTGGCAGGGCTAGGGGTACTGATTTTGCAAAGGTAAAGTAATTGGCACAACTTTGAAATGGGTTAACTAGTGAAGCTTTTCCATGGATGAAGCCTGCTAAGTTCAAGACATCTTTGATTGAGCTTGAAAATACAGGGTCTATTTAGTTACATCTTCTGTCATGCTCAAAATTTGGAAACTGAGTGGGAGATTTGCGAAAGAACCACTATGAAATTATTTAAATTTAAGCATTTTAAAAACAACAACGAATTCAATCATATGATTGAGTGCCTAGATGCAAAAAAATGGAGATATTTGTGGAATGAGAAGAAGACGCATAAAATGCATATGATTTATTATAGGTCGTTTTATGCAACTTTATGGGTTGAGCATTTGAATAACATTCCATATGCACTTGATCCAGTTGTGGAGGAAAATCATTTAGAGTGGGATTTTAAAAAAAAAAAAGATAAATACCATGCTTGAGGTATGAAATGACAGGCTAGATGAGTTTGATGTGTGGAAATAGAATGATGACAAATGAAAAGTGAGTGAGGAAACTGTCAAAACCTTATTGGGTTTTTATCCTACTAATAATATCAATGATATGCCATTAGTTTATCAGGTGTTAACAGCGTTGGTAACTTTTTGTGTGAATGGTAAATCAGGGAAACTTTCTAGCGGCTCAGGTTTTTACATCATTTACCGAATTACTAATAGAGAAGTCTTGAACTTTGTAGACATTTGTATGGCAAACATCATTTACTGAATCACTAATAGAGAAGTGAACTTTGTAGAAATTTGTATGGCAAATGTGATAGAAGCGACGACAAAATCTGGCAAAGAACTTTCATATTGTAATCTTATATATTGCATGTTGAACAAAGAGAGAGTGAAAATGAATGAGACTGATGTGGATAAGATCATCTATAAAGATTTAATGTCAAAGCGAACTTCCTGCAGATTTTGGAAGGCAGGAAGTTCAATGGAAAAGCAAATGAAAAGGATGTTGAGGGAGAAGGAAATACTCAAGTTTATGAAGATGTAGAGGGTGAAGGAGTTAGTATTGGAGTGAATAATGATATGGAGGTTCTTAAAGACCAGTTATAGAGTTCCAACATGAAGCAAAAACCGGCACCATCTATGCTAAGAAATTGGAGATAGGTGTGGATCTTCTTGGAATTGAGGTCCAAGAGCTCAAAAGAAAAGTTGTTGTTTATGATTCTATGTTGGGTCGTTATAAGGCAAAGAAGAAAGCTTGTCTCTTTCGCATGCGATTCTCATCGGATGAAGAATAGATGCTTCTCTAGTTTAACATAAAACTTTTGAAAACTTTTCTTGGGTTGTGTTGTGATAGACCAAAATCTACATGCTCAGATAAGATAAAACTTTTCAGTCAGTCAATAACAATCAACGTGACACAGACTCAGCTATTAGCCAGAAAACATCAGTCTCGGTCTCCACCATCAACAGTCGAGGCAGGTCATTTAAAGTAATTAAGGCAGGCCCAAGTATAACTCTTGTTCAGCTCGGCCATACATTTAAAGCAGGTCTCTCTATTACTTTTGGCCAAACCACACAGAACAATTCAGCTTGGTCATATTCCTAGCGGAACTCTAATGGCACCTCGGCCCAGCAATGTACTGGTTAACCAACCGCTTCTGGTCAGCCTCAACAAGTAAATATTCAAATATCAGATCAGCAATGCATAACTTCACAAGGAATCAGGTTCTGCTCGGCCTCGGAATATCCTCGGCCTCAGCTTCCTGACTGTCCCGAGCCCTAGCCTCGGCCTCAGTCTTATAAGGGTTTTCCCCTAAATAACTCGGCTAGTTCAGACAAGATATTTATCAACTGCCGTCTGGGACTTACCAAGACAATTCTGCAAACTCTTTCCAGGTGTCAAACATCGCTTGGCTGAATGAAGAGTCATTATTGCTGGCCGCCTACGTGTCATAGACTCAGCTACTTGCGCAGCCACTTGCGCATGCATCTGTCCAATCCCACTGCACACCTACGACAGAGTAGCCTTTCTGCAACACGGTATTCTACTGCAACACGCATTGGTCTAATCATCTTTATGCATAAAAGGCCCTCAAGACAGACCAAAAAATGGGAGCCAAACACGACTTTCGGGGTCTTCTTCTCTAAGGAAAGAACTCCCTATTCTCCAACGATCAAAACACTCAGTGAGAAAGCACCTAAACGGGGCCTCAGCCAACATTTAAACAACCACATTCTCAGTGAGAGCTTCTGACAAATTATTTATTAACCTCTATTCCAGCATAAACTGCATATGAAAATATCCATAACTGACTTGAGTGTCGGAGGATTTTTCCAGGACAGTGTCCCTGGGCCTCTAACGTCTCCTTTCCTTCTCAGGCTCCATTGACGGACCCAAACGGAGACCTAACGACATACTACAAGGATCGTCTCCGATCCACCTGGTGAAGATTCGGCTTCATCATGTTGTATTGGTTTTGTCGTTAGGTTAGTATAGTCTATGATGTGTTATCCATGTATGACTCTATGTATCGGATGTGTATATGCTATCTATATGTCATTGGGTTATATATGCTTTTCTTGTCGGCTTTCTATGCATTTTTAGCTTCCTTTTGATGATCACAAAAAACGAAAAAATTTTGGCGCTAATATTTGACATTGGCACTTGATTTGCGTCTGATTTTATGATGGTTGTTAA